>OZ019957.1:816296-1346250 GCA_963970385.1 Theonella swinhoei
ATACTATGCTGAAAAATGAAGACAAGCAAAATTTGGTGAACAGTTATGTATATATCAGAGTTTTACATGCCCTTTATGTAGATATGCTGACACCACCTGTTAACCTTAACTCATAAAATGGCTCAGAACTCCTAATGATACAGTTATATACCCTTTTTGACACGTATACTATATACAAATGTACTTGTTGCTGCATCTCTCATTATATTAGGACAAATGCTGTGAGTATAGTGATAGTATTGTTGGACATTCATCTCTCATCAATTTGTACTGTGTATTGGGGGGAATGGCAGAAGAATGGGGCACTGAATTCATTCAATATGGCCATTATGTTCGTGTACATGTACTAGTTAAGCTTGTAAGTGTAGTCAAGTACATGTACTTGGCTGTAATGGTTTCTGCATTGCTTGTACAGGTGTGCGTGTTTACATGTGCTGTGAAGTATAGCTGTTCAAGGAGTAGGTCTCTTACGAGATTGTACTGCTATAGGTCGGATTCCATCCCAGCGTGACTCCATTTTTCACTTGGTTGGGAGAAGCTACTTGCACACGTAAAGTGCTCTGTGCTTGTGGGCTTCTCATCTTTGATTGTGTCTATTTTTCTGTTTTCGTGGGTTTCTTCTGATAGCTTCTTCAATAGAAACCACTTTAAGGTTGAATGTTTACAAGAGTGGAAAGAGCTTACTATGAGGCATCTGAATGCCTTGTGTACTAGCCTGGGTGTAATTGAGTAACCAATGTTACATGTACTTACATGTTATTACATCATTGCTTTACCTTCAGCTTTCATCATATAACAATTACATGAAAACCATGTGCCTAGCATACTAGCCAAACAGGAATAAGAAAGAATATAGAAAGAAACCCACCCATTAACCCACTTCATACAAACATCACATATATAAGAGTAGGACACTGAATGATCAGCCTTGAGAACTGGGAATGGTGGGTTAAAGATCTTTGATGGTACTAACTCTCCCCACACATCCAGTGGCCAAACCCTCACCAACAAACTAACACACCTGTGGCTCACTAACAGATAAATACACAGAAACACACATGTGAATGAAATACACATGAGGCAGCTTCCCATACAATATTTGCAGGCAATAGTGTTGATAGCACAGAGAGGGTACAAGTTTGAGAGTACCCCTGCTCATTAGTCAGGGGTGAGCTACATTGGTATCAACTTATACCTCTCTAATGTATGCCTAGGTTCATTCCCATGGACAGGTTCCAAGTGTCTTTCACTAAGAGAGCGTTTTGGGCACGAAAACACATTTCCAAGTGAACTATGTGTAACTAATTGGGACACCTTTCAGCTCTGCCTGTGGGTGTATGGCATATTGCTGCTCTAGTAAGTGGTTTTGATAGTGCACTTTATCTTCCTAGCACTACAAGCTGTCACATAGTGTGTTTAACTAACCACCAACAGCAGTTCTGCACACTCCACTGTATACACTGATAATGTCTGACCTGATACACACTATAGATAATATCCATACCAAATTATGTGGTGGCTGCTCTCTGATAATGTGTCCTCTGTTGAACAGGCTCGATACTTAATGCGTTCTTACATTAGCAAGCATTGCTTTACCTTCCAGTAGGTTTCTAAGTAGCTCTAGCAGCTAGAGTAAGCTCTGAAGATAGTGAACTGTGACTAAGTAACATACATAAATTTTACCTGTATGTCCATATCCAATGTAGTCAAGTCAGCTAATCTGCCTCAGTATATATATATATATATATATCTTATTACGTGGGCTATCAGGCAATATGGCAAGTTATTGCACGAGTGTGAGGTATTGCCCAAGCCGAAGGTAATACTCGCACACGAGTGCAATAACTCGCAATATTGCCCAATAAACCACGTAATAAGCTGTTTATTACCTAGCCTGTCTTGAACCTGGTGTTAAAACTCCGCCAATTTACTGTTCACTCATTGCTAGCAATACGTGTACACACGCAATGCGCAATGCGCTCTGAAATTTAATTGGATGAAATTGACTGGGCAATATAACTTGGCAATATGGGAAAATATTGCCCAGCGCGGAATAGGAAATTTACATTGCTGGGCAATATGACTGGTTGGTAGAGCATCTCTCTAGAGCGTTTGAATCCAAGCTGTGTTGCTTTGCCTTCTTGGAACTTCTGATATATGTGATACCGTACTATCATGTACATGTCTTGTATGGGTGTGGTGGGTTCCTTTCTTTTCTTCTTAATTCTTCTAGTTTGGGTGCTATACAAATGTATGGGTACGGCTCCTCTAATGAATTAGATTGCGCCCCATATTTAATGCATCATTCCATAGCAAGCTTATTACATAACATTCCACTAAATTTCTAAGTACCTCCACCCTGTGTTGTCATTCTTACAACCATTGTACATTCACTACTGAGAATAAGGAGATATCCTTTGCAAGTGAGGTTTGGCAGTGTATGATTTTCATCTCATTATCATACCACACCCACCACACATGCCAGTGCATTCACAGCTACTCAATGCTAATTTGAGAACACTCCAGAATGCATTCAGAAGCTTATTACTTATATATTGTCCTGTTTGCTGCTGCTATATGGTCCACTCACAACCAAGGACTAGTGTAATGAGGAATTAGTAGCACCTTTTGTTTTATCTCTCCCTCTCTTCCTCCCACCCCCTCTTCCCCCTCTCCCCCCTCTTCCCGCCCCCCCCTCTCCCTCTCTCCCCCCTCTTCCCGCCCCCCCCTCTCCCCCTCTCCCCCCCCCTCTCCCCCTCTCCCCCTCTTCCCCCCCTACTCTCTTCCGCAGGTGAAACAGACCATATACCATGTGTATGCAGTGGACACGTCCACTAACAAGGAATGGGAATGTTGGAAACCGAAACCCAAAGCAGAAAAAGGGTCGGAGGTCGACACTTTGGCAACAGAACTAGTTGTCAACAATCAGTCCTTCCCATCCCAGAATGGCTACTGCTGGGTGGACATGCATGCTCTCATCCAGGAGTGTGACAAGCTGGTATGACCCACTGCATACAATTATACACGAAGTAGTACTATTGCTTATACGTGCTGTTGAAGCTGGTGTGTGTGTGTGTGTGTGTGTGTGTGTGTGTGTGTGTGTGTGTGTGTGTGTGTGTGTTGTGTATATATGTAGAATTCCTTTCTGTACTCTGTTTCTTTACTACTTCTTTCTTTTTTCTAAGTGGTGCTCTATGCATGTGATGGTTCATGTACTAGAATGCATGTGCAGAGATATTTGGACTTGGGATTTATGAAAATGCAAGGGGGTAGGTAAAATGAGGCTGCTGGTTGAGGCCTAGTTGCATGTGCATAGTTTTATATTGCATAATGTTGTCTTTATATTGGGCATAGTGTTATCTTTAAGTGAGGGCGCAATGTAGGCTGCTGGTATGGACATCAGGTCATTCAATATTCGGCTGTGTGCAGCCGAAGGAGTTACATTAGGCCTTGGTCAACGGGTAAAAGTTGTTCAACGACATTAGTGTCCCTGTCTTGTATGCTCACTGGGCCTCTAATACAGACCTAGCTGCCTATTGTATACGTACTTTCGTGGGAGGTGAATTTGCACTGCATCTTGTCTCTAAGTATACATGTGCGTCACAGCAAATGTGTCATTAGGATGCTATGTAAATTGTAGACAATGTATGTATTCATTGTGCGTGTGGACTTAGACTTACTAGACTGCTTGCTTGCGTGTGGTATGCAATGATGCATGTATGTACATGTACGTACAAAATTGTATGCCTGTTTTAAGAGCTTTGGAGTGTTATGCAACATTGAACTGTAAGTGGATGCTAAGGTGGTGATGGAGATGTACATTACATAGAAGTGATTACATAGGGCAGACACTGTAATCTAGCTGTGTATTCTTTCAATCTACCATCGCATGCACTCACACATACAGACCAGTGCGTCACATTCGGATATGTTAGCTACAGATCTACAGCATGGGCTCGTGCGTTGGGTACAGAACTATGGTGATCACATCCTCCGGACTCTCATTCAGAGGAGCCCTAAACTCCCACATCACTCCCCGCGAAGACACTCATCATCCTCGACCAGCAGTAGCAGTGGTACGAATGGTGTTGCCACAAAGCCACGCTCGAAGGCCGAACTCCAACCCAAACCGCAACGTTACCGGACACCAGAATTGCTTCAGCCACCATTTGCACCTCTTCGACCACCTACTGCCTTCCAAGCTCCAGCTAACCACAGTCCCACTCACAATTTCTACGGTTTGGGTTTAATGGCACCTCTTGGTCACATGTCCCCTTCAATGGCAGCATCAGGGCTGGTCAACAATCAACAAGGAATGTTGATGCGTATTCCCACTCTGCTCCCAACAAGCACCGTTGCACCACAGCCTATAGTTGCGCCGCCCCAGGGTGCTCACTCAGGGATGATGTATCTCCCTCAGCTTGGAATGCAGCCTTCTCCCTCATTGGACTCACCAAGTGGTACAACTGGTCTGGTGCTACAGGGGCCGCCTGAGTCATCTGGCAAGGAGGGAGGGAGCAGCAGCCTCTCTCTGTCTGGAGGATCCGGGATCACAACAGAGAGCAGTGGAGGGAGTACCAATGCAGAAATAATCTCGAAACTGATGCATCCAGCGTCGGCATTTCATCAGGTTTCATCCCAACACCCAAGTTCGAGTTTCCCCGAGCAGCCTCAGGGAGGAAGCGTAGTTGGAACTCTGCCCCTACAGCTTGCTAGTACTGGCCATGCACAGACACACACAGTGTCTGTGGCTGCTCACCAGGACCACCACCATCCACAAGTACCTCCAAACTTACCGCATTTCCCCCTAGGAACTAACGTGGCAGCTCCTGTAGATCACACAGAGGCATTGCTCCCAATTCCCCAAGTGGTACCCTCCATCACTCCCCTTACGGCCACTGTTGCTCACACTCCCCACCCCCAAACTCCGCCTCTTGGTCACCGTAAAGAGATCCTCTGTCGGTACTTTATAGCAGGGCACGGGCACTGTCCTTATGGTGAAAAGTGCTGGTTTGCTCATCCAGAACCACTGGGACAAATCACCCATGGGGATTTTGCTACATTGCCTCAGACCACCATCCCCAGTTCCCCACTCCATATTCAGGTACCTTCCCAGCCGCACGTCTGGAATCCCAGTCTTCCAAATGTACCTGTTCCGTACCTAACGTCTCCACCCCAATCTCCACTCGGTGGATACCTCGCATCGACCGATCCCTCTGGGATGAGGACACCAATCCTGCACCCAACACCGCCCTACTCCTTCCCCGGCCAATCACCAATCCTAGTTTGGGGGCGAGGCCCAAGAAACTTTCCTTTACTACCCTCTGTCCGTCCACCAGTTCCTGTACATGTACCTGTTGATCCCATGCTACGATTCAGCCTTCTTGCCGAGGTGGTTGTACACTCCGACAGCCCAGACCGCAGTGGACCGATTCGGAACATCTCCCAACTCACCGCAAGGGCCGACCACTTCTTCGTCAGCTTCGAGAACAAGGTGCACGACTATAAGATTCTCTTCAGTGGGCACCACTCTCATCAGGAAAGCTGGATACTACAAGACTTGTTTGAATTCCAGCACAAAGTGACATGCATTCACAGCTGTCGGCAGTACCAGCATCTCTTACTAGTGGGCACAGAGGCCGGCCATGTGCACTTCTGCACTCTCCGGAAAGGAAATCAGTACAACCAATCTAGTTCTATTACTCCCATTTGCAATGTAGAGGTAAGTATGCCCGAGATCAAACTGCATTGAGGAATGTAATACACACATGCCTGTTATGCTGTGTTCCTTCAGTAGTAATAATACACCATTGAGAGGATATCCGTTTGCAGGTGTGCAATGTCCAAGTGTATTTAAAGGCAGACACTTAACATATGTTCACGTATCTTGTTACTGCTCCTTCTCCCCCCCCATCCCCATCTCCTCCATTCTCCTCCCCTCAGCCTTCAGCTCCAGTGACCTCTCTGGTTCACTTCAGCACATCTATCACTATGGCACAGGTAGTGGTGGTGGGCACACAGAAAGGCACAGTGTCGTGGTACATATCACAACCACCACAGAAGACCTTCTCTCTTCTCTTCTCTGACCGTCCCCACTATCCACACGACATTGTCTCTCTACAGGTGTGTCTCAGTACACATGCAACCTTCATGTACATACAGCTGTGCATGTTAACAAAGGAACTTGGTATGTGCTTGTGCATGCAAAATGTCAAGATGCGATGCCTGGTTGCTTTGCTATGTGCTTGTGCATGCAAAATATCAGGATTCTTAATTTTGGCCCAGCCAGCTGAGCTGCCTCGGTAGCCTAGAATGCGAGTGTCCTGGGTTTAATCCCACCCAAGGCAGCTTTTCTTTACAAAATGATTGCCTAAGGTGAGTTATGTTGCCTTGCCTTGCCTTTTATTTCTCAGCATCTCTTGAGGTGATTTATTCATTGGTGAGTGTATATAGCGAGCCCTCCTAGTGAACTCAACAGCAATTTTTCTATATATATGTCAACCGGCACTATACATACTGTAATGTTGTACGTGTTTCTAATTTTGTGTGCGCACTCTCCACTCACCAACCATGCGTAGCCTTCAACTAGTGTACATGTATATAACCGTTATATGTACTTCTCTCTGACAGGTATGGGGTGGGTTGTTAGTATCGGGTAGCCGTGAGGGCAAACTGATAGTGTGGAGTATGAGCACCCAACAGCCAGTCATCCACAGTGAGCAACAAGTCCACTCCGCATCCCTCAGCAGTATACACATACAAGACAGCAGCGCCATCATCACAGTAGGAAGAGGGTCTTCAGTTCAGGGGGAAAAGGAACTGACAACCTCTGCTGTTCCTGTGTCAGCTTCTTCTCTATCACTATCCACCATGTCTGTTCTATCCACTGGTACCGATAATACTCTAAGTACTCTGCCACAGGAGGTTCTGAGCAACGGGAGTACACCAGGCGTCAGTCTGTTGGCACAAGACATGTCTCAACTTGGTGTAAGTGACACCACTGCCACGAGGTATGAAGACACAGTGACTCTATGGCAATACGGAGTTCCCCTGAGACCCACCAAGATACAGGGAGACTTGGGTGAGATTGTCACCTCCGTCTTCCATCAGGCACACACGGGGAACATGTTTCTGGCGATTGGATTATGTAATGGGACAATTAAAATCTTAAACCTACCCAACTTTTCTGTTGCGTCCGAGCTTCGCTTCCCGGAGATGGCAGGAAAGTGCTGCCTGCACATGGCACTCAACCTCTCGCGGGAATCTCCCATTCAGAATCACAACTACTACCGTTACCCCTTTCGAGACCTCATCCTCACCACTGTCTGGTCAGATGGGAAAATCATGATATGCCAAGTCTTGCGGCAATAAATGTTGTTTGTTTCTATTTTGTGTGTGTGTGTGTGTGGATACATGCAAATCTCAGATAGTCCTTGGACACTTTTACTGGGAGGGAGAAGCTGGGAGAGAGAGGACAAAGTAAGCCTACGCCACACATCACAGGGTGGAATGCAGCATATGCTATTTTATGGATCACATGTACATTTATTTTGCACTAGGGAAATTTGTACATACGTCTGTCTTCTACAAAGCAGCTTTGTCGTCTCGTCTTGTTTATTTTTGTATTGTTTGTCTCTAGCATAATTAATATATTCATTGTTTCACTGATCAGAGAGTATGCATAACTGATGTGGCTTACACTCCACATATTACACTGAATCAGATCTATTATACATCATATTAACAGTGGTATCACACATCTGCACTCTATCCACTGACTATTATGTAAAACTAAATTATTATTGAAACTTGTGATATGAAGACTATATCCACGTGTTCTATCAACTTGGTATAGCTTTCTCTTGGTAAGAGTGTTGCCTAGAAAGTGAGTGTTGTAGGTTTGAAACCTACTCGAGGAAGTCTGAAAAATGACTGTTTCAGGCAAGTTGTGTGGTGTTGCTTTGCACCTTTCTGTTGAGTTGCATCTCTGATTGAGTTATCATGTGAATTTCTCATGCTATGTAGCTGAGCATGGGTATACTGAGCTGGACTGTAGTAATCTGGAGTAAACCCACAGGCTCTACAACTGAGGAGTAACTTTGATCTCAGGGGTATATACTCTCCATTAATTTGTGTATAGTATGTGAGACCTGGGCTGACAACGGTAGTGTGGTGGTGGGACAAGCTTGTCTCTACTTGCTCAATTGCATCAAAGGTTGATCATGTATGTGTGTATGTTTGGGATAATGAATAAACAATATAAAACAACTGCCGAAGAAAGATTGGTGATAACAGTTACTGTACTGAATTTACTCGTCATCAGTTGGAGTCTGTTGAGGTTCACCATGGACCGAATGTGACTGGAATATTGGTGGCTCTTTATAGACACGAGCGAATGTTTCTGCTACAATCAGTGGAAATACAAGAGTTGCTTCACCGTATACCTAATATACATGGGTAGAGTAGACTTATAGTTGAGTATGAACATGTGATGTTAGCCTCGTATCGGGCTGCGTTGGAGGAGGGGAAAAATGCTCTCCCCCCACACAGCTAGAGTATGAAGCTAATGTAATGTAGTTACATGTACAGACGGGTGAGGGAGGACAAGCAGAGAAATTGCCATTCTACAGCAATGTCATTCCACATGTAAACAGAGGCCCTCCATTATTTGGTAGAGACATTGAGTACTTACATATGGTATATACCTAGGATTACCATGGACTGTCTCGGGATGTCCTATGTCCCCTATCTGACAACCAGTTAACCCCGTCTGATGAGCAGGGTATATATCCCAGGCAATGACAGTACTTACATACCCTAGGCAATGGGAGTATACACACTGCCCTAACCTTTACTGGCCTGGCAGTAATTCTGATTTTGCCCCAAGACACAGCCTCGTCAGGACTTGCTCCGGCATCACTCCCATCAAACTCTTGAGCTGTATTCACAAACACTGCATAGTCTGCACCATTTCGCTGGAAAGGAAAGAGGAAGGGAACTATCAACTGACTCCCTGTGATGCCCTAATAATCCCACCAAGTGTTAAAGGAAGTATTAGTAATTACAGATGTGAGCTCACATCCAACTTTCACTTTCCCCTGAAATACATGTAGGGTGTGGTGCAGTGTCTTTATCATGGGGTTGGCATTGCAGAAACCACGCCCCCCACCAAGTATGATTATCCAGTGTTGGCTGCTTGAAAGAAGGAAGTATTAAGTAATCACAGATGTGAGCTCACATCCCTAGTCTCACAGGTCAGACTCACGTGGGGAGAGTCTGGCCCGTGAGACTAACTTTCTCCCGAAGTGTGTGTGTGTGTGTGTGTGTGTGTGTGTGTGTGTGCATGCGTGCGTGCGTGCGTGTGTGTGTGTAGTGTCTTCACCATGAGGTTGGCATTGCAGATGTGATGTTTGACCACGCCCCCACCAAGTATGATCATCCCAGTGTTGGCTGCCTTGACAGCAAGAGTATTAATCCTTCGAATATCTACAATCACATAACATCCACTTTAAATCCCTAGCTTGCATAAATTATGCAGAACTGTCTCTACTAGTACTCAACCATTAACCAGAAATATGTCCAAGGTTGAAGTTGCTTCCTGTGATGTTATATGTAGTGTAATTATGGCTATATATGGGCACAACTCATGACCAAGGAATGCGTATCACAGGACACTACTGAGCTCCCCAGGAGAGAGATGTAATTACAGATGCTGGAGTAATGAATACTTCCCACAATCTAATAAAAATTCACCTCTAACTAGCAAAGCATTGTGGGCAAGCAGGAGTGAATGTACAGCTGGAAAATATCCAGTACACATGTGAAGTATATATTCGGCTAACATCCCACCACCATTTACATACAGATATTTTCCAGTGGTATGACATGGTGGGCTCACTCTGTTTGCCCAATTACGACACACTGAGGTAAACACAACTCTTGAGGTGCCACTGTATACTCACTAGGCAAATATAGGGAGTAATAGTAGGGGTTTACCCTGTGCTATGTCGACTATTAGACCTGGGTTCTTATACGAGTGGATGTACATCATATCACCTATGGACCCATCAGTCAGTGCGGGGCAGAACACGGGGATGTTGTTCTGGGAGAAGAGGGGAGATGTGACAAAGTGATGGAGGGAGGGAGAAAGGAAGGAAGAGGATTAAAGCATAGACACATGCACACACATTGATTTGCTGACCTTGTATGCCCAATAGTACACTGAGTCAGGGTCACCAATCTCTCTGCCTAGTCTAGCAATCATCTTAGAGGGGGACCATATGACACCCTACAAGATGAAACAAGGAAGGCACTATAACTTTACAAGGGGCTTATGTGAGGGATCCCAGGATGAAACTGCCAGTAAATCCCTGTTAGTGACCTTGCAGAGAAGGTTGGAACCAGCTATTTGTAATGCCATTGTCAATCCCATACACTTCTATGTGTGCACGATATATCAACTCATGTCATAAACACACAAACAACATCTGGTGTGTGTTGCCACATGGGAAAATGAACAACAGGAAACTGATATAATATGTACATAAGAGGGTCAGTCCCAGAGAGAGAGAGGGAAATACACCACTTTGTATTGTAGGCTGAGGGGCATACCAAACACCACAGAGTATGCAGTAATAACCACAGAGTATGCAGTATCCTACCACAATACTTCCAATGTCCTAATTAAGACAATAACATCATTCTCTAAGGACACTAGAGCTGACTTTTTAACTAGGGTTGCAGGAGGACCAAATTTAGCCATCTTCTAACTACACAGAACAATGGATGGTGTATATTATCACTATCACAGAGGCACTCGCCATTGTATGTACGTACATATACTATTTGAATCCAATGCTATTGTTGTATTGCTATGGAATACTGTTATGGAGGGTGCATTCCAGTGCCAGTGGTATTTTGGGCAGGACTTCAAAAACAACCTATAATTAGAAGTGTTAGACAAGTTCTGCTCAGCTGTTAGAATTAACGAAGGAAGTGCCATCAGTCACCTCCCATAGCAGGCAACAGGATCACAAACACTACTCCAACTGCCATTCCCCCATTTCCGTATAGCATAGTGAATGAGAAGTGATAATTATGATGTTGAAAATAGTTTCAAGGATAACCGTGCTCGTGAACAAAAACTAGGCCATTCTTAAAAATACAAACACACACACACACACACACACACACACACACACACACACACACACACACACACACACACACACACACACACACACACACACACACACACACACAACCAACTACTTTGCCTCATGCAAAGTATGGTGTAATTATAGCCAATAGATATATGGCGTGAGAGAGATGACCATACATATCTGTATGTAGTATATGTATGTATAATTAATACAAAGTAACTTAATAAGGATTACTCCAATAACTAATCTTGAGGTGGCATAGCATATAGCTGGTTTCTGACACTCAGTAAACCACATAGAAAGGTGCTATAGATATGCCTTCTCCAAGAGCACACTTGGATTAGTACAGGACAGAAATTGCTGAGACTAAAACACAGCATATCAATCCACCTGTTTTTTCTGTTCCTCCAGCATTTGATCAAAGATGGGCATGATCCAGTCTTCAAACTTCACATAGTTATCATTTGGTACCAACAGATTTCCAATACGATTAATGCCCTTCAGTCGTAACTCTTTCCCAGAGAGGCGAAAGTCACCAAGAAAAGTGGGGGCCAAACATTTGATGAAATCCTCCTCTACTCCACCAGCAGATGACACTATCACATCCACCTGCATGTAATGATATGGTAATAAGCAGAGTACATAATGAATAATCGCTTCAAGAGATGCTAAGAAAGGCAAGGCAACAACAACACAACAGAAAGGCAAAGCAACACAACACAACTCGCCCAAAACTGTCATTTTTCACGGAAAAATTGGCTGCCTCGGGTGGGACTCGAACCCACGACCACCAACTGTGCTACTGAGGCAGCTCAGCTGTAGTAATTCATATCTTGTACGCTTGTCATAGTGACAAAGCTTAAAAAAATGAGGCAGAACTTCAAAGAAAGTGAAATAAACAGTGCAGTGGAATGAAGGTAGCATTTTCATGTTTCCTCTTTTCTTTAATACCATATTCTTAACATTTTGCACTTCCAATACATTTTCAGTTTGCAGAGCAAAACAACACTATCTTGAACATGTGCACACACACACACTGTTAACATAACACTTCCCTCACCATGTTATGCTGTACGAGATATCGCAGAGTCTCTCTGATGCCAGATGACATGAGATTGGAGGTATAGCCAAGGAACAGTGTGCAGTTAGTCACTGGACGGTCACCAGGCTCTGAAAGATAAGGCTTCTTCTTCTCCTCAGGTACTGGTACTCCTCGTGTCTCTAGCTTTTGGGAGGGAGGGAGAGAGGGAAAGTAGGAGTGGAGTCTAAGTGTACAGAAAATATCTAATACCATTTTAGTGATCTGCTCAACTGCCATCCCGAAGTTGGTGGCCTGAAACCCAGAGGTATGATAGGAGCTCAGCAGTGCATGGTAATCCACTGGTCTCCCTTCTCTCCACACCTGCAGGAACAGGCATCATCACAGCAAGGTTATATTATAGTCTAGGCATAGATACTATATTCCCCAAATATGGGGTAAGTATAGTATCTATTGTCTAAGTTTGCACGTGACGTGCCTCACTGTAGTCATGTCCCTTGACTTGAACAGAGTCTGCAGGCATGGGTTGACTGCTGAGGAGTACTGCTTCCTGCAGCTCCCTTGGAATACTTCCTTTATCATTACCAGCCATTTCTCTACAGTCGCACCACGTGTCCACCATGCCACGCCCCCTTATTAGAGGAAGTCAAATCCTTGCCATCCATGCCTTATATTATAGGCTCAACATTCAGCGGATAAGTATATATGTCTCCACATACATTTCAGTACATAAGTAGAGCAGTTTTCCGTGTGTGTTTATTGAGAATATTTCACACGGTATATCAACCTTTGCTGAGCCAATGGGCGCATGCGCGATGAGGTATGCATTGTTAAGTATTTCCGCCCTTTCAGCTTTTCAATATGCTGTATCATAGGTATACACCCACAGTACTGACTGCTAGCCTGTAGACGAAGTGTAGCTGTACTACGATCTTAAGTATAGTTTACTACGATAAACCTACCCGCAGACCCAGCGTCCCCCGTGTCCCGCAATATCACCACATCCAACAGCCGCAGCTAGAATACACGGTGAGTTGGTTGTAACACACTGCATACACAAAACGTTATTGTACCAAACTTGTTCAACAACAAATAACTGAGCTACTTTGTAGTACTAACCAAACATCCATCAATGTATCACGCGCTGAATTAGACGATAAAGTACAACAAATACTCGCATGAGACAAGATCACACGTATATTTGTTGTCACTGTACACAATAGCTACATTCTCTACATGTAACACTTCAATGTTTAGCGTAGGTGTAGTGTGAATGAAGAGGCTTCGCTACTCAGACACACCGTGTTTTGTCTTCTTCCTTTCACGGATGTTACGGATACTAGTCTACAGCTGGTCATGGTTTTCAGACCTACCACTGTTTGTCCTCTTTGGTTCGCAGCTGTAATCTCATCTCCTTGTACTTACATACCTCTACTTCGTTTGTTTATTGTAGAGGAGAGATGCCTTAAAGTGGCCTTGGAAGTATGCCAAATGTCAGCCTGTTAATTGGTGGAAGACAGTGGGATCAGGTTTGAGAGCCTCTTCTTGTAGTGCCACTTCCTTGATACATGTACACCTGGTGCATGGTCAGCTTGCTGTGTATGACAGCCTGTTGTGTATCTGCCTTTCCTGTTGGCAGAATTCTTAGGTTGAGTCACTCATTCTTCACATGAACAGCTCACCTGTCACCCCATGTTATATACCACTGCAACCCAGTGAAGTATAGTTCCCTTGTCGCATGTTACTCAACAATGTGTGTAGCAATGTGTGTAGCATTGTTCTAATACATCTACTATGACTTTGAAGCCTCAGTAGAGCATGTATAGCTCTGTACACCCTCCACTGTGTTGTCAGCTCTGAATCCCTGGTAGTCATGGGTGTGTCACTTGCTTCATATTTTCCCACGTCATCTACATGTAGTACAATAGGTAGGAGTAGATATGTAATAGCTTACACAGAAGTTGTGTAATGCCACTAATGTATGCGGCTACTCCTACTGACTGCTGACATATGACGTCACAGGCAGTATACAATAGTATGGGCAATTAAACACCTTGGAATGTGGGTTCATTCCTGGTGTTATTACATGTATGTGGTATGCCACTCCACAGGATGTTGGCCTCTCTGTATATCATACTCCCCCACCAACATATGTATTTCCCACTGGTAGCTCACAGTTGCGAGTGAGTGTTAGAAATCTCTTACTCTCAAGAATGAACCGTACTTCTACGAGGAATTTGAGGTGGATAAACCACAAAATCCGCTATATACACTGTACTATGTAAAAATATGAACCTAGTTGGAGGAATGCTGAACTTAGACAAAACCTGTGCGAAGATAACATCTCAGTGCTTGTGAATACATTTCCTTAAAGATCCCTGGACTGTACACAGGATACACACACATCCTTGAGTACTCAATCATCACGTTACAATTTCGGTAGTCTTTTGTACTTCCATAAGAAATTCACATATTTGAACATTGTTATTCTAAACACTGGTCATTCTCCCATGGATGGCTTTTGCTTACCTAACATTGTGTAGGCTTTATGCAAGGAATCACTAATGGTATGCACGTATACAATGCCTTTCCATAGCCTTTGGTATAGCCTCTATTGAGGTGTGCATAGCCCTGTAGCCCTGTAGCTATATAGTGTCTTATGGAATTAGTAACACTATGTGTTATTTTATATGCCCTGTTTTGTATGTACCATATGTATGATCTCTGTGTTTGTGGGCAAACACTGGACAATATAATGGAGTGACTTTATCTCTCAATTACAATGTACCAGTACAGAGTGTCACTCTGCATCCTCATATCATGACAGATGTGGGAATGGAAGTGCCAGTAGGGCCTCTGGATGTAGTAATCATGTAGGCCCAGATGTATATATTCACTGATAGTGCTTCACTGTCTTTCACTTTGTAGTTCTCTTCTGTATGTGTGGGAATTCTTGATTGTGAGGAGTTAGCATGTATACCTACGTATGTAGACATTCCCTTTCCTTTGTATTTCCTATTACAAGTGTATACACTCCATAGGAAGTCTTGGTTGTTCCTGAATATCTCGGAATGTGTGGAAGCTAGTGATGGTGTTTTTAGGGTTTGTGAATGCGGTTCTCAGAGCATGTGCAAATTGATTGTGAGGCCAAGATATAGAGCATTGGCAATGAATCAGTTATGTAGTATGTATTTATATCCACCTGAGACACTAGTCCTGGTGCTCAAGCCAACCGACTGTAAGTCAAATTGGGCAATGAACTATTAATGACCTGGGCTCTGGGGAGGGTGTTTGAGCAACATGATCCACCTGGACCCTGCTCCCCCCGGGACCCTATAGAAAATGCAGCCAAAGATGAACAGAAGTATTGCAGTAACTAGTACCGATAAGCAATATATACTTGAGAAGGGCTCATATATACAATTTAGGTACGGGATGTGACATGCAAGCAACATTTACTGAGCCAACAGCTCGGTTTACATATTGTATGTAGATATTCTATAGTGAGTAACTTGCTAAAGAGGTTGGACATACTTTCCCACATATTTGCTTATTGCCCTACTTTCGAGGAATGTGAAAGTTAGTGGTGCAAGAGGTTATCTGTCATTTGGTTTCCTGCAATAGCCTCCTCTAACTGCTCTAACTCAGAAAGGACAAGTTTGATAACAACAGAATCTTTGCACTCTCTAACAATATTCTACTCAAAATGAAAATGTCACGTGAAAAATGTGCAGACAATACATACACATATATACTACAAGCTCTGTGCATGCATACAAGGTGTAATTACTATATGTATGTATATATGTACGTGTATATACTTGCATGTATAAGTATACATGTAGTATGAGTGTGGATATGTGGTGATTGTTTCAGATGAATGTGGTGGCAGTGGGTGTGGTCATTCTCCTGACTCTTATGGGATCTATGGCAATGAACAATTGTACTGATTCCGAAGGTATGACTTGTGCAATATCAGTGACGGATCTAGAAATTTAGAAAGGGGTGTGCAAAAGAATGGTACGCTATATGAGCATGCCGGAAAATTTGATGTGCCATGCCCACTTTTCAGCTAGCAACTGCGTAGCTACCTTCGCGGCAACCCTTAGCGATCCGTTAAGCTACTTTTACTCCATCATGGTGAGTGTGTAATACACACGCACGCTGTTTTTATATGCTACGGAGGTTTTGATGCTGTAGCTGCATAAGTTTAGTCAAGCGTGTATGCGTGAAAATGCACTCTGCTTGCCAAAGCTGGGTGAAAAGGGGGGGTCCATTGACCCCAGGAACCCCCCCTAAATCCACCACTGAATATGTATGACCATTACAGTGTTTTGATACAATCATGCAGATTTGGTACTATTGTAGTGTAGCTATTGCATACTGTATACACTTCCACCACTTCTCTTACAGTCATACCAACTGAGGTCAATCTTCCTATGCCATATCCTTTCGGAGTTTCAACTCTTCCTGGCTGCAGTGCACCTACTATGACAATACTCTTCTGCCCTGTAGATAGGGTAGTGATTACTGATGGCAGAGTGGGACATATCTCAGACAGTATAGGCCCAACTGACTTCATGGCCTGGAATGACAGCTCTAGAATTATATTACAACGTCCACGAAGTCAAGGGGGTTTAGATACAGTGAGACAAGTCAATATATACTTCTATCATGAGCCAGCAGCAGGAATAGGACTACCTGACATCACTCTCAGTGCCTCAAACTCTACTGACCCTCCATATGGTACTTCTCTTCCATACACCATACTTGGCAACCAGGATTTGACTGCAGATGATAACCAAGTCAGAAATGTGACCCTAGCTCTTACTGAACAGATAACAGATTCTGTGTCACGGTTACACATCGATTTCTCTCTGACAGACAGCATTCAGCAGTTTGCTGTCAGTGAAATACAGCTGTGTAGTGATGAAGGTAAGCAATTGCATGCTCAGTACAACTTTTACATATGCATAAGTGCCACCACATCATCTTCATCACTATAGCCTACGTATTTATTCATTGTCATTACTGTTCCTCAGCCACTATTGTAGAGGAGAATCTCACTCTAGTACTGGACAGTAAGCCACTGACTGGACCTGCCATTCTGTTACCTGCTAATCAGGGTCAAGTTACTTCATCAACCCTCCGCCTGACCTGCACTGTGACTAACCAGGGTCGCTTCCAGTGGCAGTGGAGTCCTGCATCTCACCCTCCCGTGGTCTCAGATGGCACACGTACCAGTACAATTGAGATTCCCCTGGATGAAGATAGTGTGGGGGAGTACATCTGTACAGTCAGTTACCACACTGACACTGGACTAGCCCTCTCTTCTGTCACTGGTACTTTCACAGTCCAGTTAGAGAGTGAGTCGGGGATACACACACACACACACACACACACACACACACACACACACACACACACACACAGACACACACACACACACACACACACACACACACACACACACACACACACACACACACACACACACACACACACACACACACACACACACACACACACACACACACACACACACACACACACACACACACACACACAGACACACACACAGACACACACACGCGCGCACACACACACACACACACACACACACACACACACACACACACACACACACACACACACACACACACACACACACACACACACACACACACACACACACACAGACACACACAGACACACACACAGACACACACACGCGCACACACACACAGACACACACACGCGCACACACACACACACACACACACACACACACACACACACACACACACACACACACACACACCAGCTTCAACAGCATGTATAAGCAGTAGTACTACTTCGTGTATAATTGTATGCAGAGGGTCATACCAGCTTGTCACACTCTGTACACATACTGTACATACCAGTATATACACTCATTGGCCACCTTCTTAAATGTATATGCAGGGTTACTAACTGCTGAGGAGAATGAAATATATAGTAGTGATATAACCACAGATGATGTAACACTCACATGTACTCTTGCTGGACATTTGGATGATGATGATATAGAGACAGACCTGATAAAGTGGACATTTAATGGAACTCAACTCGCCACTGACACTAACAAATATGTGATCTCCATCTCAAGAAGCAACTGTCCTCCCTATGGCTTGTGTGCTCTTGGGATCCTGACGATAAAGGATCCAAGTGACAGTGATTTTGGGGAGTACATGTGCTCTTTTGAAGATATGTCACAGACCATTACCCTCATTGAAGGTATGTCACTCTGGAGTTTTATTGACAGGCTTGATTTACATATAACGACTGCTAATGTTGTTATGATAATTGCCAGTTGTTCGAGGACCATTTCATGCTGCTTATACTAGATCTCGTACATACAGCTTTTGTCTGCCAAACTGTGTCTATTGTAAATCACTGTCTAGTTGTTCTCCTACTTGCAGGCACACCACCACCTATCACCACCACCACCACCACTACCACCACCCAGCCAAGTGAACCAGGCAACGGCCTGGGCCCCGTCATTGCTGGGGTCATAGTAGCTGTCCTGTTGGCCATCCTAGCCCTGGTAGTAGTGATCATAGTCATTGTGTATTGTAACAGGAGATCACAAGCACAGAAGACTGTTGGATTTGACAGAGATAGATATGATGACGAAGATGGTGACGCGCTATACACAGTGATCCCCAAGAACGTCCCTCCCCCTCTACCTGCCCGTCCAATACCTGGGACTTATGCCACTATTGACGCAAAACATAATGGGCACTTTGAACTGGCCAAGTTGTCCACGTCTGCACGAGATTCGATCCTCTCAATGCCTGCTGAAGTGGGAGGAACACAGACGGATCATATGCTGGCCAAGCTCAGCATGACCGCTAACAAACAGAACTTCCCCCTCAGAAATAATCCTCTCTATTCATCCTGTGATAACTTCCTTCAAAGTGCTCCTCCACTCCCCGAGAGGTCCAACAGCATTCCAGGGGGTCTGGACGGAAGCAATCTAAATATCTATGCTATACCACACAAGCCACCACCACTGCCCGAACGAATGTCTTCACCGGAGTTTTTATCTCCTCCAGTTCACACTGAAACTGAACTCACACCTGATCAATTTCAGGCCGTTGGGTCACCCGATAGTGACAACAGCAAAATTTGTCCGTACGCATCGATATATGCTGATCCACACCCACTGAAGAAAGAAGAAGGTCCCATAGAAGTCAGGCCCTACCATATTAGGGAGGTGGCTCCTCTTGGAACGGGTCAGTTTGGGGAGGTGATGCTGGCCGATACTCTGGGGCTGAGTCTGAAGGACCTCAAGTTGGGGGAGAGTACCGACAAGAGTGTCTGTATTCAAGTAGCCGTCAAACGACTCAAACACGATGCAGATGCAACTGTCAAGGAGACTTTCGAAAAGGAAATTAAGTTCATGGCCCGCCTCAATCACATGAATGTCATTCGACTGCTCGCAATCTGTCCCACCGGCCACCCCTTTATCCTGATGGAGTACATGGAATGTGGAGACCTCAACCAGTATCTGCAAAAGTTTGAGATTGTTGCTCATGATACTGAACCAACAGACACCCAGATCCAGGTTGCCACACTTCTTTACACATGTGTGCAAATTGCTAACGGGATGCGGTACCTTGCCTCTCTACACTTCATCCATCGTGACCTTGCCACTCGAAATTGTCTCGTGGGAAAAGAGAATACCATCAAGATTGCTGATTTTGGCATGAGTAGAAGTCTCTATTCCTCCCACTACTATCGCATTCAGGGCCGAGCCATTTTGCCTATTCGATGGATGGCAAACGAGTGCTTCTACGGACGATTTTCAGAGAAAACTGACATTTGGGCATTTGGCGTTACAATGTGGGAAGTGTTCACACTGGCCAAAGAGCAACCGTACGACTCACTTTCTGACCAAGAGGTGATTGAAAATGCAGTGAATACAGAGAAAACGAAACTTCTCACAAAGCCCAAACACTGTCCTGAAGAAGTGTTTGAAGTCATGCTTCAGTGTTGGGAGAAGGACCCTGATGTACGCATCAATTTTGAAGATGTTTACTCGTCCCTGGCTGGCCTCCATTCCTACAGTGATTTTTAGCTCCTTTGTTGTACAATTGCATGTTTGTTTTATTAACACATATATATTTTTGTATCTACTAGTGTTGTCTTTGATAATTACTTTTTGGATCCCTACATTATGGAATAGTGCTCATGCGCGCGTGCGCGTTCTGCGTGCGCAGTACTTAAGCGCTTCCTTCCGCGCGTAAGACGGTAATTAGTCTGAAATTCAATTAGTCTGCTGCAGTAGAATACATACCGCGAACATTTATTAGTCGCCGCGACGGATTTATCGTCTTGTGTGAATAGTGGTGTTCTGTGCTGCACAGAAGAGTCCGAGACTTCAATACGAGAGACTATTGAGCTGAAAATGTTGACGGTAAGCATTGTATTTAGATCGCAGAGAGCAGATATGTAATGTGCTGTCACCATTGTGTGCAGCAACATAAGCTAGCTATTATAGCGTAACGCTATAATATCTATGACTATATAAGTCTGTACAGCTGCTTGTGTCGATCACGAGAAAGATAGAACGGTGTGTAGTACTATACTCCTCTCCTCGAGTGGCGTTCAGTGTCTAGGTGTGAATGTTTTACATGTAAACTTGCATCCAGATGGGACATGATAGTTTTGTATACATTGTCCAACTACTGAAGAATGACTGTCAGTAGACCTCTAAAATAACATCTTTGTTTATGCACACTAGACAACATTTGTGTCAGAGAACTGAGGAGTGAACTGGATTATAGCTTGGTGTGTTCATAACGTATGTATGGATGATTAACTACTACACAAATATGGCATTGATTGGATCTGGCATCAGGTATACTACACTGGATTGAATCTGGCACTGGCTAAACTAATATGGATGATGTGTAGGATGTTTAGACCAAACTATCTGGGTGAGGTTAATTGGCTTTGTAATATGGGGGCTCCTCTCTTTATAGAGAGAACCCAGCTCGGGAGTGTGCAGAAACAACCCTGAATGCTTACTATAAACCAGCCAGTGCTTTCCCTTCTCTGCTTAGGAAGTATGTTTGCGTGTTTTTCCTTGTGTATATATACTGTAGGGTTGGAAAAATAGCTGTGTGGGACTGCATTTTCCTCAAATTTCTATCAACAAACTTACATTGCTATATACCAAGATATATGTGTGTATTCATCTGTTTCTCAGTTTACGTAAGGAGCCATATATACATTACGAACCATATGCTCTTAGCTACCCAGGCGCATGATGTGTCTGTGTATGTATGCATCTATTTCGTTATGACCAATACTACTTGGGTCTGTCAGTATGTATCAGCCATTTACATTGGGAGATGTATACTTTCAGCTATAAGTGTAGATGTAATACGTTTCATTTTTGGAATGTAGCTTTTTTGGGGGTGAAAAAGAGACTAAAACATGTTTACATGTATGTGGTGTAAACATATCCCATCATATGCTGTCTGTTATATCTAGCTGGTAGAATATATGTCGTAGGAGGTGAAGTGTACACAAACGAAGGTGGCTTATAGACCTGAATGATAAAAATATTGCCAAGTGACAATAGTAAATTTCACTTTCATGTTGGCTCTTCAGGTATTGCTGTATCTTCACGTGACATCATCTATCAATGAAATGAGTGCTTGACACATGGGGTGGACTCATTCAGTGCTTTCTAGTATGCCATTCATTCTATAGCCTATATAGCTAGTGTATTAGTGGGCAGGTTCTACGTGTAATGTGTAAGCGCGTTTTTAACACGTTTCGCACGGCGTAATGCAATATAAGCGCCTATAAGCCCTAGCCGCTAGCCCTAGCCGCTAGCCCTAGCCCTAGCCCTAGCCCTAGCCCTAACCCTAGCCCTATCTAGAGAAGTCACACGACCCACTGACCATCCATCTGGGCCCCTAGCAAGCCATCCATCCGGGCTCCGTGCTTGTGGGTGTAGAGCATACAGAGGCACGTGTAATCCCTTATACATACCACACACAACATATATGGCAAGCTGGGGGTTAAATGGAGGGTCTTGGTGGCCATGTATCACAATACATGGAAGTACAAAATAAACTCCCAGCGATTGTAATGGCAGTACAATTAAACCACTACACCTATATTGTGTACATATGAGGACTATGACAATGTTATTGTTGTGCTTGGCTGTACATATACAGTGTAGGTGTGACCCACGTTTGATGATGTGTCTTTTGAGCATCTGCCCATGTAGTGGTGTAGTCACAAAGAATGGTGTGTTGGTGGACTACTCATGTTCTGCTGTCATCTTTACCATTTATGGTGTTCAAATACCCACTCACTCACTGCTACATAAGCTGAATTAGCTCCATAGTGATATGATATTTCCACCAATACAAACCACAGTCTTACTACTAATTAAGATAGCCTCATACCCAGGCTCTTAACTTCCCTGAGGGTCACCCAAGTTACACACAACAGTTATATCTAGGTTCAAGTCAACAACTTGAGTTACCTTTGCTGCAATGGTGTGACTGTTATGTATATAGACATGGAGTTGTAGAGAGAGATTAACTAAACAGCGCATGTCGCAGGGTTTGAATCCAACCTGAGGCAGCTCGAAAAAGACTGGGCGAATTGTGTTGCATTGCCTTTCTGTTGTATTGTCTTGCCTTTCTGAGCATCTCTGATTATCTTCTGTCTTTACTGTTTCTCTGGAAATCAGCTAGTACCATAATACTCTTACTCTAAGGAAGTGACTTAATTCATGTCAGTAATAGGACCTTGGTAACCCCTAGGAATACATTCCAAGAGGTTTATGTGCCCTCTCCCAGTTACCCACATCCTCTGATGTAGAGCAACATGCAGGGAATCTGTTGGTAAAGGGAACCAAGACTAGGGCATCATCTCCATTCAGGGAATCCATTATCTGCTGGTACTCTCTGAGAGGGGTTAGTAGTGTACAGTGGTGGATTTAGGGGGGGGGGGGTCCGTGGGGTCCGTGGACCCCCCTTTTCACCCAGCTTTGGCAGGCGGAGTGCATTTTCATGCATACACACTTGACTAAACTTATGCAGCTACAGCATCAAAACCATATAAATGTAGTGTGTGTGTGTGTGTTATACACACTCACCTTGACAGAGTAAATTTGCTAAATGGATAGCTAAAGGTTGCCGCGAAGGTGGTGCTAGCCGAAAAGTTGGGCATGGCACATCAAAAATTCCGGCGCGCGCATAGCGTGCCACCCCCCTTTCTAAATTTCTAGATCCGCCACTGGTGTATGTAGAACACTGGTACCTCCTTGTGTTGTGTTTTGTTGTGTTGTGTTGTGTTGTGTTGTGTTGTGTTGTGTTGTGTGTTGTGTGTGTTATGTTGTGTTGTGTTGTGTTGTGTTGTGTGTTGTGTTGTGTTGTGTTTCCTTCTCAACACCTCTTGCAGTGATTTGTCATGCTACCACTGGAGTAGCATAAGCTAGACCTCAGAAGTATCCCGACTAGTATGGTGTCCTGATTCAGGGGTTATGTGAAACATTATATTTGTGACAGTAAATATTGTCCTGTTATGGATATTGTCTTTATTTTAAGATGTCCTGATTTGCATGTAATTGTTCTAGTATTCCTGCAAAATTTATTTTTGTGTTTTGTGGTTTATGTGAAAGTTTTGATAGCTTTGCCATAGTGCAGCTACATTGTATAGGAAAAAAATACCTATCAGTCCACTGCTGAGGCATCTTACAACTTGTTCTTTGATGTATAGTCTTCCTCCTAATATATCTCCATGTAAGGGTATGACTCCCCATAGCCCATGTTGAAGGCTTTCCTATTCACAGTGTGACTGTATCTCCAATGTCTTCATCCCACACCCAATAGTGGTATACTTTCTGTCACTGATAGAATTATGAATCTCAGGAATGATAATTGCATGTAAACAAGTCGTGTTACAGTATAGCCATAATCCAACACTTCCGATGAGCTAATGCACTAGTCTGTCTTTTGTTTATGTCTATATTATTGGCATGCAGTGCATGTAACTAAGCATATATTGGAGTCCTACCAAACCACTGTCATACATAGGTTATACCCTGGGTAGCCAGTGGAGGGGCGTAAGAAGATGCTTTTGGATGGGAGGGCTGACCTTGTGGTGGCCCAACCTACTTAGGCTAGGGGGCCTGGGGACAGGCTCCCCAGGATTTGTATGTGCTCTGAAATCACATTCTGAGACAAATATCATTTACTAGGAATTATACTTCAGAGAAAGTAGACAAATAGCAGTAACTGGGAATGTAGACTTTCCCATAAACATGGGGGGCGGGGCTACAGCTCCCCTGCTTCTTACGCCAGTGCAGTGTAGTATTTCCCAGTGTCGTGGCTTTAACTTGTTAGTAGGTTGATGATAGCTAATTTATCAACCACTCATGCATATGCATGATACCAAAAAATGTATGCGAAGTTGGCACCTTCTCCTACATGTCAGTCTACAAAGGGTACTACTATCACTGTAATTTATGATTGTTGGGTGAGTGGAGCGAGCCCACCTAGTTGTACTGGTGGAAAAATTTCATGTATATACAGCAGTATCATTGTTAGTAAAAATAAATATTCTTATGCTGTTTCGATATTGCATCAACCTGCACATACATCAATTTTCCAGCTAGGTGGGCTCGCTCCCACTTACCCCCAATCCTCTGCATTAATCTAGTAAAGGAGTATATAAATCTTAGCCTCTCTCACTTACACAAGATGGAGTTGCTTACAGTCTGTGTAAATGTGTAATGCTCACATAACTTGGCTAGATTTTCTTTCGTATAGCATCGTGTATAGCAGTGAGAAGCTGGTATGAACTGTGTAGCTACACCCCCAGCCCAAGTTATCGTGAACTATGACCTTCAACCTCCAAATAATAATTGCCCCTGTGTAGAGGAGATGTCCTGGGGACAGGCTGTGTATGGGCTCTACCTGTAAACTATATGTGTTGTATGTGGTGTACATACTTTCATATAATTGTACATGTCTTACAGTCATGGTATTGCTCCATCCTTGTTCACTTCCTGATTATCATCATCACTGTGACTGTTTCATCACAAGATTGCCAGAGGGGTATGTGGATATCCACGTGTTGTAATATACGTACATGTAGTTCAAAATGTAATGCCAATGACTATAGTGATGGCGTGCTGAGTGATGCCAGTGTGTATTTTTATCACTGTCATGATTTGGTTTGGCTTTATGAACAACATTGCTTTTTGTGTGGTATTTGTTTTCTCTATAGTTCTCTCAGGATACCGTGATACTGATAATACTATAGCTCCGGTACTTTACAATGGCATTGAGCCCAATACAAATCACTGTCATGTTAGTAGTGATAGAACTATGCTGCTGTGTCAAGTAGGGTCAGTGTTGAATGATGGAGACATTGGACCTACACACTCAGTGAATGTGAGTGATCCAGACCAGGTCCACAGGTTCTTTGCGTGGCATCGAGACAACGGTACAGTGACACTGCAGTTCCCTAATACTCCTTCCATCTTTTCACCACCAATCAATGTGTCCTACATTGACATCTACACACTGAGTGTACCTTCAGCTGGAATAGGCTCACCTGGAACTACAAGTTTCCATAGTAATAATGACGATGTGAGTGATGTCAACACACAGAGCTGCTCTTTCTCCTCCAGTACTGATACACTGTCCAGGAATACTTACACTGTGTCACTGACTAATGTTCTCCAGCTGATCATCAGGTTCCAATTCCCCAGTTCAGACATTGACTGGCTATTCATCAGTGAGATACAACTGTGTGAGGGAACTCCTCCATCTTCCATCTCATGTGATTTACTACCACCTCCTGTACTATCACTCTCCTACCCCCCACATAGTGGAGCCACAGTGACCCCTGACCTCGGCCAACCTGACTCTGTCGATCTCACTTGCTCTGTGGCCAGTCCTCCTACTGATGACTACCAATACCAGTGGCAGTGGTGGAAGAATGGGACACAACTGAACAATGATAATCAACTCACTATCACACACACCACTAACACTCAGTCCAGTAGTCTACAGATATCTGTTCTACAATATTCTGATGAGGGAGAGTACATGTGTAGAGTGCAGTATGCAAAGTGTCCTGATGGAGTGGACTGCAGTGACAGTGTGGCTACTCTAGTTACTGGAAGGATCACACTCAATGTTCCAGGTAGAGTGGTACAGATAACTCCTAGGAGGTACATGAGTATGTATTGTGCTAATCAAGGAAGGGGTGCCCTCATAAGTGATAGGGAGAGCCCGAGTAGGGTAAATATCCTAATTTCATACATTATGCCTCTTCATACAGTGGTCATTGAAGCTGAGTCTCCAGTGACAGTATTCACTGGAGAGAGTACACAATTGCAAGCTGTATTGAAATGTGAGGTCTATGGCTATCCTCGTAACTCATCTCCTCCTGTGTGGACTCATGGATCACATGAACTGCACAATGGTAGATACACTACTACTGTGACCAATGCTGGTCTCCTGAGTGGTAACAGTATATCCACTACTGAGAGGGTTGTGTCTCAACTCACTATTACCAATGTTACTGTAAATGATTCAGGAGACTACACATGCTCCTGGCAGGGAAACAGTACCACAGTCAATCTTACAGTTGTGATTGGTGAGTCTACAGTGAATAGTAATTTCAAGATGGGCCTGCATTAGTGTTTGAGCATGAATTATATGCACGGATTGTGTGTTAGAGCAATTAAGCTGGATTAGTATTATCGGCAATGTTTCAGTGGTGGATCTAGGAATTTGGAAAGGGGGTTCCAAGTTGGCGCGCAAAGTGTGCTGAAAATGTTGTTTGCCCATGCCTTCATTTTGTGAGGCCACGCCTATTTTGACCACCTACTGTTGTCCTAATTACAACCGCGTGAAGGGTTGGGGATCCGGAAACGAGCACGCTTTAATTCGATCGTTTTAGCCATGGTTCCATGGAACCCATGGAACCATGGGTAAATCCGCCACTGTGTTTTGTTCACATGTGCATGTATAGCCCTGGTAAGGTTGCCACAATGTCAGTAGTGCTTTTCATGCCGTCTTTTTAATGTTCACTTTTTTTTCTCTAACTCTCTCACTTGGGTATATTATACATCATAACTTGTGTTCTAATCCAGACACTCACATTTATAAGCATACATATAGCAAGTTTCCTTTTAGTGTGTGTGTTGTATGTTTTGTGTTGTTTGTATGTGCATATATTACCAAGTTTGGGGGGTCCAGTGGGGGTCTACTAATTGCTTACATGAGTTTATGGACTTTGTGTATCTTAAGTTTGGATGATTTGGATGAATGGCAAAATCATACAGTGGTAGGGGGTTAATAATATACATGTCACTAATGAGAAGACAATGGTCTGTGATAACAACCATGGGACCGGGCTAAGTCACTCCTCACTATTGAGGTACAATTTTATGATGACACGTTCACTCAGAGGAGGTCGGACACGGTTGACCTTTGCTCATTATGAAGACTGGTTTAATTAAATTCCTTAACACTCACATGACACAGAGTTGGCTACTAATACTGCATAGTATGCTTAGTACCACTTGGTACACTTAACAATCTATCTAGGGCTAATTCCCTGTCAGGCTTAAAAGGTCCTTGCAGCGTTTTCTGTCCCTTCCAATCCCCAAGCATACGCGGAGCATCACTGGAGTGTTAAAAAAGAATTTAATTAACTGGTCGTCATAATGAGCAAAGGTCAACTGTGTCCGACCTCCTCTGATGTGGACTGCTGTGACAATTTGTAGTAATATATTTTTATTTCTGTGATAGGTGATCCCCCCACTATAAACAGTGATGAGAGTGGAATGATTGGAGGTGTCATAGTAGGGGTACTGCTGTCCATCGTTGTACTACTTGTAATCACTGTGGCTATCATTGCATGGATGATATGGCGGTATCGCAGAAATGGAAAGTTGGACACTTGCGATGCATTCTTATGTGGCTCATGTCTATCTGTATGTGCTCGAATGAAGCCTATTAAGATGCCTAGAAAACGAAGACAGAACTTGCACAGAAATGGATTACCTGAACAACAGTACAGAGCTGATCACATAGAAGTAGAAGTCTACAGCACTGTACAGAAATCACCAAAGAAAGTCGGGTCACCACCTCCCCTTCCACCTCAGACACTGACAGAGACAGAACTGGATGACCTCATGACCCCTAACAGCGTGGATGCCTCACCTTCACACGAGAAACCGTCACGACGTAACACAGCACTCTCCACCTTCTCCCAGTCGGAATCAACACCCAAACTGGCAAAGGTCACCAAACTGAAGAAGTTCAAGATGAAGGAGAACCCCATCTACCAGTCCACAGAGGAACTTGACATTAAAGAATACGATGATAACCCAGATATTGCTGTCTACGCCCTGCCATCAAAGAGAAGTGATTCCCTCAACAACAACAATAGCCATATTGACGAAACGACCTTGGAACCCATCTACAGTGAGGCCATTGACCCCACCATGTTCACAAAGAGAGCGAGTACTGCGGCTACAGACGATGATCTCCACCCTTATGGGCCTATATATGCAAAGCCAGTCAAACTCGTCCAAAAAGTAAGGGAGCCAATGGAAATTGGAGAAGAGAATATTCGTGAAGTGAGGCAGATCGGTATCGGGCAGTTTGGTGCAGTCATCCTTGCTGAGATGACTGCAAAGTCACCGAAAAAAGGTTCAGGCAAGGAAGAGCCCACCTTGGTTGCAGTTAAGAGGCTCAAATCTGATGTGAGCGATGAGATTTGGAAATCGTTTGAAAAAGAAATCAAGTTCATGTCACAGTTGGAGCACGAGAACATTGTACAGCTCCTGGCAGTGTGCAAACAGAATGAAAACCCCTTCATTGTGATGGAATACATGGAGAGCGGTGACCTCAACCAATACCTGCAGAAGTATCAGTTGGCAGAAGAGGACGCTGCGCTATATACAAACCAAATTCCTTCGTCCGTATTACTTTATATGGCAATTCAGATAGCCAGTGGTATGTGTTACCTTGCATCCCTAAAATATGTTCATCGTGACCTTGCCACACGAAACTGTCTTGTCGGGTCCAACTTTTGCATCAAAATCTCAGACTTTGGGATGAGTAGAAACCTCTACGAGCGTGTATATTATCGTGTGCGTGGTCGAGCCATGCTTCCAATTCGCTGGATGGCTACTGAAAGTTTCTATGGACGATTCTCAGAGAAATCAGACATCTGGGCATATGGTGTAACAGTGTGGGAGATCTTTACACTCGGAAAGAAACAACCTTACGAAGAACTTGACGACCAGGAAATGATTCAGGATGCCATTAAAGGTACAGGACGCAGAATTTTGAACAAGCCCAAGGGATGCCCACAAGGTGTGTATGAAGTGTTGCTCTACTGCTGGGAGTATGCTGCTGAAGATCGTGCCACATTTAAAGAGATTCATAGTGGTCTGCTCACTATTCAACAGAACAGTTAACAAGTGTTTTATAGTCTTATGTGTACAGTGTAATGGTTTAAAATACTTGATTATGATTGTGGTGTATATTTTATGTCCTATATAGCGTCTGTACATGAATGTGTTTGATGATTTACAGGTGTAGTCCATGATACACTTACTACATATGTCAGTAATTTCAACTGCGTGCGTCATCAGCATACGTATTTCGCAGCTTAAAACACCGCGTAGCTACGCGTATCGCAACAGTAGCTCTTTACACAGGACTGCAACAATCGCAAATTAAATGGTACGTGGTGTATACGTAAATTGTTCCTGTGTAAGTTGTGTCCGCATGTCTGGACGTGCAGCTAAGTTGACCTGTGTACACGCAGGTACATGCTTGCACGCATTCTGATTTCGGCTATTATAATCGCAGTATAATTAATTTCTTATTTGACATAACAAGTGCAACAGTACCCCTACTACCCCTGCATTAATACATCTTTCCGCCCAATATTCTGATAGGAAGCTGTTTATGTACATGTGCTAGGCATTTGCTGTTACACAGTTGTCAGTTTGACAGGTAAAGTGAGCTATGTTGCTACCACAAAACTTAGAGCTAAGTATACTTGTTTTAGGTACTGAAGTGCCAGTGCAGGTAGTACCACAAGGAATAGAGTCAGTCAATGGATCTGATATCAACATGGGATGTGCTAGTCCACTAGTAGACAGAGGTGGTGTGATGGTATGTAGTAACAGTGAAAGTTACCTGGTTGATGGTTGCTCTCCAACTATTGACACAAGTACCTCCAACTGGGCATCTCAGCTAGTGACAGTGAGGAAGAATGGGCCTAATAATTTCCTTGACTTTGACCATGTTGTGCTGACATTTGACTTTGACACAGCTGTGTCTCTGGATAATATTGAGTTGGACTTGTTCCTCTGTCCTGAATGGAAGATTGGTGCTCCACGCATCCTTATATATGCTTATCAGAATAGTACTTTAGTCCTCAGTTCTATTACAGATTCAGATTCTTTTATTACATCATACCAAACCAAAAATTCATCGACGTGTGATTCTCTATCAACTGTCAGTATATCTTTTGACCTGTCTTTAAAAAGGTACCACTCATGGCATATTTTAATGGAATCTTTTGATATGTGGGTGTACGTGGGAGAGGTCAGGTTTTTGAGAGATGGCATACCCATTCATGGTAAGTATAGTTACATAATACCAATTGCATTAACAATTTCACTGTCTTAAATTTAATCCAGATTCAAGCTGCAACACACAGTCTACCCTTCCCTCTTCTGTGCATGTGTCTTTCACTGACAGTCCTAGTAAGTCAATGACTATGAGTGGTACTGTGACTACTACCCCAGCTTGGATTCTCCCAACTTCAATCATAAGGACTGTCCAAACTTCAGGGACTGATATTACTGGAATATATGTGGGTGTTGGAGCATTAGGAATTGGTGGACTTATCCTACTTGTTTTTATAGTTACTATTGTTTATTGTTTCAAAAATCACTGGTGTCCCAAAAGTAATTCCAGCTACCCCATGGAACTTAATAAGTATCAAAATGCTGTAAGTGAAGCACACATAGAAGTTGATGACAAGAATGATAACTCTTTCTATACCCCTGACCACCAGCCTACAGCAGATAATCCTTCAGAATCTTGCTTGCGACATGTCCCAAAATATATCTCATCAGTAACTGAAGGACCAATTCCCACAGAGAACACTTGTGGTGACAGCAATGTGCAGGCTGCTTCTGTCCTTCCTATGCAAGTTTCAGGTAAGGAGGCCAAAGCAACCGTCCATGTTCTACCCATTTATAGTGATGCGCAGAAGAATATTCCTGGAATACCACCACAATCCTCAGATCTCCTTACTAACTCAGCCTCACAAGATGCTGTAACACCATCAGCCTCCACAATGGAATCTCCTGTCAACAAGATGTTAAATCATGAATTGATGCAAATAGGTAATGGAAATGAAAATCCTTTGCACCAAAGGTCAGATTTGCTCTTGTCTCCTTCAGAAACTCAACCAATAAACACAGCACATACAACCTCATTTTATGAAGATCATACAGTTCAACCTACTCCACCTCCACATGGAGAGATAATATATGTCATTCCACAAGTTTTCACAAGTGGTGACAACAAAAAATTAATGGAAGAAGATCTTTTCATTAATGATCATATTTATGCTGTCCCCAAAGTGGTTTCAAAAAGCTATCAAAAAGCTGTGGAGGTAACTAATGATAACATCACAGAAATAAAAGAATTGGGAAATGGTCATTTTGGAAATGTTATGTTAGCTGCCACTCAAGGTTTGAGTTTAAAGGATATGCAATTGAGCAAGACAGATGATAATCGAGATGCATCAATCATGGTAGCTGTGAAGAAGTTGATAGATCATCCTTCTAAAACACAATGGGAATCCTTCATCAAGGAAGTGAAGTTTATGTCAAGCCTAAACCACCAGAATGTGGTGAGGTTAATTGGTGTGTGTTATGATGAGCCTGCCTTCATGATGATGGAGTACATGGAGGAAGGTGACCTCAATGAATTCCTTCAACGATACTCAGAGATTGTAGAGACCCCCTCCAATGACACTCAAATTTCCACCTCCACAGTGGTGTACATGGCATCCCAGATAGCCAGTGCAATGAAGTACCTTGCATCACTCAATTTCATTCATCGAGACATTGCTAGCCGAAACTCTCTTGTTGGCAATAACTTTAGCGTTAAACTTGCAGATTTTGGCATGAGTAGGAACCTGTATGAGTCTCATTACTACCAAATGCAGGGAAAGACTGCTCTACCTATCCGCTGGATGGCCACTGAGTGCTTCTATGGCCTATTTACAGAAAAGTCCGATGTGTGGGCATTTGGTGTCACAATGTGGGAGCTGTTTATTCTTGCCAAAGAAGCTCCATACTCTGATCTCAGTGATGAAGAAATGATAATTGATGCCACTAAGTTAAAGGGAGCTCATCGACAGTTGCTCCCAAGACCATCAGTTTGTCCAATACCTGTGTATAACATTATGAGAAGATGTTGGGCCATTGATCCAAAAGAGAGGGCAAGTTTTGAGGAAGTTGAAGAGATGCTACAAACTTACATGGCCTCCTAATAACAGACATTAATTTAGAACTATATCTGTTGAAGAATAACAGCATACATGCATGTGAATGTGTATGCTTTCTTTCTATATGTGTTGTATGTAGATCAAAATTACTGTAAGGTTCTTTATTATGTGCATATTTTTTATAGCTATTGTATAGCTCTTAGTGAAACGTGTTACTTTATGAACATTACATCAAGATGGTCAATTACTCAGTCAATGAATGCACTAAAGTGCAGAACCCTCGGCGTCCACGCGTGCGCGAATCTATAACGCGCGTGCGCGAATGCTGGAAAGGCACGTGCGATTGATACACAAGGTTGGCTCTGTACACTGCTGGAAGCGCTATAGCTTAGACCGGAGCAGTACCTGTGCTTGTACTTCCTCGTGCAGTAACCGCTGGTGCTTTGCTGTACATCGAACAGGAATACCTGATCGCTGGTAAGCCAGAGTAGGCTAGATCTAATTAGCATATTGGCTCTTTCGCTTGCGTTTCACGCCATAACTCTTGAACGGAGCGGTTTCAAAGAAAACCCCACAAAGTTTTGACCTCCGTTGCCCGCTGAGTACACGACAGTATTTTCAGGTCGAACAGACGCTCCAGAAGTGATATATGACTTAACAGACACACAGACACACACGTCGGACACACTGACACACACACACACACACGACCAAGTACCGTAACCCTCGCTGCGCATGCGCGCCGAGGGTTAATCAGTCTTTATTCTCACTTTATAGCATACATTTAACACCTCCAGAAGTAAGAGCCTTGAACAAGTGAACATATTGCTGTACTGAAGGTTTGCTGGTAGAACAACTCTCTATGCAGATATAGGTTGCTAGAATTCTACGTCTATAGCCACATCAACAGAACAGTTAACGATTGCTTTATGTACATTGAAATGCTTTAACAATTGTTTTATTCGGAGCCGGTGTCACAGTATATTTTATCCCCCGTATATTTTATCCGGGGGATATATAATAGAGTAGATCTAATGCATCGAACTTCGCCAGACACCTATTTTCGGCAGTCTAAACAGCACGCTCAACAGTGCTCCGCTAATTCTAACTATATGCTCTTACAGACAGGTATCAGGGTACTAACATTTAGAAGTTTGAAGAGATTCAGCCTAATAGAAGCGAAGTGACGAACGTGAGAAGTGACCTGCCGAATATATCGATTTTCGTCAGCTCGATATCTATTTTCGTTTTTGCCTGAAAAACAGAACAACAGCTTAGTTAAGACACACAGAATTAAGTCTATATAGAGCGTACTGTAGAGTGGAGCAATCGCTGCAACAAGAGAACCTGGTAACGCACCACTACAGCTGGATCCTGACGAATTAATGTGCTGAATCAGCAAAAATAACTTCTGCACTGCGAAAGTTACTGCCGGGACTTCCCAATTGTATTGATGTACTACAGTGTATGTTCAGCTGAGAACATTATTTTAATCGAACTTTAATTAATGTGTGAATAGCTAATCACATATATCATCACACTGAAATCACACATTAAAGTGTCTGTAAGAGCATGTAGTTAGAATTAGCGGAGCACTGTTGAGCGTGCTGTTTAGACTGCCGAAAATAGGTGTCTGGCGAAGTTCGATGCATTACTCTATATACTATCCGGCGGATAGTATATCCTTAGTGTATTTTATCCCACGTCAGGATATTTTATCCCTGCATGGTGACCAGGTATGTCGCAGAATATTTCTGTTGCTACCCAGTCCAGCAGTCAGGCAGTGCTCGTTGAACGGTAGCTATGGGATGTGAAGTCACAGAGGAGAGATATAAAGGGCTGATCGACTAGACATTCGTGGTTGCTACATGAACCCGTCTATCCGGGTGTTTTTAAAATACAAATCAGAAACGTAAACTTAGCTTTCCAAATGCATGCATAAGTGTTCTGTATCCTCACTGATCGCTTTTTTATTGACTGATACGTACTACATCAGTTCTTACTCAAAATACTTGCCTACAGCCAAGTACGAGGATACCGAGGGGGATCTAAACCCTGGATACGATGGCTGGATATTAGATCTATACCTTATCACAGCGCAATGCCTTCTTTGCCCTTCCAGAAGTCTACAGCAGTGGGGTAGAAGGCTACACAGCCCACTGGACACAATGGTTGAAGTCGCATGAAACTACTAGCCTTATGGGATAAAATATCCTGACCGCTGATGAAATATCCTAGGAAAAATTATCCGGCCGGATAGAATATTCTATCGGCCGGATGGGGGGGGGGGGGGGGGGGGATAAAATATACAGCCACATCGGTAATTTGCACGCGCTTGTGCGTCATCAGCAGATTTAGCAGCTTATTTAAAATACGTACGTAGCTATGTATCACAACTGTAGCTCTTTACTGCAGGACTGCCGTTCAGGATCAACAATCCAAATGGTACGTTGTGTAAATTGTTCCTGTGTAAGTTGTGTCTGCATGTCTGGACGTGCAGCTGAGGCCTAGACCTGCATACACGCAGGTACCGGTATGGTACGCATTCTGATATTTTGGCCATTATAATCACAGCAGTAGTATAATTTCTTCATTTAATATAATGTTAGTGCAACAGTACCAAGTTATTTTGTAACTGTCTCCAGCATTTATTGCTCCATAATACACATAAATTATTACAGTTTTACAAAAAGTACTACATTTACTGCTTTGATTATTTCAGATAATGACCCTTCTTGCATTACTACATCTTTCCACCCAATATTCTGATGCATAGGAAGCTGTTTATGTACATGTGCTAGGCATTTACTGTTTTCTGTTCATCACAGTAATCAGTCTGACAGGTAAAGTGAGCTATGTTGCTACCACAAAACTTAGAGCTAAGTATACTTATTTTAGGTACTGAAGTGCCAGTGCAGGTAGTACCACAAGGAATAGAGTCAGTCAATGGATCTGATATCAACATGGGATGTGCTAGTCCACTAGTAGACAGAGGTGATGTGATGGTATGTAGTAACAGTGAAAGTTACCTGGTTGATGGTTGCTCTCCAACTATTGACACAAGTACCTCCAACTGGGCATCTCAGCTAGTGACAGTGAGGAAGAATGGGCCTAATAATTTCCTTGACTTTGACCATGTTGTGCTGACATTTGACTTTGACACAGCTGTGTCTCTGGATAATATTGAGTTGGACTTGTTCCTCTGTCCTGAATGGAAGATTGGTGCTCCACGCATCCTTATATATGCTTATCAGAATAGTACTTTAGTCCTCAGTTCTATTACAGATTCAGATTCTTTTATTACATCATACCAAACCAAAAATTCATCGACGTGTGATTCTCTATCAACTGTCAGTATATCTTTTGACCTGTCTTTAAAAAGGTACCACTCATGGCATATTTTAATGGAATCTTTTGATATGTGGGTGTACGTGGGAGAGGTCAGGTTTTTGAGAGATGGCATACCCATTCATGGTAAGTATAGTTACATAATATCAATTGCATTAACAATTTCACTGTCTTGAATTTAATCCAGATTCAAGCTGCAACACACAGTCTACCCTTCCCTCTTCTGTGCATGTGTCTTTCACTGACATTCCTAGTAAGTTAATGGCTATGAGTGGTACTGTGACTACTACCTCAGCTTGGACTCCCCCAACTTCAACCATAAGGACTCCCCCAACTTCAACCATAAGGACTGTTCCGACTTCAGAGACTGGTAGTATTGCTATACCTGTAATATACGTGCTTACGGGTGTTGGGGTACTTGGAATTTGTGGACTCATGATAATCCTACTTGTTTTTTTCAAATATTGCTGCTGTCCAAAAAGTAAACCCAGCAACCCCATAGAGCTTAAGAAGTATCAAAATGTGGTAGGTGAAGCACCCACAAAAGTTGATAACGAGAACGATGACTCCTTCTATGAGCCTGAGTACCAGCCTACAGCAGATGATCCTTTAGAATCACATGTCCCAAATCCTATATATATCTCATCAGTAACTGAGAGACCAACTCCCACAGAGAACACTTGTGGTGACAGCAATGTGCAGACTGATATTCCCCGAGTAGAACATAAACCTGCTTCCGTCCTTCCTAAGGATGGAAGCAGTGATGTGCAGAAGACTATTCCTGAAATACCACCACAATCATCAGATCACCTTACTAACATAGCCTCACAAGATGCTGTAACACCATCAGACCCTATGATGGAGTCTCCTGCCATGAAAATGAATCATGACTCAATGCAGTTAAGTTACACCCATGATTCACTCTCATTTCAAGCAACAAATCAACCAATGAACATAACCCATCCCACCTCATCTGGTAGAGGTTATCTAGTTCAACCTACTGCACTTCCACCTGAAGAGATAATATATTATGAAAATGTAGTCAGTCCACCTGCACTCACAGATGGTGGTGACCAAGAGTCAGTGAAAGAGAAAGAAGTGGAATGTGATTCTTCTGTTCATGCTCCCATTTATGCTGACCTCATAATACTTCCAAAAGACTTACAACAACCTGTGGAAGTTACCAATGACAATATCACAGAGATAGGAGAATTGGGAAATGGTTATTTCGGAAAAGTTATGTTAGCTTCCACTCAAGGGTTGAGTTTAAAGGACATGCGATTGAGCAAGACAGATGATAATCGAGATGCATCAATCCTTGTAGCTGTGAAGAAGTTGATAGATCATCCTTCTAAAACACAACGGGAATCCTTCATCAAGGAGGCAAAGTTCATGTCAAGCCTAAACCACCAGAATGTGGTGAAGTTAATTGGTGTGTGTTATGATGAGCCTGCCTTCATGATGATGGAGTACATGGAGGAAGGTGACCTCAACGAATTCCTTCAACGATACTCAGAGATTGTAGAGACCCCCTCTAACAACACTCAAATTTCCACCTCCACAGTGGTGTACATGGCATCCCAGATAGCCAGTGCAATGAAGTACCTTGCATCACTCAATTTCATTCATCGAGACATTGCTAGCCGAAACTGCCTTGTTGGAAAAAACTTTAGTGTTAAACTTGCAGATTTTGGCATGAGTCGGAACCTGTATGAGTCCCATTACTACCGAATCCAAGGAAAGACTTCGGTGCCTGTTCGCTGGATGGCCACTGAGTGCTTCTATGGCCTATTTACAGAAAAATCTGATGTGTGGGCATTTGGTGTCATGATGTGGGAGCTGTTCATTCTTGCCAAGAAGAATCCATACCCAAATCTCACCAATGAAGAACTAATAAATGATGTCTCCAAGGGAGCTCATCGACAGTTGCTCCCAAGACCATCAGTTTGTCCAATACCTGTGTATAACATTATGAGAAGATGTTGGGCCATTGATCCAGAAAAACGGGCAAATTTTGAGGAAGTAGAAGAGATGCTACAATCATACATGTTTTCCACTTGATTCAGTACTACTTAAGTATTTAGAACAGTGAACATGTAATGTGAATGCTATGCTTAGTATGTAGACACTGTATTTCATTCCTATGAATAGATCCAAGTTGTAAGCATTTATGTATTCAGCATGTATTGTTTAGTGAAATGTGTGATGTATTGTGTTTGCCTGTAGGCCATTTTGTAAATACTGTGGTGTGAGAATGTGTCTGTTAGTGTGCATCTTTTCAAATTGTCCCATTCAAAAAACTGCACATCTAAGAAAACTTCCATGAACCATTCTGCAGAAAGCCTTCATTCTATATCTGCATGCAGATAGTGTAGGTAGTAAAGTAAACATGTTGAATTTATGTAATATTTCCAGAACTCATGTGATTTAGCATGTAGAGTTCTATCATCATACAGTGTATATTAGATGATGATAAAGCCATCCCATCTACATGCTAAATTCACTATCACTGATATAGGAGACCCATTGCTGTATTGAAGTTAGAACAACCCTCTGTAGGACAAATAGGTACCTAACAGTTAGGGAAAAAATCTCTAAGCACATACGTTTGAGGGAGTCAATCATCACACGGAAGTACTGTAGTCCTTAGAGAACTACAGTGACTGTGAGGTCAATGGAGCAAACTGTAAACAGAGACACAATGTTGTTTTTAGACGTCTTGTAATGTGTCAGCAAACTCATGCCAGATCCAATAGAAATAGCAAGATAACTTCAGCCAAAGTGGACACAAGGTGTTTGGATAGCTGGTATTATAATTGGGAAGAAAGCAAACTTTACAGCTCTCTACTTGTTATTGTGTGTTTTGCAAAAAAATAATTTTTTTATAGTTGTCTATTTAGCACTATTTGATGTCTTTTATAGTTGTCTATTTAGCACTATTTGATGTCTTTTATAGCTGTCTATTCAGCATTATTTGATGTATTTCTTTGTGGGTTTAGAGTAAGCATGTGTGGGGTCATGTGTGGGTCTAATGGATGCTTATACATGTGCTGATTGTAGTGATTTTGTGTATAGGTTTGTAGGGGTGCTGGGTGTTTTGGTGGATGCTTATATATGTATATGCAAAACACAATAACAAGTAGAGAGCTGTAAAGTTTGTTTTATATAATATATATATACGAACAAAATGTTTTTATGGGTGTTGGAGGTAGGTGAGGGAGTTGATATATGTACTGATCCACATGTATGTATATGTTATGTATGTACGTGTAGAATTTCTTGTTGTGGAATTGTACATAGTGTAATTGTAAAGAAGACAGTATTTTTCCCACAAGCTTTGCCACATGTAATTATATGATGAGTTCAAACCTTTGCTATTTGAAGAGAACCTTGTGCATATTACACTGTGTATATAATATATGTATAGTTTATTTCTGGATAGCCAATGAGGCTTGGACACCATGTAAGCTTATCTAGGAGATAGTACACTTAGAAGGTCTTATGAAATGATCCAGGAATGCAGAATTTATGAAAAAGTATCTTCAAAGCATGAAGAGCCACGCCACACAAGATAGTGTGCTCATTCAACTGGATGGCCGTCAGAAATTTGTGTTTTATGTATACCTAAATACTGTTGTAGTGTACATAATTTTCATGCCATATCATGTCTGTACTTGAAATGTTACAGTTTGTAATGACATGTCGAAGTTGAACTTCGTGTAGCAAAGGCGCGCGCGGAAGTCTAGTCGCGTATAGTACATCGCAGTATATATACATCTGTGTAGTACGGATTACACTCAACATAAGGCTCAATGATGGTACGTGTATTAAATGTATGTGGACTGCTGTTAGTTGTTGCACTGTATTGAAGTGATGTAAGCTGTAAATCACGTGTAGTCGGCTGTATCTGCTTTGCAGGATCGCAGAAGTAGCTATAAGCATATACTGTTCTATCTGTAGCTATATAGGCTGCATCTCAAGTCTCAAAATGTCTCTATATACGTATGTCTCGCGCATGACTTTTAGCGGATTTCTCTTCGTTTTGCGTAGAGGAACAAGTCCAACTTAGCTAGCTACTTAGAAATATAGGTATATATAGCTATGCAATGCAATTCGCGACCTGCAACACCAACTGGGGCGCTTTATGTCCTAGCCCTTTTAGGTTACAGTTCTTTACATCCAGTATTTTCGTAACAACTTACGTTTTTCGGTCATGCGTATAGTAGCCACGACTGGTGGCTCGCCCAATATATATGAGCTTGGCATTTGTTTATTTTACAGGGTGAAAAGGTCATTTTACTGTTTGCTACATTACTACAGGTAAAATCAGATTAATAGCTAAACATGTAAAACTCAGTGAACTAGCTAGTACAAGTAAATGTAAGTACTTCAGGTCTATGAACATGTCATCTCAGTCAGAGAATACACATTTTATTGTGTTAGGTGGTGAAGTAACAATACTGCAGGCAGTGTCACCCAAACCAGATTCAGTCAACGGATCTGATATCAACATGGGATGTACTAGTCCACTAGTAGACAGGGATGGTGTGATGGTATGTTATAACAGTGCAACTTACTTGTTCGATGGTTGTTCTCCAGCTATTGACACAAATACCTCCAACTGGGCATCTCAGCTGATGACAGTGAGGAAGAAGGAGGCTAATGATGTCATTCGTTATAATCATGTTGTGCTAACATTTGACTTTGACACAGCTGTGTCTCTGAATAGTATTGAGTTGGACTTGTTCCTCTGTCCTGAGTGGAGCATTGGTGCTCCAGGCATCTATGTGTATAGTTATGAGAATAGTACTTTAGTTTTCAACCCTGCTACAGGAGGGTTTATTGGAGGCAAAATACTCTACCAGTTCTGGTCATGTGACTCTCTATCAACTATCCACATTGGTTTAGGGGAGCAGGTCATCTCATCATACCACTCACTTCTATGGCCTATTTACAGAAAAGTCCGATGTGTGGGCATTTGGTGTCACAATGTGGGAGCTATTCATTCTTGCCAAAGAAGCTCCATACTCTGATCTCAGTGATGAAGAAATGATAATTGATGCCACTAAGTTAAAGGGAGCTCATCGGCAGTTGCTCCCAAGACCATCAGTTTGTCCAATACCTGTGTATAACATTATGAGAAGATGTTGGGCCATTGATCCAAAAGAGAGGGCAAGTTTTGAGGAAGTTGAAGAGATGCTACAAACTTACATGGCCTCCTAATGAACTATATCTAGTGAAGGACAGTAGCTACACATTCATGTAAATGTGCATATACTTTCCTACGATATGTATTGTATGTGCATTAAAATTACTATAAGGTCCTGTAGGTCTGTTCTTTATGTGTATATTTTGTAGTCTAGTGAAACATGTGTGTTTGTCTATGATACATCCAAGAATTTAGGTCAATCATGCAATCTTAACTATAGCATACACCAGAAGTAGGAGCCTTGAGCAGGTGAACATCTATTGCTGTACTGAATGTTTGCTGGTAGAACAATTCTCTATGCAGATATAGGTTGCTAGAATTTTACACTTCACAAATACTGAAACGCTTACGACATTTTATTTTATCTGTTGATGTTCTACAGTGTCTTTGGTGAGCCAAATAACTTTGAGATGAATTGAAGAGTTGTAGCTAAAGAATTTTCTAACATGTACATTCCAATATCAAAGGAAGCAAGAAGCTCTCCATTTATTCATACCAGTTCCAAACATAGGAAGAGATGAGGTGTTCCCACTCAGTACTGACATAATGCATTTGGACAGCTGGGTTCCAAAAATATGTGACTGTTAGACATACTATTACTTAATATGTGACTGTTAGACATACTAATACTGGAAGGATGTTGATATTTTGAGCCAATGTATGCCATGTAGCAATATCTTAGTTAGACAGAAAGATGACTTCATGTTGCATGGGACAATGATTGAGATATGGAGCCAAGTCATGGTATTAGATACATGTACAGGAATTAAGGAAGCTTTCTGCTATGACTATTTAAATAAGGTCTGTTCTTTCATTTACTTTTACAACTCCTTATTCAACAGCACGTGTTTTAGTAGCTGATTTGGATTATGATTGTAGCGTGGCTTTGTGTGAGACATAAGGTGTTATTATACCGGAAGTTGAAATCTTCACGCGCAACAGGAGCGCCGCATCGCAGGCGTATATACGTTGCTTATCGCGGATATACCTCTGTGCACGCATTTGAAGACTGGCTTGCAGAAGCTCAACGATACAAATAATGGTATGTGATTCATATATGAACCATCAGTTGTTACAGTATGAATATCTTGACAAATGATTTTATTAAAGTTGTTCCTTTCAAATCTTGCATAATGCGGCTGTATCTGCATTTGCCGGCAGGATCGCACCGCATGTTTCACTAGCTAAACGGTTAAACTGCATTCAAATGGTTATGTGGCTCTGCTGGTGAATAGCACCATTATGCGATGCGCGTGCGTTGATATGCAAGCGTGAAGTCATGGATAGAGGGGCCAAAAATCATAAACAAGATGCAGTATGCAGGGAAAGGCAAGGAGCGATGGTATAAAACAATAACGAGTAACTGCATTGCTTTATCAACTGCCTCTCTGCTTCTTTTTAAAAATGAATTTTGCATTACATAATACCTTTGTTACTCCTGTGTGAAGTTTTATGCACCGCAGGTGAAAATGACAGTCTAACACACTTAGAAACTAGTTGAATGCTACGCATTGTGGAGAGTGCGCACGCAAAATTAGAAGCACGTACAACATTACGGTATGTGTGCATACAGTACAACTATAGGTGGGCTCGCTCCAATAATCTCTGTTTGCCAGATGGATCATGTACATAACCTTGGTATATATTTGTCTATTTACAGGGTGAAAATTTCATTTTACTGTTTGTTTCAGTACTTTCTCTAACAGGTAAAGTAAGATCCATACTATGTATGAACCTGCTATTCATACAAGTGATGATTTCATTGGTATGAGCATGCTGGATTTTTATTCTATGAATACATCTCAGTCAGGGGTAATTTTATTGTGTTAGGTGCTGAAGTAGCAATACTGCAGGCAATATCACACAAACCACATTCAGTTAATGGATCTGATATCAACATGGGATGTGCTAGTCCACTAGTAGACAGAGGTGGTGTGATGGTATGTAATACCAGTGAAACTTACTTGTTTGATGGTTGCTCTCCAACTATTGACACAAATACCTCCACCTGGGCATCTCAGCTAGTGACAGTGAGGAAGAAGGAGGAAAGTGATGTCACTAATGTTACGCTGATATTTGACTTTGACACAGCTGTGTCTCCGAATGGTATTGAGTTGGACTTGTTCCTCTGTCCTGAGTGGAATATTGGTGCTCCAGGCATCTATGTATATGCTTATCAGACTAGTACTTTAGTTTTCAACCCTCCCATGGGAGAATTTATTGGAAGCATATCATCCAAGTCTGAGTCATGTGACTCTCTATCAACTGTCCACATTGGTTTAGGGGAGCGGCTCATCTCATCATACCACTCATTTTATATTGTAGTTACTTTTCTCCAAGGCTCTATTGACACTGAGTGGGTTTATGTATATGTGGGAGAGGTCAGGTTTTTGGGTGATGATATCCCCAGTTCTAGTAAGTACCATATACATATTACCAAATGTCTGTATGGGTATAATAAATCCTCCCTTCTAGTAAACATTTTACAAGTAAACATTTTAAAATTCATCCAGATTCAAACTGCCCCAAACATCCTACTGAAGTTATTCCCACCACAGATGCCATTACCTCTATTGTGTATGTGTCTTTGACTACCAGTCCTCCTCCTACACCTAGTGAGTCAGTGATCGCATATAGTACTGACAGTCATCTACTGCCAAGTCAGTCAGTGACTTTGAGAGGGACTGTACATGTGACTACTAAACCAAACGTTGTCCAAGATACAGGGACTGAGAGTATTAATACAGGGACTGAGAGTATTAATACAGGGACCGAGAGTATTAATATAGTTTTGATAGCTGGAATAGTGGCTGGAACGTTTGTTGGGCTTATCATACTCATTCTTGCAATAGTTATTGCTGTTTGGAGCTTTTTTTTCAAATGTCATTGCCCTCTCAAAAGCAATCCCAAAAAACTCATAGAACTTGTTCAATATCAAAATGCAGTAGGTGAAGCAGCTGTAGACGGTGATGACGAGAATTGCAGCAATGATAGCCCATTCTTTGAGCCTGAGTACCAACCTACAGCAGATGAACCTAATCAGAATGTTGAGTCTTGCACAGACCACGTCCCAAATCCTGTATACGCCTCATCGGTAACTAAAGGTCTCTATGAATCCGTTCCTACAGGGAATCCTGGTGACAATATGCATGTTGCTGTTCCCAATGAATCTACTCCCTTTCTTCCGAAGCAATGTTCAGATCAGCTAGAGAAGGCCAAAACAAAATTTGACCATGCCTTACCTATTTACAGTGATGTACAGAAGAGCACTCCATGCATACCTCCAAAATCCTCAGATCTTACTAATTATTTAGCCACACAATATGCTGTCCCTGCCATGAAGATGAACCATGACTCGATGCAGTTAGGTTACACCAATGAAAGGTCAGATTCACTCTCATTTCAAGCAGCGAATCAACCAATGAACATAACCCATCCCACCTCATCTGATGGAGGTCATACAGTTCAACCTACTGCACTTCCACCTTCACCTGAAGAGAATAATGTAGTCAGTCCACCTGCACTCACAGATGATGATGACCAAGAGTCAGTGAAAGAGAAAGAAGTGGAATGTGATCCTTCTGTTCATGCTCCCATTTATGCTGACCTCATAATACCTCCAAAAGACTTGCAACAACCTGTGGAGGTTACCAATGACAATATCACAGAGATAAAAGAATTGGGAAATGGTTATTTCGGAAAAGTTATGTTAGCTGCCACTCAAGGGTTGAGTTTAAAGGACATGCGATTGAGCAAGACAGATGATAATCGAGATGCATCAATCCTTGTAGCTGTGAAGAAGTTGATAGATCATCCTTCTAAAACACAACGGGAATCCTTCATCAAGGAGGCAAAGTTCATGTCAAGCTTAAACCACCAGAATGTGGTGAGGTTAATTGGTGTGTGTTATGATGAGCCTGCCTTTATGATGATGGAGTACATGGAGGAAGGTGACCTCAACGAATTCCTTCAACAATACTCAGAGATTGTAGAGACCCCCTCCAACAACACTCAAATTTCCACCTTCACAGTGGTGTGCATGGCATCCCAGATAGCCAGTGCAATGAAGTACCTTGCATCACTCAATTTCATTCATCGAGACATTGCTAGCCGAAACTGCCTTGTTGGAAAAAACTTTAGTGTTAAACTTGCAGATTTCGGCATGAGTAGGAACCTGTATGAGTCCCATTATTACCGAATCCAGGGAAAGACTTCTGTGCCCGTTCGCTGGATGGCTAGTGAATGTTTTTATGGCTTATTTACAGAAAAATCTGATGTGTGGGCATTTGGTGTCACGATGTGGGAGCTGTTCATTCTTGCCAAGAAGAATCCATACCCGAACCTCAGCAATGAAGAACTAATAAATGATGTCTCCAAGGGGGCTCATCGACAGTTGCTCCCAAGACCATCAGTTTGTCCAATACCTGTGTATAACATTATGAGAAGATGTTGGGCCATTGATCCAGAAGAGAGGGCAAATTTTGAGGAAATTGAAGAGATGCTACAATCATACATGTTTTCTACTTGATTCAGTGCTACTTAAGTATTTAGAATCGTGAACATGTAATGTGAATGCTATGTTTAGTATGTAGACACTGTATTTCAATAGATCCAAGTTGTATTAGCATGTATTGTTTAGTGAAATGTGTGATGAATTTATTGTGTTTGCCTGTAGGGCATTTTGTAAATACTGTGGTGTGAGAATGTATCTGTTAGTGTGCTGCTTTTCAAATTGTCCCATTAAAAAACTGCACATCTAAGAAAAACTTCCACTGTGAACCATTCCACAGAAAGCCTTCATTCTATATCTGCACTAGTGCAGATAGTACAGGTAGTAAAGTAAACATGTTGAATTTATTTAACATTTCCAGAACTCACGTGATTTAGCATGTATGGGGGATGGGATTATACAGTGTATCATCATACAGTGTATATTAGATGATGATAGAGCAATCTCCTCTACATGTTAAATTCACTATCACTGATACAGGAGAACCCATTGCTGTATTGAAGTTAGAACAACCCTCTGTAGAACAAATAGGTACCTAACAGTTAGGGAAAAATATCTCTAAGCACATATGTTTGAGGGAGTCAATCATCACACTGAAGTACTGTAGTCCTTAGAGAACCACAGTGACTGTGAGGTCAATGGAGCACTCTGTAAACAGAGACACAATGTTGTTGTTTGACATCATGTAATGTGTCAGCAAACTCATGTCAGATCCAATAGATATAGCAAGATAATTTCAGCCAAAGTGGACACAAGGTGTTTGGATAGCTGGTATTATATAATTGGGAAGAAAACAAACTTTACAGCTCTACTTGTTATTGTGTGTTTTGCAAAATTTAATTTTTATAGTTGTCTATTTAGCATTATTTGATGCATTTCTTTGTGGGTTTAGAGTATATAAGCATGTGTGGGGTCATGTGTGGGTCTAATGGATGCTTATACATGTGCTGATTGTAGTGATTTCTGTGTATATTTAGTTTAGGTTTGTAGGGGTGCTGGGTGTTTTGGTAGATGCTTATATATGTATATGCAAAGCACAATAACAAGTAGAGAGCTGTAAAGTTTGTTTTATATATATATGTGCTTAGATACGAACAAAATGTTTTTAGGCCTAGGGGTGTTGGAGGTAAGTGAGGGAGTTGATATATGTACTGATCCACATGTATATATATGCTATGTATGTACGTGTAGAATTTCTTGTTGTGGAATTGTACATAGTGTAATTGTAAAGAAGACATTATTTTTCCTACAAGCTTTGCCACATGTAATTATATCATGAGTTCAAACCTTTGCCATTTGAAGAGAACCTTATGAATATTACACTGTGTATATATATAGTTTATTTCTGGATGGCCAATGAATAGTTCTGAGGTTTGGACACCATGTAAGCTTATCTAGGAGATAGTACACTTAGAAAGAAAGGTCTTATGAAATGATCCAGGAATGCAGAATTTATGAAAAAGTGTTAAAGCATGAAGAGCCACGCCACACAAGATATAGTGTGCTCATTCAACTGGATGGCTGTCAGAAATTTGTGTTTTATGTATACCTAAATACTGTTATAGTGTACATACTTTTCATGCGATATCAATACCTATACTTGAAATGTTACAGTTTGTAATGAATGCACTAAAGTGCAGAGCCCTCGGCGTCCGCGAGTGCGCGAATCCTTGAACGCGTGCGCGAATGCTGGAAAGGCACGTGCGATTGAAACTCAAGGTTGGCTCTGTACACTGCTGGAAGCGCTATTGCTTTACCGGAGCAGTATCCATGCTTGTACTCCCTCATGCAGTAACCGCTGGTGCTTCGCTGTACTTCGAGCAGGAATACCTGATCGCGGGTAAGCCAGAGTAGGCTAGATCTAATTAGCATATTGGCTCTTTAGCTTGCGTTTCACGCCATAACTCTTGAACGGAGCGGTTTCAAAGAAAACCCCACAAATATTTTGACCTCCGTTGCCCGCTGAGTACACGACAGTATTTTCAGGACGAACAGACGCTCCAGAAGTGAGATGTGACTTAACAGACAGACAGACAGACAGACAGACAGACAGACAGACAGACAGACAGACACACAGACCCAACTACAGTAACCCTCCTGCGCATGCGCGCCGAGGGTTAATGACATGTCTAAGTTGAACTTCGCGTAGCAAAGGCGCGCGCCGCCGCGCGGAAGTCTAGTCGCGTATATATTAATTAGTATTACATACATCGCAGTATACATCAGTGTAGTACGGATTACACTCAACATAAGGCTCAATGATGGTACGTGTATTAAATGTATGTGTACTGCTGTTAGTTGTCGCACTGTATTGAAGTGATGTAAGCTGTAAATCACGTGTAGTCGGCTGTATCTGCTTTGCAGGATCGCAGAAGCCTTACATATTCTGTTCTAGCTGTAGCTATATAGACTGCATCTCAAGTCTCAAAATGTCTCTACATACGTATGTCTCGCGCATGACTTTTAGCGGATTTCTCTTCGTTTTGCGTAGAGGAACAAGTCCAACTTACGTAGCTAGCTACTCAGAAATATAAGTAGCTATGCGATGCAATACGCGACTTGCAACGCCAACTGAGGTTCTTTACGTCCTAGACCTTTTAGGTTACAGTTCTTTACAGCCAGTATTCTCTAATAACTGACGTTTTTCGTCTTTCTCTACGTTTGCGCGCGCGTCTGTCGCAAAGCGGTCATATGTACGTATAGTAGCAACGACTGGTGGCTCGCTCAATATAAAGGGAGTAAAATGTTAAAGGATGTAGAGATGACACTGCTAAAAAGTAGAGAAACAAGTGCAGTATATATAACTTGCAACGCCAACACAGCTGTGAAAACATTGTGTCAAAGTGCTCTCAAGGTGATTAATAGAATTGAAACAATGTCAAGAGAACACGGTGGATTTTCTCCTGATGTGATGTGCTCATTATTTTCAGCATTGGTCCAACCTATACTGGAGTATGGCTGTGAAATTTGGGGGGTTACTTACCATCAAATAATAGAGAAGGTTCTACTCAAATTTTGTGAGGGAATGCTAGGACTCCCTCCCAATGCATCGACCATTGCTGTCTATGGTGAAACAGGTACCTTTCCTCAGTGGTTGAGGATATATTACAGAGTAATTAAGTACTATGTCAGGATACATGTGAGCTCACCACCACTGGTCTTTGAAGCTCTTACAGTATTGAAAACCCTACCAACCAAAAAAAGGAATTGGAATACCAGTGTATCACAAACAATTATGAAGTATATGAACACTCAATCTATCAATGCAAGTCAAATAAGTATGACTGATATTAAAAAGAATTTATAGGACTCCTATATTGCCACATGGAGAGAGCAGCTTTGGAATGACATTCGGCAGAGTGGTAGAAACAAACTTCGAACATACAGGTTATTCAAAACTGTTTTTGCATGGGAATTCTATCTATCTAGAATCACTAAAAGAAATCATATGATAGCAATGGCAAGATTCAGAACCAGCTGAGACTGGCAGATATACCATCCCTCCAACTCCTCCAGAGCATCGTCTATGTACATACTGCACCAGTGGAAAAGTAGACGATGAGCTTCATTTTATAACAGAATGTTGTCACTTGGATAACTATAGAAGAAGTCTTTATAATACAGCAATGCAATACAACGCAGAGTTTAATAGCCTATCCAACATGAGAAAAATGTGCTATCTCTTTGAGACCAACAACACCCCAACAATTAGAAAACTAGGTTGGTATATTTTTCCAGTTTTGAGTTTAGAAAGAGTGTTCGACTTTAATATTATCTTTATTTTATGTATGTTTGACTAATGGGCCACCTTGGCCTCTGTATGTCATAAAAAGTATTATTATTATTATTATTATTATAATAATATGCAGCAACACAGGGACTATATTTATATGCAGCAAGACAGAAGATGAAGGCAGTATATTATATGCACCAAGACAGGGGATGAGGACATGCAACAATAATAACATGCGTAACCCCATAATGAAAGAGATGTAAGGAGGGGTTACGCATGTTATTATTGTTGCATGCCCTCATCCCCTGTCTCGGTGCATATAATATACTGCCTTCATCCTCTGTCTTGCTGCATATAAATATAGTCCCCCCCATTCCCTGTGTTGCTGCATATATATACTGCACTTGTTTCTCTACTTTTTGCCACTGTCATCCCCACATCCTTTAACATTTTAAATGTTTTTACTCCCTTGTTTCACTGTTTTTTTGTTGTATAGAAACAGTCGTATGCCATATTATGTGTCTATAAAGCCTTATAACAGCATCTTTCAGGAGTTCTGCGCTGTTTAATTAAGGGCTTTATGGGCGTGTCGGCGCCAAACACTTCCAAATTTAAGCCAACTTAGCAAGTACGGGCGATGGAGAGCGGGGAAAAAACAGCAGATTCTGAGAACAGAGTCGATCAACACCTGTAACCCAAAACGAAAATGATTTGCTGCACACCTATGCTGTAGCCTCGTAGCTACCCAGGCTCTCTCTTTCTTCGAGAGCCTGGGTACGACTATGCGAATACGTGCACAAAATAAAAATGGCGTACAACAGAGAGGAAGTCTGTGGGCGTGGCTCTTAGTTGTACTTTATATAACCATTTTTTGGTGAAAGGCACTGCGCCGGCCAAAAAGAAGCCGATTTGTGCAAAAATAAAGATAAATACCGATTACTACAAATGTAGATAAATGCCGATTTTGAGTTATGCCTGTTTACTGAAGAAGATGTACATGGGAGAAATCGGGTTTTATATAGCAATATCACGCATATCATTGTAGCGATGTATTTTACCACCTTTGAGGGTCTGATCGTGTATAGAAACACTCGTAGACCATGTTATGTTTCTAAAAGGGCTTATAACTGCCGCGTTTGAAAGTTCTGAGCCGTTACATTTGTTATAATGGGCGTGTCGGCGCCATCCCTACATAGAGAATCTACCGACTCTCTGATATGAGCTTGGCATTTGTTTATTTTACAGGGTGAAATTTTCATTTTGCTGTTTGTTACAGTACTTTCTTTAACAGGTAAAATCAGATCAATAGCTAAACTCATCGAACTAGCTAGTACAAGTAAATTTAATTACTTCAGGTCTATGAACATGTCATCTCAGTCAGAGAATACACATTTTATTGTGTTAGGTGGTGAAGTAACAACACTGCAGGCAGTGTCACCCAGACCATATTCAGTCAATGGATCTGATATCAACATGGGATGTGCTAGTCCACTAGTAGACAGAGGTGGTGTGATGGTATGTGATAACAGTGAAAGTTACCTGAGTGATGGTTGCTCTCCAACTATTGACACCAGTACCTCCAACTGGGCATCTCAGCTAGTGACAGTGAGGAAGAAGGAGGCTAATGATGTCATTCGTTATGATCATGTTGTGCTAACATTTGACTTTGACACAGCTGTGTCTCTGGATAGTATTAAGTTAGACTTGTTCCTCTGTCCTGAGTGGAACATTGGTGCCTCAGGTATCTTTTTATATGCTGATCAGAATAGTACTTTAGTTTTCAACCCTGAAATGGGAGAGTTTATTGCAGGCACTGTACTCTTCCGGTCCCAGTCATGTGACTCTTTATCAACTGTCCGCATTGGTTTAAGGGACCGGCTCATCTCATCATACCACTCATTTCATATTGTAGTGGACTTTACCTCTCAAGACTCTGAGTGGGTTCATGTGGGAGAGGTTAGGTTTATGAGTGATGATATCACCAATCCTAGTAAGTGTATACCATACATATTGCCAATTAAGTGTCTGTGTGACATAGTAAATCCTCCCTTCTAATAAACATTTTAGATTCAAGCTGCCCCGAACATCCTACCGAAGTTATTCACACCACAGCTGTTATTTCCTCTATTGTGTATGTATCTTTGACTGTCAGTCCTCCTCCTACACCTAGTGAGTCAGTGATCACAAGTAGTACTGATCTAATGTCAAGTCAGTCAATGACTTTGATAGCGAGTGAGTCAGTGATCACAAGTAGTACTGATCTAATGTCAAGTCAGTCAATGACTTTGATAGCGAGTGAGTCAGTGATCACAAGTAGTACTGATCTAATGCCCAGTCAGTCAATAACGTTGATAGCAAGTGAGTCAGTGATCACAAGTAGTACTGATCTAATGCCCAGTCAGTCAATAACGTTGATAGTGAGTGAGTCAGTGATCACAAGTAGTACTGATCTAATGCCAAGTCAGTCAATGACTTTGATAGCGACTGTGACTACTAACCCAATTCCAACCTTAACGACTGTCCCAACTTCAGGGACTGACAATGTTGAAATAGTTGGAAAAGTTGTTGGACCATTAGGTGGACTCATCCTATTGGTTTTTATAATAGTTATTGCAATTATGAGCTATTACTTTAAACGCCATCATTCCTCTCAATGTAATCTCAACAACCCAATAAAACTCAAGAAATATCAAAATGCAGGAGGTAAAGCAGCTGTAGAAATAGATAATGATAATTGCAACAATGATAACACTTTCTATGACACTCTAACTCCACTTGAAGGGATAGTCTATGATAATGCAGTCAGTCCACCTATTTTTACAAGTGGTGGCAACAAAGAATTAACGGAAGAAGAAACATATTCTGATCTTTATATTCATGTTTATGCTACCCCCAGAGTGGTTTCAAAAAGCCATCAACAACCTGTGAAGATTACCAATGACAACATCACAGAGATAAGAGAATTGGGAAATGGTCATTTTGGAAAAGTTATGTTAGCTGCCACTCAAGGTTTGAGTTTAAAGAACATGCAATTGAGCAAGACAGATGATAATCGAGAAGCATCAATCCTTGTAGCTGTGAAGAAGCTGATAGATCATCCTTCTAAAACACAGCGAGAATCCTTTATCAAGGAGGCAAAGTTCATGTCAAGCCTAAACCACCAGAATGTGGTGAAGTTAATTGGAGTGTGTTATGATGAGTCTGCCTTCATGATGATGGAGTACATGGAGGAAGGTGACCTCAATGAATTCCTTCAACGATACACAGAGATTGTAGAGACCCCCTCCAATAACACTCAAATTTCCACCTCCACAGTGGTGTACATGGCATCCCAGATAGCCAGTGCAATGAAGTACCTTGCATCACTCAATTTTATTCATCGAGACATTGCTAGCCGAAACTGCCTTGTTGGAAAAAACTTTAGCGTTAAACTTGCAGATTTTGGCATGAGTAGGAACCTGTATGAGTCTCATTACTACCAAATGCAGGGAAAGACTGCCCTACCTATCCGCTGGATGGCCACTGAGTGCTTCTATGGCCTATTCACAGAAAAGTCCGATGTGTGGGCATTTGGTGTCACAATGTGGGAGATGTTCATTCTTGCCAAAGAAGCTCCATATTCTAATCTCAGTGATGAAGAAATGATAATTGATGCCACTAAGTTAAAGGGAGCTGATCGACAGTTGCTCCCAAGACCATCAGTTTGTCCAATACCTGTGTATAACATTATGAGAAGATGTTGGGCCATTGATCCAAAAGAGAGGGCAAATTTTGAGGAAGTTGAAGAGATGCTACAAACTTACATGGCCTCCTAATGAACTATATCTAGTGAAGAACAGTAGCTACACATTCATGTAAATATGCATACTTTCCTACTATATGTACATTAAAATTACTTTTAGGTCTGTTCTTTATGTGTGTATTTTTGTAGTTTAGTGAAACATGGATATATCCAAGAAGATCAATCATGCAGTCTTAACTTTATAGCATACACCAGAAGTAGGAGCTTTTGAGCAAGTGAACATCTATTGCTGTACTGAAGGTTTGCTGGTAGAACAACTCTCTATGATTGCTAGAATTCTACACTTCACAAATACTGAAACACTTTAATTTTATCTGTTAATATTCATATCAGTTCTAAAATGTCTTTGGTGAGCCACAATAACTTTGAGATCAATTGAAGAGTTGTAGCTAAAAGTATTTTCTAAACGTGTACATTCCAATATCAAAGGAAGCAAGAAGCTCTCCATTTATTCATACCAGTTCCAAACATAGGAAGAGACAAGTTAAGAGTTCCCACTCAGTACTTACATAATGCATTCGGACAGCTGGGAGCCAAAAATATGTGACTGTTAGACATACTATTACTTAATATGTGACTGTTAGACATACTAATACTGGTCGGGATGTTGATATTTTGAGCCAATGTATGCCATGTAGCAATATCTTAGTTAGACAGAAAGATGACTTCACGTTACATGGGACAATGATTGAGATATGGAGCCAAGTCATGGTATTAGTATTTCATGATAACCTCTCTGCAATGACTATTTAATTAAGGTCTGTTCTTTCATTTACCTTTACAACTCATTATTCAACAGCACGTGTTTTAGTAGCTGATTTGGATTATGATTGTGGTTTGTCCTAGCGTGGCTTTGTGTGAGATGTATATACATAAGGTGTTATTATACCAAACCGGAAGTTGAAATCTTCACGCGCAACAGGAGCGCCGCATCGCAGGCGTATATATCGCGGATATACGTACCTCTGTGCACGCATTTGAAGACTAGCTTGTAGAAGCTCAACAATGCAAATAATGGTATGTGATTCATATATGAACCATCAGTTGTTACAGCATGAATATCTTGACAAATATGTTCCTTTCAAATCTTGCATAATGCGGCTGCATCTGGATTTGCAGGATCGCACTGCATGTTTCACTAGCTAAACTGCATCCAAATGGTTATATGGCTCGGCTGGTCAATAGCAGCATTATACGATGCGCGCGCGTTGATATGCAAGCGTGAAGTCATGGATGGAGGTGCCAAAAATCATAAACAAGATGCAGTATGCAGAGAAAGGCAAGGGGTGATGGCATAAAACAATAACGAGTAACTGCATTGCTTTATCAACTGCCTCTCCTGTTTTTTTTTTAATAAATGAATTTTGGCACTACACAATACCTTTGTTACTCCTGTGTATGCACCGCAGGTGAAAATCATACAGATATATACTAGTTGAATGCTACGCGAGCCGCACGCAAAATTAGAAGCACGTACAACATTACGGTATGTGCACATACAGTAGGTGGGCTCGCTTCCTGTCACTCAATATCTCTGTTTGCCAGATGGATCATGTACATGACCTTGGTATATATTTGTCTATTTACAGGGTGAAAACTTCATTTTACTGTTTGTTTCAGTACTTTCTCTAACAGGTAAAGTAAGATCCATACTACATATGAACCTGCATACAAGTGATGATTTCATTGGTATAAGCATGTTGGGTTTTTATTCTATGAATGCATCTCAGTCAGGGGTAAATATTTTTATTGTGTTAGGTGCTGAAGTAACAATACTGCAGGCAATATCACACAAACCACATTCAGTTAATGGATCTGATATCAACATGGGATGTGCTAGTCCACTAGTAGACAGAGGTGGTGTGATGGTATGTAATAACAGTGAAAGTTACTTGGTTGATGGTTGCTCTCCAACTATTGACACAAGTACCTCCAACTGGGCATCTCAGCTAGTGACAGTGAGGAAGAAGGAGGAAAGTGATGTCACTAATGTTACGCTGATATTTGACTTTGACACAGCTGTGTCTCTGAATGGTATTGAGTTGGACTTGTTCCTCTGTCCTGAGTGGAACATTGGTGCTGCAGGCATCTATGTATATGCTTATCAGACTAGTACTTTAGTTTTCAACCCTCCCATGGGAGAATTTATTGGAAGCATACCATCCACGTCTGAGTCATGTGACTCTCTATCAACTGTCCACATTGGTTTAGAGGAGCGGCTCATCTCATCATACCACTCATTTTATATTGTAGTTACTTTTCTCCAAGGCTCTATAGACGCTGAGTGGGTTTATGTATATGTGGGAGACGTCAGGTGTTTGGGTGATGATATCCCCAGTTCTAGTAAGTTCATATTACCAAATGTCTGTATGGGTATAATAAATCCTCCCTTCTAGTAAACATTTTACAAGCAAACATTTTAAAATCCATCCAGATTCAAACTGCCCCAAACATCCTACTGAAGTTATTCCCACCACAGATGTCATTTCCTCTATTGTGAATGTGTCTTTGACTACCAGTCCTCCTCCTACACCTAGTGAGTCAGTGATCACATATAGTACTGACAGTCGTGTAACACCAAGTCAGTCAATGGCTTTGATAGGGACTGTACATGTGACCACTAACCCAATTCCAACCTTAAATGTTGTTCAAGATACAGGGGCTGAAAGTATTGATATTGTTCTGATAGCAAGAATAGTGGCTGGAACATTTGTTGGGCTTATCATACTCATTCTTGCAATTGTTATTGCTGTTTGGAGCTTTTTTTTCAAATGTCACTGCCCTCTCAAAAGCAATCCCAACAACCCCATAGAACTTGTGAAATATCAAAATGCAGTAAGTGAAGCAGCTGTAGATGGTGACGACGAGAATTGCAGCAATGATAGTTCATTTTTTGAGACTGAGTACCAACCTACAGCAGATGAACCTAATCAGAATGTTGACTCTTGCATGGAGCACTTCCCAAATCCTGTATACACCTCATCGGTAACTAAAGGTCTTTTTGAATCCGTTTCTACAGGGAATACTTGTGGTGGTGACAATACACATGTTGCTATTCCCAATGAACCTACTCCCCTTCTTCCGAAGCAACATTTAGATCAGCTAGGGAAGGCCAAACCAAAATTTGACCATGCCTTACCTATTTACAGTGATGTACGGAAGAATACTCCACGCATACCTCCAAAATCCTCAGATCTTATTAATTATTTAGCCTCACAATGTGCTGTCCCTGACATGAAGATGAACCATGACTCAATGCAGTTAGGTTACACCAATGAAAGGTCAGATTCACTCTCATTTCAAGCAGCAAATCAGTCAGTGAAAGAGAAAGAAGTGGAATGCTATCCTTCTGTTCATGCTCCCATTTATGATGAGCCCAAAGTGCTACCAAAAGACTTGAAACAACCTATTGAGGTTACCAATGACAATATCACTGAGATAAGAGAATTGGGAAATGGTCATTTTGGAAAAGTTATGTTAGCTGCCACTCAAGGGTTGAGTTTAAAGGATATGCAATTGAGCAAGACAGATGATAATCGAGATGCATCAATCCTTGTAGCTGTGAAGAAGCTGATAGATCATTCTTCTAAAGCACAACGTGAATCCTTCATCAAGGAAGCGAAATTCATGTCAAGCCTAAACCACCAGAATGTGGTGAGGTTAATTGGTGTGTGTTATGATGAGCCTGCCTTCATGATGATGGAATACATGGAGGAAGGTGACCTCAATGAATTCCTTCAACGATACACAGATATTGTAGAGACCCCCTCCAACGACACTCAAATTTCCAACTCCACAGTGGTGTACATGGCATCCCAGATAGCCAGTGCAATGAAGTACCTTGCATCACTCAATTTCATTCATCGAGACATTGCTAGCCGAAACTTCCTTGTTGGAAAAGACTTTAGTGTTAAACTTGCAGATTTTGGCATGAGTAGGAACCTATATGAGTCCCATTACCACCGAATCCAGGGAAAGACTTCTGTGCCTGTTCGCTGGATGGCCAATGAATGCTTTTATGGCTTATTTACAGAAAAATCTGATGTGTGGGCATTTGGTGTCACGATGTGGGAGCTGTTCATTCTTGCCAAGGAGAATCCATACTCAAATCTCAGCAATGAAGAACTAATGAATGATGTTGCTAAGGGAGCTCATCGACAGTTGCTCCCAAGACCATCAGTTTGTCCAATACCTGTGTATAACATTATGAGAAGATGTTGGGCCACTGATCCAGAAGAACGGGCAGATTTTGAGGAAGTTGAAGAGATGCTACAATCATACATGTTTTCCACTTGATTCAGTGCTACTTAAGTATTTAGAACAGTGAACATGTAATGTGAATACTATGTCTAGTATGTAGACACTGTATTTCATTCCTATGAATAGCTCCAAGTTGTAAGCATTTATGTATTCAGCATGTATTGTTTAGTGAAATGTGTGTGTTTGCCTGTAGGCCATTTGTAAATATTTTCCTGTGAAAATGTGTCTGTCTTTCAAATTGTCCCATTCATTTTTCAACTTCCATTGTGAACCATTTGCCAAAAGCCTTCATTCTATCTGCATGCAGATAGTGCAGGTAGTAAATGTTGATTTATGTAACATTATCATCATAATTTTAATATACAGTGTATATTAAATAATGATGATAGAGCCATCCTATCTACATGCTAAATTCACTATCACTAATAGAGGAGAACCCCCCCTGTAGGACAAATAAGTATATACTAGGAGGCAGGACAAATATCTCACATATGTTTGAGTCATCACATTGAATTGCTATATAGAACAACAGTGACTGTGAGGTCAATGATAGGCAGAGACACAATGTTGTTAGATATCATGTAATGTGTCAGCAAACTCATGACAGATCCAAACATAAGAAGAGGAATGTAATTTCACCAATGAAGGCAAGGTGTTTGGATATATAGCTGTTATTAATTGAGAAGCAAACTTTAGAGCCCTCTCACTTGTGTGTAATGTTATTGTGTGTTTTGCAAAAAATAATTTTATAGTGTCTATTTAGCACTATTTGATGTATTAATATCCTTTCTTTGTAGGTTTAGAGTAGGAATGTGTGGGGTCATGTGTGGGTCTAATGGATGTTTATGTATGTGTTGACTGCATGTGGTGACTTCTGTGTACATTTAGTTTAGATACAAACAAAACAATACAGGTTTGTAGAGGTGTTAGGTGTTTTGTTGTGGATGTTTATATAATATTATGTGTTGATTGTGGTGGCTTTTGTGTATATTTACTTAGGATTATTTTTAGGGGTGTTGGAGGTGGGAGTAGTTGATATATGTACATATCCACATGTATATATATAGTATGTAAATATGTGTTGTGTGGAATTGTTATTGTACAGAAGACAGTATTTTCCAACAAGCTTTGCCACATGTACTAAATAGTTCCTGTTCAAACTTTGCCATTAAAATCTCTGAATATAGAAACCTTGTGCATATTATACTGTGTATAGTTCATTTGCTGGATGGCCAACGAATGGTTCTATGAGAAATCTGAGGGCTGGACATCATGTAAGCTTATATAGGAGATTATTACACTTAGAAAGAAAGAAAAGTCTTATCCAGGAATGCAGAATTTAATAAAAAAGTGTCCTCAAACGTGTTGCTTAACTGCTGAGAGTTTAGCTATGAAGAGCATGCATGCCTCACAAGATACTTTTTTTAATACTAATATGTCATATATACGACAGGGGAACATGTACATAGCAATTATGCTAATACTAGACATGAACTCCTATACTACTAAGTGTTGTACATTGAATAAGAAAGTTGGTGTTTGAAACAGGCAAGTGTAGGTGCATAAACAGTGGTTGGGTCAGGTTATTCCATAAGTTGATGGTGAAGGGTACAAAGGAGTATTTGTAACTATTAGTCTGGCAAAAGGGCTCATGGAGTGTCATGTGCTAGATGTAAAAGTATCTGGTGAGAAGTAGCAGATATCATTAAGTATCTTGTATATCAGGCAAAGTCTCATTACTCTTCTTCTTTCTTCCAAAGTAGGGATGGTTGTGAGACCAATCAAGTCCACCCCACGCATGATACACCATTCTAAGAGCAAACTTTTGTACACTCTCTATAGGGCATATACATCTTTTTGAAGATGAGGGTGACCACACAGTTGCTGCATATTCAACATGGGGTCTAACTAGTGATATATAGAGTTGTAACATTGCTTCACTTGTTAGTTCAAAGTTCAAAAGTTCATGTTCGGCCCTGGTTACAGGATGGATACAAGTATACACAAAAACACACCACAGTACAGACACAGGCATTAGCTTTGTACAGCAGAAGACACCAGAAATATAACTGACAAGTGTCTATATATGAAGGCAAGATTCCGATTGGAGAAGTGACAGACAGTATCTATGCAGAGCCATTGCGTCCAAATGCCCAATACACATCTACACCGTTCACAGACGACCCGCACATATACTCGAATGACAAAAGCTGTACTGCGTCAAAGTCTCTGAGATCCACAGGCAGGACACGATGTATACAAGAAAAGATGACAGTCAGCTTAGCGTAGAAGACCACATGGCAACGGCTACACAGCGTCAACAGTCTTGAAGATTTAAATACACAGGACAGACACACACACACTCTCCGTGAATCGTGAGCTGAGGCAGAGAATCAAGTTACACCTCAGAGAAGACAGCAACCACGTTGCCAGCCACCTTTACATGATTAACCCTCCGCGCATGCGCAGGAGGGTTACAGTAGTTTTGTGTGTGTGTGTGTGTGTGTGTGTGTGTGTGTGTGTGTGTGTGTGTGTGTGTGTGTGTGTGTGTGTGTGTGTGTGTGTGTGTGTGTGTGTGTGTGTGTGTGTGTGTGTGTGTTAAGTCACATCTCACCTCCGGAGCATCTGTTCGTCTTGAAAATCCTGTCACGTACTCAGCGGGCAACGGAGGTCAAAACATTGTAGGGTTTTCTCTGAAACCGCTCGGTTGCAGAGATCCAGCACTCCTCCGTTGAAGCCGTCGGCCATTTTCCTGCGGAAAGTGTGCATGCGTGTTTAACCGCGCGTACGTACTATACTAGGAGGCACTCAAATTTCCACCTCCACAGTGGTGTACACGTCATACCAGATAGCCAGTGCAATGAAGTACCTTGCATCACTCAATTTCATTCATCGAGACATTGCTAGCCGAAACTTCCTTGTTGGGAAAAACTTTAGCGTTAAACTTGCAGATTTTGGCATGAGTAAGAACCTGTATGAGTCCCATTACTACCAAATGCAGGGAAAGACTGCTCTACCTATCCGCTGGATGGCCACTGAGTGCTTCCATGGCCTATTTACAGAAAAGTCCGATGTGTGGGCATTTGGTGTCACAATGTGGGAGCTGTTCATTCTTGCCAAAGAAGCTCCATACTCTGATCTCAGTGATGAAGAAATGATAATTGATGCCACTAAGTTAAAGGGGGCTCGTCGGCAGTTGCTCCCAAGACCATCAGTTTGTCCAATACCTGTGTATAACATTATGAGAAGATGTTGGGCCATTGATCCAAAAGAGAGGGCAAATTTTGAGGAAGTTGAAGAGATGCTACAAACTTACATGGCTTCCTAATTAACAGATATTAACTTTAGAGAAATGTATCTAGTGAAGAACAGTATACATGTATGTAAATATGCATGCTTTCCTACTATATTATGTGTTGTATGTGCATCAAAATTACTGTAAGGTCCTGTAGGTCTGTTCTTTGTATGTACATATTTTGTATATCTAGATCTGTTATACATTGGTTTAGTGAAACATGTGTGTTTGTCTAAGATAGTAACATTACATCCGAGAAGGTCAATCAATTAGTCTTAACTTATTGCATACAATTAACACCTCCAGAAGTAAGAGCCTTGAGCAGGTGAACATATTGCTGTACTTAAGGCTTGCCGGTAGAACTCTCTATGCAGATATAGGTTGCTAGAATTCTGCACTTCACAAATACCGAAACACTTATGACATTTATTTATTTTCTCTGTTAATATTCATACCAGTTCTAAAATGTCTTTGGTGAGCCACAATAACTGTGAGATCAATTGAAGAGTTGTAGCTAAATGTATTTTCTAAACGTGTACATTCCAATATCAAAGGAAGCAAGAAGCTATCCATTAAGTCATACCTGTTGAGACGAGTTAGAGACAACTTCCTACTCAGTAATGGACAGCTGGGAGCAAAAAATATGTGACTGTTAGACATACTATGCTATGCTGCTTGTATATACCTCAACTTCATCTACCAATGTTGGTCTCCTGAGTATTAATTGTGTATCTATATACCACAGAAAGGACACATTTGTATATAGGATGTATTAGCTTCTTGTGTTTGTAGCTTTAATTACATATATCAGCATATATGGGAGTTGAGTGGGGATCTTGTTGGTGCTTACGTATGCAGATTTGGTGTATTCAATATAGACACTGGGATGTGTGTGTGTATGTGTGGTGGGGGGGGGGGGGGGGGGGGGAGGGATGTAATTGTTGACCATCTTGTATAAAGTACACATGTTAATAATATCTGCGGTCAGTTAAAGTAGGTAGCTTGAAAATATGTAACAGGTGTTCATAGTCCACGTTCCATCTTTTTATGCACATATGTAGAGCTAATTGTTGAACCTTTTCAAGTTTGCTTTCATCTGTCTGCAGATGAGGGCTCCATACTTGGCTTGCATATTCAAGATGAGGTCTTATCATTGTTAGCTTCATAGAGACGCATTAGTGATTGTGGATTGAGAGTGGAATGATATATCAATCCAATTAGACTTTTAGCCTTTGAACAGATGTTATATATGTATGTGATCAGACCAGGATACATTTGATGCTAGCAATACCCCTAAGTATTTGTATGTTTGTGCTTGTTTATATTCAATTTCCATTCTAATGATAATGGGGAGTTTTGATTTTTGTGTTATTTGGAAAAGACTAAATACTTGCATTTTGCTACATTGAAACTGAGATATTGTTCAGATATCCATGAATGTGATGAATTGACATCCTGCTGGAGTTGTATGTTCATTCACAGCAACAATGTTCTTATACAGAAGCATGCTATCAGCATATAGTGATAGTTTAGATCCAGGAGTGAGGTTTATGCTGGTGTCTTTGTTGATAAATATCAGGAATTATAAAGGTCCTAGAACAGATCTTTGAGGAACGCCTGACAATACTTGTGATGGTTGTGAGGAGGCACCATCTACCACAACTCTATGGTACCTGAGCATCAAGTAGCTACACTGTCAATGCTGGGTGTATCATAGATCATTTAATTTGGAGAGAACAGTGTGTCCTAACGTGGCTTTGTGTGAGATGTATATATGTAAGGTACTAAACCAGTGTTGCAGGATAGATGGACCCCCTTACCATTGACCCCCCCCCCCCCCCCCCCAGTCTACTAGTCCTATAGCAATGGTGGACCCCCACTCCACCCTTCCTAGGACTGATGGACCTAGGGGGTCCACCTATTCTAGGATGAGTGAACCTCCCCCTGAACAGGTGGACCCCCATCTGCTAGGTATTATATATAGGAGCTACTGTAAATTGTTCCCAGATGGATAGCTTGCTTGGGGCCCAGATGGATGGTCAGCGGGTCCTGTGACTTCCCTAGGTAGGGCTAGGGTTAGAGCTAGGGCTAGGGGCTAGGGCTAGTACTAGGGGTTAGGGCTACTAGGGGCCATAGATCTAGGTGAATTATATCATGCCTAATATAATGGGTTAAAACGCGCTTACAAGCTTAAAGTATATAGCGGCACTATTGACAAAAAGTGTATAGATCTAGAAACATGCAAGCAATGTGGGTCCACCTGTTCAGGGGGAATCCACTAGTCCGGGGGTTCCACTGTTGCTCCGACACCGGAAGTTGAAATCTTCACACGCACCGCATCCGCATATACGTTGCTTTTAAATCGCGGAACCGATATACCTCTGTGCACGCATTGAAGACTGGCTTGCAGAAGCTCAACAATGCAAATAATGGTATGTGATTCAATATAAACCATCAGTTGTTACAGTATGAATATCTTGACAAATGATTTAAAGTTGTTCCTTTCAAATCTTGCATAATGCGGCTGTATCTGCATTTGCCGGCAGGATCGCACCGCATGTTTCACTAGCTAAACGGTTAAACTGCATCCAAATGGTTATATGGCTCTGCTGGTCAATAGCACCATTATGCGATGCGCACGCACGTTGATGTGCAAGCGTGAAGTCATGGATGGAGGTGCCAAAAATCATAAACAAGATGTAGTATGCAGGGAAAAAGGGCAAGGGGTGATGGCATGCAACAATAACGCATTGCTTTAGATCTATCACCTGCCTCTCCTGCTTCTTTTTGAATTTTGGCACTATACAATACCTTGCTACATCATTGTTACAGACCTCTAAACCTGTAGAAGTAGTTCACCGTGAGATTCTGACAGTGAGTGCAACTCGCGTCCTAATGCATTAAGGTTGATGCACATTAAGCCAGGAAATGGCAAGGCATACACAAAACCAAACACAACAATTATGCTACTGATAATACTTGGCGTATTCAAAGATCTGCAAACTGCCGTGAATGAGAGAGTTTATAACATTGTCTGGGTCATGAAGAGGTGTGTGGGAGAGAGTGTAATGATGGAAATAGGGCACATTCATTTGGGATCCGCAAAGGTGACAGATGTCTGGCTTGAACTGTGGTCTGGTTAGTTCCCGGTATAGGGCCTGGAGATGGTTGGTACCACGAGGTCCCTGGTCGAGAGCCATGTCCCACAGTCTCAACCAGGACGTCTCAGAGGCAATCTGTGATGCCAGAATTGTGCTGTTGTGATGGCTAGCTTTGGAGATGCAAGTCGACCAATCCGCCTTTAACACTTCCTTCTTGATTGCACACAGATCAGACATGCCACTGAGCAAGGCATCAGTGATGCCATGGCTAGCAAGCCTCCCCTCCATCGCTCGACATTCCTGAACCAGTCGGAGGGAATCTTGGTTTGACTCGGAAAAAATGTGACACCCGATGGTTTCTCCCTCTTTCTTACTCACTTTTGACAGAAGACTGAGTTTACGGATGAAAACCCTCACAGTCACTGAAGGCAATTTCAGAGCTAGACGTGTGGATAATGTGGAGTGATGTTTTGAGAGCCTCAATATGCGTCGCCCAATTTCTCCTTGGAAAGACTCCAACAGATGTAGTGTGGAGTCAGAGAGAATCCAATTCTCGCAACCAAAGAGGAGTACCGGGAGAACGCAGACTTCATAGATGCTCCTTGCTGAGATTGGGTTCAGCTGGCCATGGAATGTTCCAATAGCTCCAAATGCAAAGAAAGCTCTCCTTGCTTTTTTGATGGCTTCATCGACAGCTCTTGTGGCAGATAGGTCCCAGGACCACCAGTATCCCAGACACCTGGCCGTCAGATGTGGTGTGAGAACCTTGTCTCCAAGGATGGCTATAGGTGTCAGTTCTGATGGCTTTGTGGGTGATACTAGCACTGCTTCACATTTAGTAGGATTCAGAGTGAGTCCATTCTCCAGTGCGAACTTGCTTACAGTGTTGACTTGCTCCTGTAAGGTAGCTTGGGAGCTGCTGATAGTCCGTATGTCATCAGCATGAATGAAAGCTCCAGCAAAGGTGTTGCCAATGAATGGACCTAGCCCTTTGCTTTGTATAGACTGGAGAAGTGGATCCATAATCAGAGAGAAGAGAACTGGTGAGAGGACGGAACCCTGGAGAACCCCACGTTCAAGGGTGAACATAGTCGACAGAGACCCATTTACTCGAACCATACCCTTTGGGGAGGTGTACCAGCTTTTCAGGAGTCTCCAGGCCCTGCCATTAATGCCAGCGTCATAAAGACGCCGTAAAAGGACAGGGTATTGGACAGAATCAAATGCCTTTTGTAGGTCGTAGAAACACACGTATACCTTTTCAGAACGCTGTGCATACATGGAGAGCACTTCCAAGGTAGAGAATATGGCTTCAGCGCAGGAAACGCCTCGGCGATAGGCCGTCTGGTTGAGATGTGGTATGTCTTTCTCCATGAAGTGGCACTGTAGGCGTGATAAGATGAGTGACTCTAGTATTTTAGAAAACACCGATGTAAGAGTAATTCCTCTGTGACTGTTTGTGTCAAGAGGGTCTTTTCCTCCACCTTTGTATATTGGAGTGATAATTCCTGTTTTTAGAGAGTCTGGAATGCATTCCAGCTCTATGATTGCATTGCATATTTGTAAAATCCAGTTTCGAAGTGTTGAGCCGCCATACTTAATATGCTCCGCCTGGACCCCATCATGTCCTGCAGCTTTGCCGAGTTTTAGCTTCTTCAAGACGGAATCGATCTCTGCAGGCTCAAATGGGACGTCAAGGAGGTAGTCTTCATTGCTGAGGGAGTCACGCAGCAACCCTTCTACCTCAGAGCTGCACATCACTGTAGATGGCTCTTGATCGGCTGCACTTAGGGTTTGGAAGTGATCTTTCCATGCTGTTAGAAGGGCATGCGGATCTGTGACCACTTCCCCATTGATTCGTAGTGGCAGACTCCGGTATGTGTTAGATTTTGGGATTCGAAATCGATTTGAAGAATTCTGTCTGAATCGACCATCAAGATGTTGGATTCTCTTTCTCTCATTATTAGCTTCACAGACCCTCATTCTCCTTCTGAACTCAGCTCTCGTGCTTATCTTGGCCTCGTAAAGTGGGCCTTCTGTGGGGCGTCCATTCCCGCACCACCTATCCCAGGCTGCTTTCTTCAAGGAGGCAAGGCGGGAGAGCGTCTGATCTTTATACCACTTCTTCTTAGCTGAGTTCTTATATGATGGAAGGAGCTCTGCAGAAGCACAGCAGATCTTTTCAGAGACATATATAATTTCTTCATTTATTTCATTGTGAGAGCTGTATGAGCGACCGATCAGTGGGGTTATGATGGCCGATACTTGCTTCTGATAATTTTGAAGAGAGGTGCTACCGATAGCTTTACTCCAGTTTATCTTGTTATGAGACAGCTGCTCCTGGGGTGCGACATTGGAGTGTGCTAGCTGTAGCACAGCTGTGATTGGAAGGTGATCTGAGGTGTTCAGGGGAGCAGAGTCATGTGTGAAACACTTTGCGATGTGTTCTGTTGTATTGTGGCTAACAAGTATGTAGTCAACGGTTGTTTGCAGCTCACTGTTATGAAAAGTGTATTGTGGGCCCTGAGACAGAGAGGCAAGTGATAGTACATAGAGGTCACAGCGGGTAATAAGCTGTTGGAGGAGCAGCCCTTGTTGATTAGGCTGACCAATACCTCTTACACCCCCCAGGGTGCCTAGGTGAGCATTAAAATCACCCATAATAATGATTGGTCCATGGCGCTGTTGCTCGGATATCACTCGCTCCAACTCAATCAAATGCTCACTATAGTGTTCCATACCAGTGTCTGAGCAGGGGAGGTAGACACTGATTACTGAAAGGTTGGTTCCTCCAGACTGGGGCAGCTTCACATGTATGCCACAAATACGGTCACTGTTGATGGATGTGATAGGAGTTGCATCGATGGTCTTTTTCCACATTATGCCCACCCCTCCACAGCCTCTTCTGAGAGTTGAGTCTTCTGTGAGCCGGTTATCCGTCTTAACTTCAGCAGTAAAAGCAGGATGGACACTGAGTAGACGATCAGCCTCAAAAGGCCACAACCAGTGCTCACTTACTGCGATGATATCGCTTTCACTATCAGCCAGGTGGTGGATGTAAGGTTCCCCACTTTTTAGACCTCGGCAGTTCCAGGTGGTCAAATTTAGTGTGATGGTTGCAGAAGAGGTGTTTATAGCAGTGGGTTGACAGGGTTCATGGGCCAGGTCGGGAGGGAGGCTGGGAGTAGAGTTAGAGTTCAAGAGATTTTGTCTCCAAAGCCTGACAGTAACCAGCTGCGAATCAGTAGACGTCAATGCGGAGTGGAGGTGACATTTCATGATTCTAACACGAAGTGATATCAAGGACCCCTTCCTTCCAATTATGGAGTAACAGATAATAGGACAGTGCAATATTGTGTTTAGAAATGACTCACACATATTGTTTGATTGTATGCACCGCAGCCTTACATGTATGCAGCATGTGTCTGAGTTTGAGGTGCTTCTTAGACCCACAATGTCCGACTTCAGCTGGGCAACTTCGTGCCTCAGGTTGCCTAGATCTCTCGTTAGAGTAGAGATAGCTCTATTTTCGTCAGAGCAGTTAGAGCAGTTAGAGCCTTGACTGCCAGGAGGGTTATCACTACCAGGTGCTGTGAGTTGCAAAGGACTGCTACGTTGATTGGTCTGTTCAGGAATATGACCAGGAGGGTCTCTTGAGGCAACAAATGCAGCCGCAGAGCGCTTACCATTCTTTAGTAAGGTGCGAGAAACGAGCTGTTTGTGTCGTATGACATAACAGAGGTCTGCAATGTCAGCGGCATACTTTGTCGTCAGCGATGGACCGATTGACCGTTTCAGACGTTTCACTAGAATATCTTTAGGGTGTGCCAATCCCTTTTCTTTAGCTTTGGCAAAGAGATTCTCTCTCATACCTCTTAGATCGTCTTCAGCATGTAACTGCAGAAGGGCTCGGGCTAGCATGTCCCGCGGGAGATCGGGGTTTACTCCGATGTCCGGTAAATCACTCATCTCCGACAGCAGTCAGCAGAATACACAGTAAAAAACACGCACTACAAACTAATGGAGTTTCGATCATCCGAGACAGTTGAAGCCTCGAAAGAGAGAGAGACAAAAAGACGCCTTTCCCACTGGCAGTTTGTAATATAATGCTCGCCATCTGCGCATGCGCATAATTCGGCTAATGCGAGATTCCTGACACTGCGTACTACTGCCAAAGACTTACCGCAGAGGGTACTACTGCCAGTCTTACACCTTGCATTGCTGCCTGTTTAAAATTAGGCACACACGTAATATATGGTAATAGCACCAGTATACTACTGTACAAGTAATTATGTTTCTAGAGGTTTGCGCACCGTGAGAAATCGCTACCCCGTCGTGAGACCGTGAGAGACACCTTGAAATCGTGAGTCTCACGGTCAAATCGTGAGAGTTGAGAGGTCTGTTGTTACTCATGTGTGAAGTTTTCTGCACGGCAGGTGAAAAGAACAGCACTGAAGGCCTCGGCGTGTATATAACGCGCGCGCGTGCGCGCGAATCCTGAAAGCGGACCACTCTCCAGTTCACATTCATGGAGCCTCCGTGCGCTTGCAAATTTCGGTCTAGTCTGGTGAAGTATGTTACATTCAAGAGACTGTCTCAACCTGAAATCGAGACAGAGCGAGGGCTCTATCCTGCTGGATTGTGCTCTTTATTATGCTCCTTGGTTCCAGATGACCTGAATCAGAGCGGGGGCTCTATCCCTCGGGGATTCTTCTCATATTTCAGTTTTTGAAGCTACTCTTCCTCTGTCTGTGTGCTGTGTTACATTCAAGAGACTGTGACAAGGCCTCAACCTCAAAATTGAGACAGAGCGAGGGCTCTATCATTTGCCAATCGCTCCAAAGTACAGCAATCACTGCCAGAATTGCAACCCGTACCACCTGGCTGGCCTAAACTATGGGACATGGCTCTGGATCATGGCGCTCGAGGAACAGCTGCTCTACAGGCCCTGTTTTGTACACTAACCAGACCCACCTTTGGTTCGAAGCCCTGCCCCCTTTGCGATGACCAACCTGAGGAACTTTCTCATTTTGACCATTTTGTTACCTGTCATTTTCCTCTCAGTATCAGTCAGTTCTGACCGTATTGTGGAGTTGCTAGCTAACGAGAGCATGGATATCTTTATGTATGCCAAGCACTTTCTGCACCGTGTTTCCTAACATATTGTTTTTGTTCTGTGTAGCTTTGCCATGCACCTGTTATTTGTTATTTGTTCTGCTGTGCCATTCTGGCTTCTTATGCATCAAACTTTGAAACTTTGAAACTTTGTTCCGCCACCCCTGCTGTATGGCTATTATGTCAGTCATATTTAGACAAGCAGACACACACACACACACATACACACACACACACACACACACACACACACACACACACACACACACACACACACACACACACACACACACACACACACACACACACACACACACACACACACACACACACACACACACACACACACACACACACACACACACACACAAACACACGCACGCACGCACGCACGCACGCACGCACACACACACGCTCCTTGTCACTCAATAATATCTGTTCGCCAGATGGAATATGTACATGACCTTGGTATATATTAATTTTGTCTATTTACAGGGTGAAAATTTCATTTTACTGTTCGTTTCAGTACTTTCTCTAACAGGTAAAGTAAGACCCGGCCATACTACGTATGAACTAGCTAGTACAAGTGATAATTTCATTGGTATGAGCATGTTAGATTTTTATCCTATGCATCTCAGTCAGTGGTAAACATTTTTTATTGTGTTAGGTGCTGAAGTAACAATACTGCAGGCAATATCACACAAACCACATTCAGTTAATGGATCTGATATCAACATGGGATGTGCTAGTCCACTAGTAGACAGAGATGATGTGATGGTATGTGATAACAGTGAAACTTACTTGTTTGATGGTTGCTCTCCAACCATTGACACAAATACCTCCAACTGGGCATCTCAGCTAGTGACAGTGAGGAAGAAGGAGGAAAGTGATGTCACTGATGTTACACTGATATTTGACTTTGACACAGCTGTGTCTCCGAATGGTATTGAGTTGGACTTGTTCCTCTGTCCTGAGTGGAACATTGGTGCTCCAGGCATCTATATATATGCTTATCAGACTAGTACTTTAGTTTTCAACCCTCCCACGGGAGAATTTATTGGAAGCAAAGTACCCGAGTCTGAGTCATGTGACTCTCTATCAACTGTCCACATTGGTTTAGGGGAGCGGCTCATCTCATCATACCACTCATTTTATATTGTAGTTACTTTTCTCCAAGGCTCTATTGACACTGAGTGGGTTCATGTATATGTGGGAGAGGTCAGGTTTTTGGGTGATGATATCCCCAGTTCTAGTAAGTACTACATACATATTACCAAATGTCTGTATGGGTATATAATAAATCCTCCCTTCTAGTAAACATTTTACAGTTTAAAATTCATCCAGATTCAAGCTGCCCCAAACAGCCTACTGAAGTTATTCACACCGTGGATGTCATTTCCTCTATTGTGGAAGTGCCTTCAACAGGAACTACCAGTCCTCCTCCTACACCTAGTGAGTCAGTGATCACATATAGTACTGACAGTCATCTACTGCCAAGTCAGTCAATGACTTTGAGAGGGACTGTACATGTGACTACTAAGCCAATAAAGGTTGTCCAAGATACAGGGACTGAGAGCATTAATATAGTTTTGATAGCTGGAATAGTGGCTGGAACATTTGTTGGGCTTATCATACTCATTCTTGCAATAGTTATTGCTGTTTGGAGCTTTTTTTTCAAATGTCATTGCCCTCTCAAAATCAATCCCAACAAACTCATAGAACTTGTTCAATATCAAAATGCAGTAGGTGAAGCAGCTGTAGATGGTGATGACGAGAATTGCAGCAATGATAGCCCATTCTTTGAGCCTGAGTACCAACATACAGCAGATGAACCTAATCAGAATGTTGACTCTTGCACGGAGCACTTCCCAAATCCTGTATACACCTCATCGGTAACTAAAGGTCTCTATGAATCAGTTCCTACAGAGAACACTTGTGGTGGTGACAATACGCATGTTGCTATTCCCAATGAACCTACTCCCCTTCTTCCGAAGCAACATTTAGATCAACTAGGGAAGGCCAAAACAAACTTTGACCATGCCTTACCTATTTACAGCGAAGTACAGAAGAATACTCCATGACTTTTTTAATCATCCATGAGATGCTTAGAAAGAAAGGCAAGGCAACACAACACAATAGAAAGACAAAGCAACACAACACAACTCGCCCAAGGCAGTATTTTTCAAAGAAAAAAGCTGCCTCGGGTGGGACTCGAACCCACGACCGTCCGCTTGCTAGGCGACGCTCTTACCAACTGAGCTACCGAGGCAACTCAGCTGGCTGGGCTCGAATCACATATACAATACAAAGCAACCAAAGCACCTCAACCCAAGCATCACAAACCAGATGAACTGGTGAATTCGAACTTAGCATGAAGGAGAAGGCCGCGGTAATTAAACCATCAAAGACGCCAAACACCAAACCAAGTATATACATGACTTTTTTAATCATCCATGAGATGCTTAGAAAGAAAGGCAAGGCAACACAACACAATAGAAAGACAAAGCAACACAACACAACTCGCCACAATAGAAAGACAAAGCAACACAACACAACTCGCCCAAGGCATGCATACCTCCAAAATCCTCAGATCTTATTAATTATTTAGCCTCACAATGTGCTGTCCCTGACATGAAGATGAACCATGACTCAATGCAGTTAGGTTACACCAATGAAAGGTCAGATTCACTCTCATTTCAAGCAGCAAATCAACCAATGAACATAACCCATCCCACCTCATCTGATGGAGGTCACACAGTTCAACCTACTACACTTCCACCTTCACCTGAAGAGATAATATATGATAATGTAGTCAGTCCACCTGCACTCACAGATGGTGATGACCAAGAGTCAGTGAAAGAGAAAGAAGTGGAATGTGATCCTTCTGTTCATGCTCCCATTTATGATGACCCCAAAGTGCTTCCAAAAGACTTGCAACAACCTGTGGAGGTTACCAATGACAATATCACTGAGATAAGAGAATTGGGAAATGGTCATTTTGGAAAAGTTATGTTAGCTGCCACTAATGGTTTGAGTTTAAAGGACATGAAATTGAGCAAGACAGATGATAACCAAGATACATCAATCCTTGTAGCTGTGAAGAAGCTGATAGATCATCCTTCTAAAGCACAACGTGAATCCTTCATCAAGGAAGTGAAGTTCATGTCAAGCCTAAACCACCAGAATGTGGTGAAGTTAATTGGTGTGTGTTATGATGAGCCTGCCTTCATGATAATGGAGTACATGGAGGAAGGTGACCTCAACGAATTCCTGCAGCGATGCTCAGAGATTGTAGAGACCCCCTCCAACAACACTCAAATTTCCACCTCCACAGTGGTGTACATGGCATCCCAGATAGCCAGTGCAATGAAGTACCTTGCATCACTCAATTTCATTCATCAAGACATTGCTAGCCGAAACTGCCTTGTTGGCACTAACTTTAGTGTTAAACTTGCAGATTTTGGCATGAGTAGGAACCTGTATGAGTCCCATTACTACCGAATGCAGGGAACGACTGCTCTACCAATCCGCTGGATGGCTACTGAATGCTTTTTTGGCCTATTTACAGAAAAGTCTGATGTGTGGGCATTTGGTGTCACGATGTGGGAGCTGTTCATTCTTGCCAAAGAAGCTCCATACTCTGATCTCAGTGATGAAGAAATGATAATTGATGCCACTAAGTTAAAGGGAGCTGATCGACAGTTGCTCCCAAGACCATTAGTTTGTCCAATACCTGTGTATAACATTATGAGAAGATGTTGGGCCATTGATCCGAAAGAGAGGGCAAGTTTTGAGGAAGTTGAAGAGATGCTACAAAATTACATGGCCTCCTAGTTAACATTACCTTTAGAGAACTGTATCTAGTGAAGAACCGTATACATGTATGTAAATGTATGCTTTCCTACTATATTTGTGTTGTTATGTTCATCAAAATGACTGTAAGGTCCTGTTAGCCTGCTCTTTATGTACATATTTTGTATAACTAGATCTGTTATATATTGGTTTAGTGAAATATGTGTGTTTGTCTAAGATATTAACATTGAATCCAAGATGATCAATCAATCACAGAGGGGTAGGAAAAGGGGGGCAACCCCCCCCCCCCACACACACTTTTAAGGCAAGAAAATAAGCTTAGAATTCAAGGGAAGGGAAGAATGTGTATGCTGCCCCCCCCCCCCTCCCATCTTATTATGGTAGATAAACATCTTGCTGTCCATCTTATTATAGTAGATAAACATCTTGCTGCACAGAATGTTTGCTGTAGAACAACTCTCCATAGCGATATATGTTGCTAGAACTCTACATCTAATCACTTCACAAATATTGAAGCACTTATATTTTCTCTGTTAATTCAAAAATGTCTTTGGTGAGCCACAATAACTGTGAGATCGATTGATGAGTTGTAGCTAAAATAAAAAGAAGTAAGAAGCTATCTGTTAAGTCATACCAGTTCCAAACATGGGAAGAGATGAATTAGATCACTCAGTACATAATGCGTATGGACAGCTAGGAGCAATGTGACATGCTATGCTATGCTGCTTGTACCTCAACTTCATCTACCAATGCTGTTCTCCGGAGCATTAACATACATATGTATACCACTGAAAGGAATATGATATATTCACATTTGTTTGTTGTTTAGCTTCTTGTGTTTATGATATTTAGTTACATATATCAGCATATAATGGGAGATGGGTGGGGATCTTGTTGGTGCTTATGTATGCAAATTATGTGTATCCAACATAGAAATTGGGATATGTGTGTGTGTGTGTGTGTGTGTGTGTGTGTGTGTGTGTGTGTGTGTGTGTGTGTGTGTGTGTGTGTGTGTGTGTGTGTGTGTGTGTGTGTGTGTGTGTGTGTGTGTGTGTGTGTGTGGAGGGGGGACTCACGGGGGAGTTGATATATTGACATGTCATGTAGCAATATCGCAGAAAGATGATTGTGCGTTGCATGGGAGGGGGGGTGGGGACAATGCTAGAGGTATGGAGCCATATAGAGGAAGGAAGCTCTTTGCCATATACTATTTCTGTGCAAAATAGATGCCCTCCTCTCTGAATCTAATTGCATTAGCTATACTGGTTCTTTCATTGATCTTTACACCTTATTCAACAGCACGTGTTTTAGTAGCTAATTTTGGTTATGATTGTGGTGTGTATTTTCATGTCCTAGCGTGGACTATGGCCTCCACAGTGGTGTACATGGCATCCCAGATAGTGTAATGAAATACATTGCATCACTCAATTTCAATAAAAAACTAATAGATGATGTTGCTAAGGGAGCTCATTGACAGTTGCTCCCAAGACCATCAGTTTGTCCAATACCTGTGTATAACATTATGAGAAGATGTTGGGCCATTGATCCAAAAGAGAGGACAAATTTTGAGGAAGTTGAAGAGATGCTACAATCATACATGTTTTCCACTTGATTCAGTGCTACTTAAGTATTTAGAACAGTGAACATGTAATGTGAATACTATGTCTAGTATGTAGACACTGTATTTCATTCCTATGAATAGCTCCAAGTTGTAAGCATTTATGTATTCAGCATGTATTGTTTAGTGAAATGTTTGTGTTTTGCCTGTAGGCCATTTGTAAATATTTTCGTGTGAAAATGTGTCTGTCTTCCAAATTGTCCCATTCATTTTTCAACTTCCACTGTGAACCATTCTGCAAAAAGCCTTCATTCTATCTGCATGCAGATAGTGCAGGTAGTAAATGTTGATTATGTAACATTATCATCATAATTTTAATATACAGTGTATATTAAATAATGATGATAAAGCCATCCTATCTACATGCTAAATTCACTATCACTAATAGAGGAGAACCCCCCCTGTAGGACAAATAAATATATACTAGGAGGCAGGACAAATATCTCACATATGTTTGAGTCATCACATTGAAGTACTATATAGGACAAAAGTGACTGTGAGGACAATGATAAGCAGAGACACAATGTTGTTAGACATCATGTAATGTGTCAGCAAACTCATGCCAGATCCAAACATAAGAAGAGGAATGTAATTTCACCAATAAAGATAAGGTGTTTGGATATGGAAAATGTGTCAGCAAACTCATGCCAGATCCAAACATAAGAAGAGGAATGTAATTTCACCAATAAAGATAAGGTGTTTGGATATGGAAGCAAACTTTAGAGCCCTCTCACTTGTGTGTAATGTTATTGTGTTGCAAAAAATAATTTTATAGTGTCTATTTAGCACTATTTGATGTATTAATATCCTTTCTTTGTAGGTTTAGAGTAGGCATGTGTGGAGTCTGATGGATGCTTATGTATGTGCTGACTGCATGTGGTGACTTCTGTGTATATTTAGTTTAGATACAAACAAAACAATACAGGTTTGTAGAGGTGTTGGGTGTTTTGTTGTGGATGCTTATGTATTAGTTATTACACCCCTAAGAGGTATGTTGCTGGTTTATAGGCCCGAGGGGAGAGGGCCTATAAACCGCAACATACCGATTAGGGGTGTGATAATTGATTTATAGCCAGCTGCTAGGTGGTTCAACAATTGGTAATTACCAATCAGATATAATCACCCTGATATAGGCACTCTTGACGCTAGATATAGTCACTCTTCACACCTTGTAGTGTTGTGGCAGATTTATAGTGCCACTATAAACATAGCAACCACCTAGCAACGGGCTATAAATAATTTTATGTGTTGATTGTGGTGATGTTGTGTATATTTACTTAAGATTATTTTTAGGGGTGTTGGAGGTGGGAGTAGTTGATATAATTATGTACATATCCACATATGTGTATGTAAATATGTGTAGAATTTCTTGTGTGGAATTGTTATTGTACAAAAGACAGTATTTTCCAACAAGCTTTGCCACATGTACAAGTGTTCAAACTTTGCCATTAAAATCTCTGAATATAGAAACCTTGTGCATATTATACTGTGTATACTTTATTTGCTGGATGTCCAGAATGGTTCTTAGGGCTGGACACCATGTAAGTTTATATAGGAGATTATGCTTAGAAAGAAAGAAAAGTCTTATCCAGGAATGCAGAATTTATAAAAGTGTCCTCAAAGCGTGTTGCTCAACTGCTGAGAGTTTAGCTATGAAGAGTATGCATGCCTCACAAGATACTTAGTGTGCTCATTCGCTGTCAGGCGTTTTTGTTTTATGTATACCTAAATATTGTTTTAATGTACATAAATTTCATGTTATATCATTTGCTTGAGATGTTAGATAAGTCGCGTAGCAAAGGCGCGCGCGCCGCGCGCCGCGTCGCACTATATATATGTACTACTAGTATTCGTATTTAGTGGAATGTATATATACGTATACGCCCGTTCACACCACTAAGAGGGCTCGCTACGCTCGCCAATTATGTACATCGCAGTATACATCTAGTTTGTGTATGGATTACACTCAACATAGGGCTAAATGATGGTACGTATATGTAATGTATAAACCATGGCCAAGAGGTGTATATGTCAGATATACACTGATTGGACATGGTTTATACGATATATACTATGTTGAATATTGATGAGGTGTATATGCAATATATAAACCTGCCGTTACCATAGCAACATAGTATATAGTAATGTATGTGGACTATCAGTTGCACTGTATCAAAATGATGTAAGCTTTAAATCACGTGTAGTGAGCTGTACCTGCATTTCTGGATTTGCAGGATCACAAAAGCAAGTACGTATTCGGTTCTAGCTATATATAGCTAGATCTCTATCGACTACTGCATCGGAATTGTCATGTGTGGGTTTAATGGATGCTTATGTAGTACAAGTAAATTTAATTACTTCAGGGCTCTGAACAGGTCATCTCAGTCAGAATTTTTATTATGCTATGTGTTAGATGCTGAATTACTGCAGGTAGTGTCACCCAGACCACATTCAGTCAATGGATCTGATAGCACCATGGAATGTACTAGTCCACTAGTAGAGAGATGGTGTGATGGTATGTAATAACAGTGAAAGTTACCTGGTTGATGGTTGCTCTCCAACTATTGACACAAATATCTCCAACTGGGCATCTCAGCTAGTGACAGTGAGGAAGAGGGAGGAAAGTGATGTCACTAATGTTACACTGATATTTGACTTTGACACAGCTGTGTCTCCAGATAGTATTGAGTTGGACTTGTTCCTCTGTCCTGAGTGGAACATTGGTGCTCAAGGCATCTTTGTGTATGGTTATGAGAATAGTACTTTAGTTTTCAACCCTGACATGGGATTTATTAGAAGCATTGTACCCTACCAGTTCCGATCATGTGACTCTCTATCAACTGTCCACATTGGTTTAAGACAGTGGGTCATATCATCATACTATTCATTTCATATTGTGGACTTTTCAAAAGACACTGAGTTGATTTATGTACACGTGGAAGAGCTAGGTGAGGTTTTTGGGTGATGATATCACCAATCTCCTAGTAAGTACTATAAATGTCTGCATAGCTTAAAATGAATGCACTGAAGTGCAGAACCCTCGGCGCCACTGCGTGCGCGAACCTTTAACATGTCACGCGCTAGCTTTTTTTTTTTTTTTTTTTTTTTTGAAATTGAAAATAAAGGCATACATGGGACAAGCAAGCGAGACAAAGCAGAACCAGACATGAAACACATTACAGCAAAACAAAAACAAAAACACATAAACAGTCAAATGACCCCATCCACCACCGGTGAACGGATAAAATAAACATTAAAAACAACCTAAACAAAACCATCAATGGAAGGATGGAGGGGAGGCAAACGGTGGAGCCATAGGGATGCGTTTCCCCTCCAGAGGGCTATAGCAGTCCGATGGAACAGCTGCTTGGTGCAGACTGAGGAGTCATCCTGGTAGCCCACTCTCTGTGTTAGTGCTTTCCCCAATGAACGAAGGACCGAGATTGCGTCTTCAGCCAGACCACCCAGTGTCTCAGCCACAAATGGGAGAAATTCGACTCCGATAGCACGGCACGCTGAAAGGTGGGAGGTCAACTTTCTCTGGACACCAACTTGTAGGGCATGGCCTGGAGCTAAGGCAGCACTGCCCACAATCTGATGCTGGAGCGGAGATATTACCTGAACATCAATTGCCAGAGGTCTGCCACGACTCCAAATAGGAAGAAAAACATCGGCAGGCCTTGAGGAAGAATCAGGAATCAGGTTAGGCATCTCCTTCGACGGAGCCAAAGCGGCAGATTGAGCAGCACTAAAAATGACATCCCGAACCGCGTTGTGACGGGTGATCCGATCACCATTACCTCCACACCCCACCTGGTGATCACCAAAAGGGTCGGCCACGAGATGACATTCAGGACATTGATATGGAGAGCTGTGCAGAGGTACCCCTAGCCAGTAGCTAATAATGCGCTAGCTAATAATGCGCATGCGCGGTTTCCAAAATGGCTGACTGCACGGAAGCCAACAACGCAGGAAGTGGTGTATCTCTGCAACGGAGCAAAATTTTGACCCTCGTTGCCCGTTGAGTGCGTGGTATCGTTTTCAGGACGAACAGACGCTCCAGAGGTGAGTTGTTGCGGACACACACACACACACACACACACACACACACACACACACACACACACACACACACACACACACGCACACACACACACACTCACCGGAACCCTCGCTGCGCATGCGCGCCGAGGGTTAATAAATCTCCAACATTTACTACAAAATTCAAGCTGCCCCAAACAGCCTACTAAGTTATTCACACCACAGATGTCATTTCCTCTATTGGTCTTTTAAAGGTTGTCCAAGATACAGAGACTGAGAGTATAAATTTAATATAGTTCTGATAGCTGGAATAGTGGCTGGAACATTTGTTGGACTTATCATACTCATTCTTGCAATAGTTATTGCTGTTTGGAGCTGTTGTTTCAAATGTCACTGTCATCTCAAAAGCGATCCTAACAAATCCATAAAACTTGTGAAATATCAAAATGCAGCAAGTGAAGCAGCTGTAGATGGTGATTAATACCATCTTATGTCATCATACCACTCATTTCATATTGTAGTGGACTTTACCTCTAATTAAAAAGACACTGAGTTGATTAACCCTCGGCTCGCATGCGCAGCGAGGGTTACGCACTTTAGTGAGGGTTCTGCACTTTAGTGCATTCATTTATATACATGTGTGAGAGGTCAGGTTTTTGGGTGATGATATCACCAATCATAGTTAGTACCACATACATATTATCAAATGTCTGCATGGCATATAATAAATCTCTGTTCTAGTCAACAGTATGCAAAATTCATCTAGATTCAAGCTGCCCCTAACAGCACTCACAGCAAAAATGAGGTGGTTAGTTTGACTGGACAGGTGTGTGTGATTACCTCAGTTACATTACATGCTGTCTTGAACATAATTATTATGAAATTTATCTGATTGCATACATGAACTCCTCAATTAGTGGGTTTGTGTGATTTCCTCTGTGAGGTGAGGTAATGTCACAAGGAGTATCACTGTCACTTGAGATATACAGACGTCATTCCTTATGGACCTCTTGGAGGTTGTAGTTAGCTATGTTGCAGCTGAGGTAACCATACCTAATGGTTAAAACAACACATGGCATATATATACTGAAGTTATTCACACCACAGATGTCATTTCTTCTATTGTCATTGTGCCTTTGACTGCCGGTCCCCCTACACCTAGTGTGACTACTAACCCAATTCCAACCTTAAGGGGTATCCCAACTTCAGGGACTGACAAAGTTGAAATAGTTGGAAAGGTTGTTGGACCGTTAGGTGGACTCATCCTATTGGCAATTATGAGCAGTTACCATCACTCTAGATCTTCTCAAAGTAATCTCAACAACCCCATAAAACTCATGATCAAGAAGTTCTTGGTTAAGATCATACCAGTTCCAAACATGGAGAGAGACAAGTTAGATCACTACATACATAGATGCATTTGGACAGCTGGGAGCAAATATGTATGCGACTGTTAGACATACTATGCTGTGCTGCTGGTACCTCAACTTCATCTACCAATGCTGGACTCCTGAGTATTAATTGTGTATCTATATACCGCTGAAAGGAATATGTATAAATATAGATGATATTCACATTTGTAGGTTGTATTAGCTTCCTTTGTTTGTGGCTTTTAGTTACATATATGGGAGTTGAGTGGGGATCTTGTTGGTGCTTACGTATGCAGACTTCGTGTATCCAATATAGACACTGGGATGTGTGTGTGTGTGTGTGTGTGTGTGTGTGTGTGTGTGTGTGTGTGTGTGTGTGTGTGTGTGTGTGTGTGTGTGTGTGTGTGTGTGTGTGTGTGTGTGTGTGTGTGTGTGTGTGTGTGTGTGTGTGTGTGTGTGTGTGGAGGGGGGACTCACGGGGGAGTTGATATATTGACATGTCATGAAGCAATATTGCAGAAAGATGATTGTGTGTTTCATGGGAGGGGGGGTGGGGACAATGATAGAGGTATGGAGCCATATAGAGGAAGGGAAGCTCTCTGCCATATACTGTTTCTGTGCACAATAGATGCCCTCCTCTCTGAATCAAATTGCTGCAATATATTAGCTATACTGGTTCTTTCATTGATCTTTACACCTTATTATTCAACAGTACGTGTTTTAGTTGATTATTTTGATTATGATTTGTGATGTGTATTTTCATGCCCTAGCGTGGCTTTCAGGTGTTATTGATAAACCGGAAGTTGAATCCTCGCGCGCGCGCAACGCCGGGAGCGCCGCATCGCAAAGAGTAGGTACAGGTTTAAATCGCGAATATACCTAGGACCTCTGTGCACGCATTGAAGACTGGCTTGCAAAGTTCAACAATGCTAATAATGGTATGTGATTAAATTATGAACTATCAGTTGTTGCACTATAAATACGTAAGCTTATCTTGCCAAATGATGCATAACGTGGCATGTTTGAAGATCTACAGGATTACGACTGAAAAAGCCTGCATGTTTTAGCTAAATTGAATGGTTGTATGGCTCTGCTGGTCAACTGCACTATTATGCGATGCGCACGCATTGACGTGCACGCGTGAAGTCAAAGCATGTTTCCATGTCCTGTCAGGTGGGAGTCGAGTGAGAAACAATGTAGGGAGTGCCAAAAATCATTATGCAGGGAAAGGCAAGGGATGATGGCATGCAACAATAACCCCATATCCCTAGCAGTTGCATCCATTATCACCTGCCTTTCGTGCTTCTCATTTTGAATTTTGGCACTATACAAATCCCTTGCTATATCATTTTCTTGTGTGAAATTATATACGCAATGCAGGTGAAAATAACAGTCTGACATATAGATATAACATACCTTATTGTACTTTGCGTGGGCGAAGCACCACCAGTGCTTTACAGCATGCACGGTTTACGTGAGGCGCGCGCGCTATACAGCACGGCACGTGATATATCGGTGATAGTTTTAGCCTTTCTTACAGCCGGTAAGATGCAAAGTCAATTAAAGCACAGAAAAGGACGTGCTGTACGCGCAATAATGGTACTCGGGGTCGTTTCGCTAGACCATTATTGCGCGTACAGCAAAAAACTTCCTTCGGTGCTTTAACTAATACATACAACTATTTGTCTTTCCGTGCTTCCGTGCTTCCGTGCTTTAACTAATGCATACAACTTTTTGTCTTTCTCATTCCCTCTTGCTTTCTTCGGCCTGTGTCAGTCAACATCAAAAGGTTACCAGGTCAACTAACAATTATCTGGCATAAATCCACTCATCATGGCTCCTCCTCTGACGAGGAGGTGTTACCGGTCGATTCCTAACGGGGTACTGACGGCACATGATTTGGGTGGTCTGCAGTGTGAGGTTGCTAGTTAGGCAACGACCACTGCAGTTATAAGAGGGAATGAGGGGACAAACCTTTGTCTGGTGATCGTGGCTCAGTGTCTAGTGTGCTGGTTTGCTGGTCATTTGACCTGCATGGGTTCGACTCCGGACGGAAGTTCGTCTTTCTCATTCCCTCTTGCTTTCTTCAGCCTGTGTAAGTCAACATCAAAAGTAAATACATACAACTATAGGTAGGCTCGCTCTCTGTTGCTCAATAATGTATGTTCCGCCTGCCAGATGGAACATATATGTATTGGCCTCGTACCCAGGCTTGAAAGAGCCTTGGTAAGATGCTATATATTAAATATATGCATGAGCAATATATTTGTTTATTTACAGGGTGAAAATTTCATTTTACTGATTATTGCAGTACTTTCTCTAACAGGTAAAGTCAGATCCATACTGCTGAAGCATGTAAATAGCTAGTACAAGTGATTTCAATGCTATGAATATTCTTTAATTTTGTATGTGTTAGGTGCTAAAGAAACACTGCAGGCAGTGTCACCGAGACCAGATTCAGTCAATGGATCTGATATCAACATGGGATGTACCAGTCCACTAGTAAACAGAAGTGGTGTGATGGTGTGTAATAACAGTGATAGTTACCTGTTTGATGATTGCTCTCCGGCTATTGATACAAGTACCTCCAACTGGGCATCTCAGCTGGTGACAGTGAAAAACAAAGGGGCTAATGCTGCCATTGATAGTGAACATGTGCTGATATTTGACTTTGACACAGCTGTATCTCCGGATAGTATTGAGTTGGACTTGTTCCTCTGTTCTGAGTGGAGCATTGGTGCTCCAGTCATCTATGTGTATGGTTATGAGAATAGTACTTTAGTTTTCAACACTGCCACAGGAGAACATATTGGAAGCAAAGCACCCAAGTCCCAGTCATGTGACTCTTTATCAACTGTTCGCATTGGTTTAAGGGACCGGTTCATCTCATCATATCACTCATTTCATATTCTAGTGGACTTTACCTTATCATTAGAAGACACTGAGTGGGTTCATGTGGGAGAGGTCAGGTTTTTGAGTGATGATATCACCAATCCTAGTAAGTACCATATTTCTATTACCAAACGTCTGTGTGACATAATAATCCCTCCTTTCTAGTAAACGTTTTACGAGTAAACATCTTAAAATTCATCCAGATTCAAGCTGCCCCAAACAGCCTACTGAGGTTATTCGCACCACAGATGCTATTTCGTCTATTGTACATGAGTCTTTGACTGACAGTACTCCTACATCTAGTGAGTCAGTGATCACAATTAATACTAACAGTCATATAGATCTAACACCAAGTCAGTCAATGACTTTGATAGGGACTGTGACTACTAACCTAAGTCCAACAGTAACGACTGTCCTAACTTCAGGGACTGACAATGTTGAAATAGTTGGAAAAGTTATTGGACCATTAGGTGGACTCATCCTATTGGTTTTTATAATAGTTATTGCAATTATGAGCTATTACTTTAAACACCATCATTCCTCTCAATGTAATCTCAACAACGCCATAAAACTCAAGAAAAATGCTGGAGGTAAAGCAGCTGTTGAAATAGATAATGATTACACTTCCTGTGACACTGTACTTGAAGGGATCGTCTATGATAATGTACCTGGTCCACCTGCTTTCACAAGTGATGGCAACAAAGAAATAATGGAACAAGAAACATATTCAGATCTTTATATTCATGTTTATGCTGTCCCCAAAGTGGTTTCAAAAAGCTATCAGCAACTTGTGGAAGTTACCAATGACAATATCACAGAGATAAGAGAATTGGGAAATGGTCATTTCGGAAAAGTTATGTTAGCTGCCACTCAAGGGTTGAGTTTAAAGGACATGCAATTGAGCAAGACAGATGATAATCGAGATGCATCAATCCTTGTAGCTGTAAAGAAGCTGATAGATCATCCTTCTAAAATGCAATGGGAATCCTTCATCAAGGAAGTGAAGTTCATGTCAAGCTTAAACCACCAGAATGTGGTAAGGTTAATTGGTGTGTGTTATGATGAGCCTGCCTTCATGATGATGGAGTACATGGAGGAAGGTGACCTCAATGAATTCCTTCAACAATACTCAGAGATTGTAGAGACCTCCTCCAACAACACTCAAATTTCCACCTCCACAGTGGTGCACATGGCATCCCAGATAGCCAGTGCAATGAAGTACCTTGCATCACTCAATTTCATTCATCGAGACATTGCTAGCCGAAACTGTCTTGTTGGAAAAAACTTTAATGTAAAACTTTCAGATTTCGGCATGAGTAGGAACCTGTATGAGTCCCATTACTACCAAATGCAGGGAAAGACTGCCCTACCTATCCGCTGGATGGCCACTGAATGCTTCTATGGCCTATTTTCAGAAAAGTCCGATGTGTGGGCATTTGGTGTCACCATGTGGGAGCTGTTTATTCTTGCCAAAGAAGCTCCATACTCTGATTTCAGTAATGAAGAAATGATAATTGATGCCACTAAGTTAAAGGGAGCTCATCGGCAGTTGCTCCCAAGACCATCAGTTTGTCCAATACCTGTGTATAACATTATGAGAAGATGCTGGGCCATCGATCCAGAAGAACGGGCAGATTTTGAGGAAGTTGAAGAGATGCTACAAACTTACATGGCTTCATAATTAACAGATATTAACTTTAGAGAAATGTATCTAGTGAAGAATAGTATACATGTATGTAAATGTGCATGCTTTCCTACTATATGTGTTGTTATGTGCATCAAAATTACTGTAAGGTCCTGTAGGTCTGTTCTTTTGTATGTGCATATTTTGTATATCTAGATCTGTTATATATTGGTTTAGTGAAACATGTGTGTTTGTCTAAGATAGTAACATTACATCCGAGAAGGTCAATCAATTGGTCTTAACTTTATTGCATACAATTAACACCTCCAGAAGTAAGAGCCTTGAGCAGGTGAACATATTGCTGTACTTAAGGCTTGCTGGTAGAACAACTCTCTATGCAGATATAGGTTGCTAGAATTCTGCACTTCACAAATACCGAAACACTTATGACATTTATTTATTTTCTCTTTTAATATTCATACCAGTTCTAAAATGTCTTTGGTGAGCCACAATAACTGTGAGATCGATTGAAGAGTTGTAGCTAAATGTATTTTCTAAACGTGTACATTCCAATATCAAAGGAAGCAAGAAGCTATCCATTAAGTCATACCTGTTGAGACGAGTTAGAGACAACTTCCTACCCAGTAATGGACAGCTGGGAGCAAAAAATATGTGACTGTTAGACATACTATGCTATGCTGCTTGTACCTCAACTTCATCTACCAATGTTGGTCTCCTGAGTATTAATTGTGTATCTATATACCACAGAAAGGACACATTTGTATATAGGATGTATTAGCTTCTTGTGTTTGTAGCTTTAATTACATATATCAGCATATATGGGAGTTGAGTGGGGATCTTGTTGGTGCTTACGTATACAGATTTGGTGTACACTGGGATGTGTGTGTGTGTGTGTGGTGGTGGGGGGGGGATAGGGTTGGAGGGATGTAATTGTTGACCATCTTGTATAAAGTACACGTTAATAATATCTGCGGTCAGTTAAAGTAGGTAGCTTGAAAATATGTAACAGGTGTTCATAGTCCACGTCCCATCTTTTTATGCACATACGTAGAGCTAATTTTTGAACCTTTTCAAGTTTACTTTCATCTGTGGGCTCCATACTTGGCTTGCATATTCAAGATGAGGTCTTATCATTGTTAGCTTCATTGAGACGCATTAGTGATTGTGGATTGAGAGTGGAATGATATATCAATCCAATTTAGACTTTTAGCCTTTGAACAGATATTATGTATGTGATCAGACCAGGATAGATTTGATGTTAGCAATACCCCAAGTATTTGTATGTTTGTGCTTGTTTATATTCAATTTCCATTCTAATGATAATGTTGATTTTTGTGTTATTTGCTAAATACTTGCATTTTGCTACATTGAAACTGAAATATTGTTCAGATATCCATGAATGTGATGAATTGACATCCTGCTGGAGTTGTATGTTCATTCACAGCAACAATGTTCTTATACAGAAGCATGTTATCAGCATATAGTGATAATTCAGATCCAGGAGTGAGGTTTATGCTGATGACTTTGTTGATAAATATCTAGGAATAATAAAGGTCCTAGAACAGATCTTTGAGAAACGCCTGACAATACTTGTGAGGAGGCACCATCTACCACAACTCTCTGGTACCTGAGCATCAAGTAGCTACACTGTCAATGCTGGGTGTATCATAGATCATTTAATTTGGAGAGAACAGTGTGTCCTAACGTGGCTTTGTGTGAGATGTATATATGTAAGGTACTAAACCCGTGTTGCAGGATAGATGGACCCCCCTTGCCATTGACCCCCCAGTCCACTAGTCCTATAGAAATGCCAGTCCACTAGTCCTATAGAAATGCCCCCCCCCCCGTCTACCTGTCCTAGGACTGGTGGACCCCCACTCCACCCTTCCTAGGACTGATGGACCTAGGGGATCCACCTACTTTAGGATGAGTGGACCTCCCCCTGAACAGGTGGACCCCCATCTGCTAGGTATTGTATATAGGAGCTACTGTAAATCGTTCCCAGATGGATCACTTGCTTGGGGCCCAGATGGATGGTCAGCGGGTCCTGTAACTTCCCTAGGTAGGGCTAGGGTTAGGACTAGGGCTAGGGGGGTTAGGGCTAGGGGCCATAGATCTAGGTGAATTATATCATGCCTAATATAATGGGTTAAAACGCGCTTACAAGCTTAAAGTATATAGCGGCACTATTGACAAAAAGTGTATAGAACCATGCAAGCAATGTGGGTCCACCTGTTCAGGGGGAATCCACTAGTCCGGGGGGTCCACTGTTGCTCCGACACCGGAAGTTGAAATCTTCACACGCAACAGGAGCGCCGCATCCGCATATACGTTGCTTTTAAATCGCGGAACCGATATACCGCTGTGCACGCATTGAAGACTGGCTTGCAGAAGCTCAACAATGCAAATAATGGTATGTGATTCAAAATGAACCATCAGTTGTTACAGTATAAATATCTTGACAAATGATTTAAAGTTGTTCCTTTCAAATCTTGCATAATGCGGCTGTATCTGCATTTGCCGGCAGGATCGCACCGCATGTTTCACTAGCTAAACGGTTAAACTGCATCCAAATGGTTATATGGCTCGGCTGGTCAATAGCACCATTATGCGATGCGCACACACGTTGATGTGCAAGCGTGAAGTCATGGATGGAGGTGCCAAAAATCATAAACAAGATGTAGTATGCAGGGAAAAAGGGCAAGGGGTGATGGCATGCAACAATAAGGAGTAACTGCATTGCTTTAGATCTATCACCTGCCTTTCCTGAATTTTGGCACTACACAATTACCTTGCTACATCATTGTTACAGACCTCTCAACCTGTAGAAGTAGCTCACCGTGAGATTCTGACAGTGAGTGCAACTCGCGTCCTAATGCTCGCCATCTGCGCATGCGCATAATTCGGCTAATGCGAGATACATGACACTGCGTACTACTGCCAAAGACTTACAGCAGAGGGTACTACTGCCAGTCTTACACCTTGCGTTGCTGCCTGTTGAAAATTAGGCACACACGTAATATATGGTAATAGCACCAGTATTATACTACTGTACAAGTAATTATGTTTCTAGAGGTTTGCGCACCGTGAGAAATCGCTACCCCGTCGTGAGACCGTGAGAGACACGTCAAATCGTGAGAGTTGAGAGGTCTTTTGTTACTCATGTGTGAAGTTTTCTGCACGGCAGGTGAAAAGAACAGCACTGAAGGCCTCGGCGTGTATATAACGCGCGCGCGCGCGTGCGAATCCTGAAAGCGGACCAGGGCGACGAAGTGCTCTCTCTCCAGTTCACATTCATGGAGCCTCCGTGCGCTTGCAAATTTCGGTCTAGTCTGGTGAAGTATGTTACATTCAAGAGACTTTGACAAGGCCTCAACCTGAAATCGAGACAGAGCGAGGGCTCTATCCTGCTGGATTATGCTCTTTATTATGCTCCTTGGTTCCAGGTGACCTGAGTCAGAGCGGGGGCTCTATCCCTCGGGGATTCTTCTCATATTTCAGTTTTTGAAGCTACTCTTCCTCTGTCTGTGTGCTGTGTTACATTCAAGAGACTGTGACAAGGCCTCAACCTCAAAATAGAGACAGAGCGAGGGCTCTATCATTTACCAAAGTACAGCAATCACTGCCAGAATTGCAACCCGTACCACCTGGCTGGCCTAAACTATGGGACATGGCTCTGGATCATGGCGCTCGAGGAACAGCTGCTCTACAGGCCCTGTTTTGTACACTAACCAGACCCACCTTTGGTTCAAAGCCCTGCCCCTTTTGCGATGACCAACCTGAGGAACTTTCTCATTTTGACCATTTTGTTACCTGTCATTTTCCTCTCAGTATCAGTTCTGACCGTATTGTGGAGTTGCTAGCTAACGAGAGCATGGATATCTTTATGTATGCCAAGCATTTTCTGCACCGTGTTTCCTAACATATTGTTTTTGTTCTGTGTAGCTTTGCCATGCACCTGTTATTTGTTATTCTTTCTGCTGTGCCATTCTGGCTTCTTATGCATCAAACTTTGAAACTTTGAACTTGTTCCACCACCCCTGCTGTATGGCTATTATGTCAGTCATATTTAGACAAGCAGACACACACACACACACACACACACACACACACACACACACACACACACACACACACACACACACACACACACACACACACACACACACACACACACACACGCACGCACGCACGCACGCACGCACGCACGCACGCACGCATGCACACACACACACACACACACGCGTGCGCGCGCGCTCCTTGTCACTCAATAATATCTGTTCGCCAAAACATGGAACATGGAACATGTACATGACCTTGGTATATATTTGTCTATTTACAGGGTGAAAATTTCATTTTACTGTTTGTTTCAGTACTTTCTCTAACAGGTAAAGTAAGACCCGGCCATACTACGTATGAACTAGCTAGTACAAGTGATGATTTCATTGGTATGAACATGTTGGATTTTTATCCTATGTATCTCAGTCAGTGGTAAACATTTTTTATTGTGTTAGGTGCTGAAGTAACAATACTGCAGGCAATATCACACAAACCACATTCAGTTAATGGATCTGATATCAACATGGGATGTGCTAGTCCACTAGTAGACAGAGGTGGTGTGATGGTATGTGATAACAGTGAAACTTACTTGTTTGATGGTTGCTCTCCAACTATTGACACAAATACCTCCAACTGGGCATCTCAGCTAGTGACAGTGAGGAAGAGGGAGGAAAGTGATGTCACTAATGTTACACTGATATTTGACTTTGACACAGCTGTGTCTCCGAATGGTATTGAGTTGGACTTGTTCCTCTGTCCTGAGTGGAACATTGGTGCTCCAGGCATCTATGTATATGCTTATCAGACTAGTACTTTAGTTTTCAACCCTCCCACGGGAGAATTTATTGGAAGCATACCATCCACGTCTGAGTCATGTGACTCTCTATCAACTGTCCACATTGGTTTAGAGGAGCGGGTCATCTCATCATACCACTCATTTCATATTGTAGTTACTTTTCTCCAAGGCTCTATTGACACTGAGTGGGTTCATGTATATGTGGGAGAGGTCAGGTTTTTGGGTGATGATATCCCCAGTTCTAGTAAGTACCACATACATATTACCAAATGTCTGTATGGGTATATAATAAATCCTCCCTTCTAGTAAACATTTTACAAGTAAACATTTTAAAATTCATCCAGATTCAAGCTGCCCCAAACAGCCTACTGAAGTTATTCCCACCGCAGATGTCATTTCCTCTATTGTGAATGTGTCTTTGACTGCCAGTCCTCCTACACCTGGCGAGTCAGTGATCACATATAGTACTGCCAGTCATCTACTGCCAAGTCATACTTTGATAGGGACTGTGCATGTGACTACTAAACCAAACGTTGTCCAAGATACAGGGACTGAGAGTATTAATACAGGGACTGAGAGTATTAATATAGTTTTGATAGCTGGAATAGTGGCTGGAACGTTTGTTGGGCTTATCATTCTCATTCTTGCAATAGTTATTGCTGTTTGGAGCTGTTGTTTCAAATGTCACTGCCCTCTCAAAAGTAATCCCAACAAACTCATAGAACTTGTTCAATATCAAAATGCAGTAGGTGAAGCAGTTGTAGATGGTGATGATGAGAATTGCAGCAATGATAGCTCATTCTTTGAGCCTGAGTACCAACATACAGCAGATGAACCTAATCAGAATGTTGAGTCTTGCACAGACCACGTCCCAAATCCTGTATACACCTCATTGGTAACTAAAGGTCTCTATGAATCAGTTCTTACAGAGAACACTTGTGGTGGTGACAATATGCATGTTGCTATTCCCAATGAACCTACTCCCCTTCTTCTAAAGCAATGTTTAGATCAGCTAGGGAAGGCCAAAACAAAATTTGACCATGTCTTACCTATTTACAGTGATGTGCAGAAGAGCACTCCATGCATACCTCAAAAATCCTCAGATCTTATTAATTATTTAGCCTCACAATGTGCTGTCCCTGCCATGAAGATGAACCATGACTCGATGCAGTTAGGTTACACCAATGAAAGGTCAGATTCACTCTCATTTCAAGCAGCAAATCAACCAATGAACATAACCCATCCCACCTCATCTGATGGAGGTCATACAGTTCAACCCACTGCACTTCCACCTTCACCTGAAGAGAATAATGTGGTCAGTCCACCTGCACTCACAGATGATGATGACCAAGACTCAGTGAAAGAGAAAGAAGTGGAATGTGATCCTTCTGTTCATGCTCCCATTTATGATGAGCCCAAAGTGCTTCCAAAAGACTTGCAACAGCCAATGGAGGTTACCAATGACAACGTCAAAGAGATAAGAGAATTGGGAAATGGTCAGTTTGGAAAAGTTATGTTAGCTGCCACTCAAGGTTTGAGTTTAAAGGACATGAAATTGAGCAAGACAGATGATAACCAAGATACACCAATCCTTGTAGCTGTGAAGAAGCTGATAGATCATCCTTCTAAAGCACAACGTGAATCCTTCATCAAGGAAGCAAAGTTCATGTCAAGCCTAAACCACCAGAATGTGGTGAGGTTAATTGGGGTGTGTTATGATGAACCTGCCTTCATGATGATGGAGTACATGGAGGAAGGTGACCTCAACGAATTCCTGCAGCGATACTCAAAGGTTGTAGAGACCCCCTCCAACAACACTCAAATTTCCACCTCCACAGTGGTGTACATGGCATCCCAGATAGCCAGTGCAATGAAGTACCTTGCATCACTCAATTTCATTCATCGAGACATTGCTAGCCGAAACTGCCTTGTTGGCAATAACTTTAGTGTTAAACTTGCAGATTTCGGCATGAGTAGGAACCTGTATGAGTCTCATTACTACAAAATGCAGGGAAAGACTGCCCTACCTATCCGCTGGATGGCTACTGAATGCTTTTTTGGCCTATTTACAGAAAAGTCTGATGTGTGGGCATTTGGTGTCACAATGTGGGAGCTGTTCATTCTTGCCAAAGAAACTCCATACTATGATTTCAGTGATGAAGAGATGATAATTGATGCCACTAAGTTTAAGGGAGCTCATCGGCAGTTGCTCCCAAGACCATCAGTTTGTCCAATACCTGTGTATAACATTATGAGAAGATGTTGGGCCATTGATCCAAAAGAGAGGGCAAGTTTTGAGGAAGTTGAAGAGATGCTACAAAATTACATGGCCTCCTAGTTAACATTAGCTTTAGAGAACTGTATCTAGTGAAGAACAGTATACATATATGTAAATATACTACTATATTATGTGTTGTTATGTTCATCAAAATTACCATAAGGTCCTGTTGGCCTGCTCTTTATGTACATATTTTGTATATCTAGACCTGTTATATATTGGTTTAGTGAAATATGTGTGTTTGTCTAAGATATTAACATTGAATCCAAGATGATCAATCAATTCCAGAGGGGTAGAAGGGGGGCAGCCCCCCCCCCCCCCCCCCAAACACACACTTTTGCACAAGACAAGGCAAGAAAATCAGCATCCTTTTCTCAAAACTTTTCCAGGGAAGAATGTGAATGCTGCCCCCCCCCCCCCCCCATCTTATAGTAGATAAACATCTTGCTGCACAGAATGTTTGCTGTAGAACAACTCTCCATAGCGATATATGTTGCTAGAATTCTACATCTAACCACTTCACAAATATTGAAGCACTTATATTTTCTCAAAAATGTCTTTGGTGAGCCACAATATCTGTGAGATCGATTGATGAGTTGTAGCTAAAATAAAAAGAAGCAAGAAGCTATCTGTTAAGTCATACCAGTTCCAAACATGGGAAGAGATGAGTTAGATCACTCAGTACATAATGTGTTTGGACAGCTAGGAGCAATGTGACATACTATGCCATGCTGCTTGTACCTCAACTTCATCTCCCAATGTTGTTCTCCTGAGCATTAATATATATATATCTCCTGAGCATTAATATATATATATACCACTGAAAGGAATATGATATTCACATTTGTGTGTTGTATAGCTTCTTGTGTTTGTGACTTTTAGTTAGCATATAATGTGAGTTGAGTGGCGATCTTGTTGGTGCTTATGCATGCAGATTTTGTGTATCCAACATAGAAATTGGGATGTGTGTGTGTGTGTGTGTGTGTGTGTGTGTGTGTGTGTGTGTGTGTGTGTGTGTGTGTGAGTGTGGAGGGGGGACTCACGGGGGAGTTGATATATTGACATGTCATGTAGCAATATCGCAGAAAGATGATTGTGCGTTGCATGGGAGGGGGATGGGGACAATGATAGAGGTATGGAGCCATATAGAGGAATGCTCTCACAATGGATGTCCTCCTCTCTCAATCTAGTTGCAATTAACTACTGGTTCTTTCATTGATCTTTACACCTTATTATTCAACAGTACGTGTTTTTATAGCTAATTTTGGTTATGATTGTGGTGTGTATTTTCATGCCCTAGCGTGGCTTTGTGTGAGATTATGGCCGGCAGTTGAAATCCTCGCCGCGCACGCGCGCGCCGCATTGTAGCTAGCTATGTTTAAAAATCGCGAATATACCTAGCATCTCTGCACGCATTGAAGACTGGCTTGCAGAAAAATTAACGATGCAAATAATGGTATGTGATTCAATACAAACCATTAGTTGTTGCACTAATAATACGTACATATCTTGCCAAATGACTTTAACTGTTCCTTGCATAATTTGGCTGTATATGCAGTTAGTGTATATGCATGTTTGTTGGATTACGACTGAAAAAGTCTGCATGTTTCACTAGCTAAACTGCATCTGCTGAATGGTTGTATGGCTCTACTGGTTGAATGCACTATTATGCGATGCTCACGCGTTGACGTGCACGCGTAATGTCCATGTTCTGTTTGGTGGGAGTGAGAGAGATGGAGGTGCCAATAATCATAAAGAGGATGCAGTATGCAAGGGGTAATGGAATGCAACAATAACCCCATATCCCTATGCAGTTGAATTCCATTTTCACCTACCTTTCGTGCCTCTCTTGAATTTTGGCACTATACAAATCCCTTGCTACATCATTTTAATATTACTCTTGTGTGAAGTTATACACAATGCAGGTGAAAATGACAGTCTGACATGTATGCAGTACAACTAGAGGTGGTCTCTGTAGTGTATTGGACTTCATTTCCTGTAATTAATTTCCTTAATTTAGCTGTACGTATTCATTCATTCATTAACCCTCGCGCATGCGCGGGAGGGTTATTGTAGTCGGTCGGTGTGTGTGTGTGTGTGTGTGTGTGTGTGTGTGTGTGTGTCTGTCTGTCTGTAAACAAGTTTTCTCGTAAACCGTGGCTGCTATAAGTACCAAACTTGGAGATATGAAGAAGTAGCGTTAGCGCTCGGCACAGTTAACGTTTGGAGCGGAAAGAAGAGACCGGACCTCCGTTGTTGAAGAAAAGCGGTAAATTGCCGATTTTTGTGAACCATAATTGTTACGTTGTGATAACCAAACATGGACATATTGACAAGCAGTATTGCTACTTCGTAAGAGGAAGTCTGGAGCTGTATCGTCAGAAGTGTATCTGTTTTAGGCAGCAGTTTATATCTGAAGGTGCGCATTAATTGGAGATCGCAGCAGCACGACTTGCTGTTAGATATAGTTTTGCATTAGCTACAAGTATGTGCAGAGCACGAAGAGAGTCAGGAGCTCTAATATATTTACTTGGTAGTCATAACTGCGCGAGGGTTACGCACTTTACAAGTGCATTTCATTGATTTTTGGGTTCTGTCGGTTGCGAGTTGGTGCGTGTTCGCTTCGGACATTACAGTCTCACTCCCTGTTGCTCAATAATTTGTTTATGTTCTGCCTGCCAGATGGAACATGTACATGACCTTGGTATATTTGTTTATTCACAGGGTGAAAATTTCATTTTATTGTTTATTGCAGTACTTTCTCTAACAGGTAAATTAGATCTACTACTAAAGAATGTAAACTTATGATTTCAGTGCTGTGAACATGTCATTCAGTCATTTTTATATTGTGTTATGTGTTAGGTCCGGTGCTGATGTAGTAATACTGCAGGTAATACCACAAGGAGTAGAGTCACTCAATGGATCTGATATCAACATGGGATGTACTAGTCCACTAGTAGACAGAGGTGATGTGATGGTATGTGATAACAGTGATAGTTACTCGTTCGATGGTTGCTCTCCAACTATTGACACAAGTACCTCCAACTGGGCATCTCAGCTAGTGACAGTGAGGAAGAATGAGGCTAATGATCTCATTCAAGTGGCATACACTAACAGTGACAGAATGCAGTGCAGTTTAGAGTATTATGCGGGTGACTAGGTTGTCAATGACGACTGTGCAGGCGTCAAGAGTGAGCCCCGCCTCCAGAAGAGCGTTGCAACAAAGGTATGAATGTGGTATTGCTCACGCTTGATCGAACGACCACTGTATTGATGGATAAACCATGACTCATGGAGACAACGTTGGCGCAAGTTGGGCTGACAACCGAGGATAGAAACTCCATCCCAATCAATGCGATGCCCCGTCTGACTTGAATGTTCAGCTAAAGCACTGGACTGGGTGTCGTCGTTCTTCACAGATCTCCGTGACTGTTAGTGCCAAACAGTCTACTGAAGTTATTCACACCACAGATGTCATTTCCTCTATTGTACATGTGTCCTTGACTGCCAGTACCCCCACACCTAGAGAGTCAGTGATCAAAATTAATACTCACAGTCCTGTAACACCAGGTCATTCAATGACTTTGATAGGGACTGTACATGTGACTACTAACCCAATTCCAACCTTAAAAATTGTTCCAAATTCAGGGACCGAGAGTATTGATATAGTTCTGATAGCTGGAATAGTGGCTGGAACATGTGTTGGGCTTATTATGCTTAAGCTTGTTTTTAAAATAGTTATTGCTGCTTGGAGCTGTTGTTTCAAATGCCATTGTCCTCTCAAAAGCAAACCTGACAAACACATAGAACTTGTGAAATATCAAAATGCAGTCGGTTAAGCAGCTGAAGATGGTGATGGTAAGAATTGCAGCAATGATTTGAGCCTGAGTACCAACCTAAAGCAGATATCGATGAACCTTATCAGAATATGCATAGAGCATGTCCCAAATCCTGTATACACCTCTTCAGTAACTGAAGGTCTCTATGAATCTGTCCCTACAGGGTGGTGACAATACACCTGCTGCTATTCTCAATGAACCTACTCCTCTTCTTTCAAAGCAATGTTTAGATCAGCTAGGGAAGGCCAAAACAAAATTTGACCATGCAAATCAACTAATGAACATAACCCATCCCACCTTATCTGATGGAGGTCATACAGTTCAACCTACTGCACTTCAACCTAGATAATATATGATAATGTAGTCGGTCCACCTGCTTTCACAGACGGTGAAGACCAAGAGTCAGTGAAAGAGAAAGAAGTGGAATGTGATCCTTCTGTTCATGCTCCCATTTATGAAGACCCCAAGGTAGTAACCTGTATGAGTCCCATTACTTACAAGTAAATAAAAAATTTAGGAAATTTGAAGTGTAATATAGGAATTGCATAAAAATGAACAGAGACAAGATTGGGACACAGACATGCTATGTACATCAACATACCTTTTAGTACATTGATGTATATAGCATGTCTGTGTCCCAATCTTGTCTCTGTTCATTTTTATGCAATTCCTATATTACACTTCAAATTTCCTAAATTTTTTATTTACTTGTCTCTTGTCATTTTTTTACTATTGTAAGCAATAATTCTCTCTAGCATGTGCTCTCCATATCCATAAACATCTGACCAAGTGTTGAGCTACTGTATAAATGTGTGATTAGTACTGAGGGGCGTGGTTTGCTTGCAAGCAGCAGCTGCGTACACTTTGGTCTATAAGCAAACCTGCTAGCAACGTACTATCAGTCACCAGCGCTTTGGCTTGGTGGTATATAGTATCGTGGTAGAATAGTGTGCCGTTTCTCCAGCAGACGGTATATAAGCATAGATACTATATTGTATCTACGATATCAAGTAAGCTTACCGAGGTACATACGTAGAGGCAGAGCCAACACACTGCACGCGTGTGCAGTGTTCTGATGGTGAGAGTAGCACAAGAATCGTCAACACATCTCTGTTTTGCTTATGTAGTACTAAGTGCTAGTTGCTATACAAATCGTCAACACGTTCTCTATCAGCCAGTTCACTCCGTGCCTAGTTGTTACGCGCTAGTTGCTAAGCTTTTGCTAAGCTTTTGCGCATGCGCGGCTGGTGTAAATGACGTCATTAATGAGTCTTGTCTCATGACGTAATCGTTTTATTGTATGACGCAAGCTAACTATATACGTAAAACGTATGTAATATGCAACGTACATTCAAAATGAATTACGTCATCGCTATATATATATGTACATGTATTGCATTGAGAGGAGTGTTAACATCATTATTTCAAGAATCACAAGGGTTAATAACATTTGCTTTTGTCATGTTGCTATTAACGATGATATCTCTACACATGCTAACTTTCAGGTTGATGGTTACCATGGTTGCTGAGTTTTGCTCATTAGTTATCCTCATTCATAATACATTGCTGGGAGAGATAACGATCAGTAATACATGAACTACAAGGGTTAACGAAAAAATTATACCTCTATTCCCCAGTACGTATTGATATATTTCCACATGCAAAGATTCAATTCCATTGATTTTATGGTTATTGAGTTACGCTTCTTCAAGAAGAATAATAATAATAATAAGATGAAGAACATGGCAAAAATGTGAAAAGCACTTTTTGAGATATTACGCATATTTTACATCACAGATCAACCAATTTTTGTTTCATGGTTATTTTTCACCTATTCTTCACCTTGATATCATTAAAAGTGAAATCAACTTCAAATTGAAAGTGAAAATGAACAAAATGCTTATATATGGTTTTCAATGGGGATAGACCATAGCAATCCCTATATACACAGTACTACCGTACTGTGTGATACACTGTATATTAAAATTAATGATGATAATGTTACATAAATCAACATGTCTACTACCTGCACTATCTGCATCCACCGAATCCAGGGAAAGACTTCCGTGCCTGTTCGCTGGATGACCAATGAATGCTTTTACAGAAAATCAGATGACATGTGTGGGCATTTGGTGTCACGATGTGGGAGCTGTTCATTCTTGCCAAGGAGAATCCGTACTCAAACCTCAGCAATGAAGAACTAATGAATGATGTTGCTAAGGGAGCTCATTGACAGTTGCTCCCAAGACCATCAGTTTGTCCAATACCTGTGTATAACATTATAAGAAGATGTTGGGCCATTGATCCAGAAGAACGAGCAGATTTTGAGGAAGTTGAAGAGATGCTACAATCATACATGTTTTCCACTTGATTCAGTACTACTTAAGTATTTAGAACAGTGAACATGTAATGTGAATGCTATGCTTAGTATGTAGACACTGTATTTCATTCGTATGAATAGATCAGCATTATGTATTCAGTATGAATGCACTAAAGTGCATAGCCTCGTTCCCAGGCCGATTCAGAAACGGCCTGGTATCGACTGTTCACGTATGCGCCAAATACCCCACGATTCGTGGGGTATCGGATTTTTACATGCACTTCTAGCTACATGTTACCGTGCCCTTTCGTATATTCGAGTAATATTGCTGTGTCAGCAATTGTCACAAGCTGCCGCTTTCGCGCCATGAGTTCATGCCATTGTGGGCAGACCTTGCTTGGAGACATGACCAATGGCAACTCACGAAACTCAACTCACGACAACTTCCACATACTATATAGTATGCCGCGTTACACGTACGCGTGGTTAAATACGCATGCGCGCTTTCCGCGGTTAAATACGCATGCGCGCTTTTCCTTTTTCTCTCTTTTCTTTCTGCATGTAGGCCCTGCTGTGCAGGGGGTTGGAATCAATTAAAGTTTTACTTTCAAAAAAAAACTTTCCGCGCCGATTGTACATACCGGATTTCAGGTCCGTTGTCGTTCGTTTCTCCAGTGACGGCTGCACATGCGCATTAGGCTGACTGTATTTGCTCTCATCTATAGCCAGATAGCATAGTGTGTCAGTCAGAGTATACAGTACATACTATATCGTGAACAGGAGCCCATATCATCTCCAGAATTGATTATCACATTTGTTATGTCAGAACGAACTTCAAGTTCACTAGCCTGCACGTCTATTTCTGGCAATAGCCCCCTCAGAACTACATAACTATCCTTAAGCGTAAATTGCTTAGGTGCCTCTTCTCCCATGTAGTTTATCACTACCAGCTTTTTTTGAAAAGTAATCCTCTTCAGTGACACTTGCACATGCTTTCCCTTCTTAGATTTAGTACCATACAATGTTTTTACTTGTCGTTTAGTAACTCTGGGTCTTTCAAGTTCAATGCCACAAGGCTTTGAACTCCTCCATATGGTCCCATAATCCTTTCTACCTCCTCAGCTATGGTCTTGCCTGCAGTAACAATCAAAGGCAAAAGTGTGCTTATGTGGCACACATAACACAGGTGATAGTTACTTAGCAACAACAAAACACCAAATTACAACATAAGCAGCTTCTGCTGTAGAATCAGGTGACATTTGTATGCACCATAGTCGAGCAATGCATACCATGCTGTCAATTACATATGCAGAGATGTACCAAAACCAAGCTTTATTGATTTTAATTCTCAGTTCTTAGCTTACATCGATGGGCATCTTTGCAGCGGGAACGTAGAGTGGCTCTCTCTCCAATGCTTGAAACGCCCAGTTCTTTTAATTGTGTATCAGTGAGTAAGCCTACAGTAGCAGGGTATATCTGTGGGCACCCAAAATGAGGAACCCATAAACTTTTAATTAGTAATAATAGACTGAAATTTTACCTTCTCTTCTATAAACCGCGAGACTATGTCCGGACTTGCTCCCATCCCTACCACAATTTCAGTTATCTCCACGGGGTTAGTGAAGAGCAAAAATCGCTTAGCGGAGTTGTGTGACCTCCGATTCATATGTGACATGAAAATTACACACCTTCTCCTTCTGATGAAGTTCCCATTCGCCACTCTCTGAAGCAGAAAAACCACTTGTAGACGGATCACCATCAGCCATTATGGTTGCGTTTACTGAAAAATGGACACGAGGTTGTTCTTGCGCATGCGCAGGAGCAAAATTCTAGGTGAAAAAATCACGAAAAATCGGTCGTCTCAATCAATCGCGCGATGTAATGATCGATCGATATTGTGGATCAATCGCGCGATGTAATGAATCGATCGGTTGATAGTGTGGATCAATCGCGCGTTGTAATGACCGATCGATCGATTTTAAGCATCGATCGCGCGATTGTTGAGCATCGACCGCTTGATTTTGTGGATAGATCGCGCGATATTGAGCCTCGATTGCTCGATTTGGAGCATCGATCGATCGATTAATGGAACCGATGGTTTTGAAACAAACGGCGCACCATAGTTTGATGCGCATGCAAACGCATATTGGCGTTTGAACGTACAATTTGCATGCGCAAAACGAAAGGGCGAAAATACGGATATGCAGGAGAACAGTATATCATCGCTTTCTTAACAGAGGAACGCGTTTATCAGCTATAGTAGCAATGACATGTGAGGGTGTGATAAGTGTGTATATGCACACCGTTTTGCGCATGCGCCAATAAGCAAAAATTGTGCGTTCAAACGCAAATGAAATTGACGTATGGCTTTCAACGGAGGAGTGCTGGATCGATTTCAGAGAAAACCCCAAATATTTCTTGACCTCCGTTGCCCGCTGAGTACGTGACAGTTTTCAGGATGAACAGACTCTCCAGAGGTGAGATGTGACTTAACACACACACACACACACACACACACACACACACACACACACACACACACACACACACACACACACACACACACACACACACACACACACACACGCACGCACGCACACACACACACACACACACAACTACTGTAACCCTCCTGTGCATGTGCGTAGGGTTAATGATGATAGAGCCATCCTATCTAAATGCTAAATTCACTATCACTGATAGAGGAGAACCCCCCTGTAGGACAAATATATCTCACATAAAAATATCTCACATATGTTTGAGTCATCACACTGAAGTACTATATAGAACTGTAATATTGTGTATGTATTTATGTAATGACCTGTTCTCTTTCTTGGTTCTCACACACTTGTTTTTGTATCACATGCATGTATACTGATAAGTCTCCCAATTCTCACAAACTGTTTATGTATGTCACCTCTTGTTACCATTTTCCCATCTTTCTGATTCTAGAACATTCTCTGTTGCTGGTTATGTAAATATAGAGCTGTATTTGGTGTATTAAACTTGTAGCTATTTGTAACTGAAAAGTATATGTTAACTGTTGAGCGCAGTGAACCCGCTACTACAGAACTACCGTGACAGTGACTGAGGTTAATGAAAAACAGAGACGCAATGTTGTTCATAGGAAGGGGGGGCAGGGGGACCTGTGCCCCCCCCCCCCCCAATATTTTAGGAGGGGGGCCTGGCTCACCCAATAATCACCCGGCTACTTATTTGAGTCAAGCATATGCTTTCCAGTAGACAGTAAGTGTTACTGGTGAATAGCCATTTTTTTATCTTCCTACTCCACTGCTGTTGTTATATAGACATCATGTAATGTGTTAACAAACTCATGCCAGATCCAAACATGAGAAGAGGAATGTAATTTCACCAATAAAGGTAAGGTGTCTGGATATATAGCTGGTATTAATTGGGAAGCAAACTTTAGAGCTCTCTCACTTGTGTGTAATGTTATTGTGTGTTTTGCAAAAAAATAATTTTATAGTTGTCTATTTAGCACTATTTGATGTATTAATATACTTTAATTGTGAGTTTAGAATAGGCATGTGTGGGGTCATGTGTGGGTCTAATGGATGCTTATATATGTGCTGACTGTGGTGACTTCTGTGTATATTTAGTTTAGATATGAACAAATAATGTTTGTAGGGATGTTGTGAATGCTTTTTTTATATATGTGCTGATTGTTGTGTATATTTATGGGGTGTTGGAGGTGGGGGGAGTTGATATATGAGATCCATATATGAGTTATGTATATATGTGTAGAATTTCTTGTGTGGAATCGTAATAGTGTACTTGTACAGAAGTTTCCTACAAGCTTTGCCACATGTAAATATTTCAAGGGTTCAAACTTTTTGAATATAGAAACCTTTTATTTGCTGGATGGCCAATGAATGGTTCTTAGAGAAATCAGAGGGCTGGACACCATGTAAGCTTATATAGGAGATTATTACACTTAGAAAGAAAGAAAAGCGTTATCCAGAAATATATGTCCTCAAAGTGCGTTGCTCAACTGCTGCGAGCATGCATGCCACACAAGACAGTGTGCTCTTTCGCTGTCAGGAATGCAGAATATATGTCCTCAAAGTTCGTTGCTCAACTGCTGCGAGTATATGAAGAGCATGCATGCTACACAAGATAGTGTGCTCTTTCGCTGTCAGGCGTTTTTGTGTATACCTAAATACTGTTGTAGTGTACATGTCATATCATATCTCTGCTTGAGAATTCTCAGCCGCGTAGCAAGGCGCGCGCGCGCCGCATCGCTAGTACATATAAACGGCGTAGTATTGCGTACATCGCAGCAGATATATACATCTGTGTACGGATTACACTCAACATAAGGCTCAATGATGGTACGTAGTAATGTATGTGGACTGCTGTTAGTTGTTGCACTGTATTACAGTAATGATGTAAGCTGTAAATCACGTGTAGTCAGCTGTATCTGCATTTCTGGATTTACAGGATCACAGAAGCATACATATTCTGTTCTGCTATATATACGTAGCTATATCTATATAGACAAGATAGTGTAAAAAAAATCTATATAGACTGCATCTGAATTGTCTTTACGTAGCTAGACTCTAGATCTATGTCTGCAAAACGACGCGCGTGACTTTATACAGCGTAACCTTCTCGTTTTTGCGTAGAGGAACAAGTCCAACTAGCTATATAGCTATTCAGAAATATAGATCCAGCTAAGTAAGCTTAGCTACGTATGCGATGCAATACGCGACCCGCAGTACAACTGCCGCTACGTTCGCGCGCGTATTGCGCATCTAAGCGGTACGCGTAGATTGTACCTGGTCGGCTCGCCCAAAATGTATGAACTTGGTATTTGTTTGTTTTACAGGGTGAAAATTCCATTTTTCTGTTCATTACAGTACTTTCTCTAACAGGTAAAGTCATGTCCATAAGCATGTAAAACTCGGCGAACTAGCTAGTACAAGTGAATTCAGGGCTATGAACATGTCATCTCAGACAGAGAGTATACATATCTTTATTGTTTTAGGTGCTGAAGTAGCAATCCTGCAGGCAGTGTCACACAGACCACATTCAGTCAATGGATCTGATATCAACATGGGATGTGCTAGTCCACTAGTAGACAGAGGTGGTGTGATGGTATGTAATAACAGTGCGACTTACTTGTTTGATGGTTGCTCTCCAACTATTGACACAAGTACCTCCAACTGGGCATCTCAGCTAGTGACACTGAAGGGTAATGAGGGTAATGATGTCCTTACTGATCCTCATGCTGTGCTGGCATTTGACTTTGACACAGCTGTGTCTCTAGATGATATTGAGTTGGACTTGTTCCTCTGTCCTGAGTGGAACATTGGTGCTCCAGGCATCTTTGTATATGTTTATCAGAATAGTACTTTAGTTTTCAACCCTGCCATGGGAGACTTTATTGCAACCACACCCTCCCGGTCCCAGTCATGTGACTCTCTATCAACTGTCAGGATTTCTTTAAAGTACCGGCCGGGGAACATCCTATCATACCACTCATTGCACATTGTAGTGGACTTTACCTCTGAAGATACCGAGTGGATTCATGTTGGAGAGGTCAGGTTTTTGAGTGATAATTTCACTAATCCTAGTAAGTACCATATACATATTACCAAATCCTCTTTTCTAGCAAACATTTTACAAGTAAATATCTTAAAATTTATCCAGATTCAAGCTGCCCCAAACAGCCCACTGAAGTTATTCCCACCAGAGATGTCATTTCCTCTATTGTGTATGTATCTTTGACTGCCAGTCCTACACCTGGTGAGTCAGCGATCACAAATAGTACCGACAGTCATCCAACACCAAGTCAGTCAATGACTTTGATAGGGACTGTACGTGTGACTACTAACCCAATTCCAGCATTAACAACTGTCCCAAATTCAGGGACTGACAATTTTGAAATAGTTGGAAAAGTTGTTGGACCATTAGGTGGACTCATCCTATTGGTTTTTACAATAGTTATTGCAATTATGAGCTATTACTTTAAACACCATCATTCCTCTCAATGTAATCCCATAAAACTCAAGAAATATCAAAATGCAGGAAGTAAAGAAATAGACAATGATAATTGCAACTATGATAATACTTTCTACGACACTCTAACTCCACTTGAAGGGATAATCTATGATAATGCAGTCAGTCCACCTGTTTTTACAAGTGGTGGGAACAAAGAATTAATGGAAGAAGAAACATATTCTGATCTTTATATTCATGTTTATGCTGCCCCCAAAGTAGGTTCAAAAAGCCATCAACAACCTGTGAAGATTACCAATGACAACATCAAAGAGATAAGAGAATTGGGAAATGGTCATTTTGGAAAAGTTATGTTAGCTGCCACTCAAGGTTTGAGTTTAAAGGACATGCAATTGAGCAAGACAGATGATAATCGAGATGCATCAATCCTTGTAGCTGTGAAGAAGCTGATAGATCATCCTTCTAAAACACAATGGGAATCCTTCACCAAGGAAGTGAAGTTCATGTGTAGCCTAAACCACCAGAATGTGGTGAGGTTAATTGGTGTGTGTTATGATGAGTCTGCCTTCATGATGATGGAGTACATGGAGGAAGGTGACCTCAACGAATTCCTTCAACAATACTCAGAGATTGTAGAGACCCCCTCCAACAACACTCAAATTTCCACCTCCACAGTGGTGTACATGGCATCCCAGATAGCCAGTGCAATGAAGTACCTTGCATCACTCAATTTCATTCATCGAGACATTGCTAGCCGAAACTGCCTTGTTGGCAATAACTTTAACGTTAAACTTGCAGATTTTGGCATGAGTAGGAACCTGTATGAGTCTCATTACTACCAAATGCAGGGAAAGACTGCTTTACCTATCCGCTGGATGGCCACTGAGTGCTTCTATGGCCTATTCTCAGAAAGGTCTGATGTGTGGGCTTTCGGTGTCACCATGTGGGAGCTGTTTATTCTTGCCAAAGAAGCTCCATATTCTGATCTCAGTGATGAAGAAATGATAATTGATGCCACTAAGTTAAAGGGAGCTCATCGACAGTTGCTCCCAAGACCATCAGTTTGTCCAATACCTGTGTATAACATTATGAGAAGATGTTGGGCCATTGATCCAAAAGAGAGGGCAAGTTTTGAGGAAGTTGAAGAGATGCTACAGACATACATGGCCTCCTAATTAGCTTTAGAGAACTGTATCTAGTAAAGATGCATGTAAATATGTATGCTTTTCTACTACTGTGTGCATCATAATTACTGTAAGGTCCTATAGGTCTGTTCTTTATGTGCATATTTTGATCTTGGTTTAGTTAAACATGTGTAAGACATTAACATTACATCAAGAAGGTCAATCAATCAGTCCTTTATAGCATACAATTAACACCTCTGGAAGTAATATTGCATCATGATATTCACTTCATATATATATATATATATATATATAGAATTCTACGTCTAACCACTTCATAAATATCTTATGACATTTTTGATGATTTTTATCTTCTCTGTTAATTCTTTGGTGATCCACAATAACTGAGATCAATTGAAGAGTTGTAGCTATAAAAGTATCTGAACATGAACATTCCAATTTCATAAGCTCTCAGTTGAAGTCACACCAGTTCCAAACATGGGAAGAGATGAGTTAGACGAGTTCCATTCAGTAATGACATAATGCATTTGGACAGCTGTGAGCAAAAATATGTGACCGTTAGACATACTGTACATGTGCTATGCTGCTTGTACCTCAACTTCATCTTCTAATGCTGGTTTCCTATATACCACATTTGTAGGTTTTATTAGCTTCCTTTGTTTGTGGCTTTTAGTTACATATATCAACATATATGGGAGTTGGATGGGGAGTGCTTACATAGGCAGATTTTGTGTATCCAATACAGACACTGGGATGTGTTTGTGTGTGTTTGTGTGTGTGTGTGTGTGTGTGTGTGTGGGGGGGGGGGGGGGGGGGGGGGGGACGTGTTTATAGTGGCTAATTTTGATTATAATTGTGGTGTATATTTTCAAGCCCTAGTGTGGATAGTGTGTGAGATGTAAGGTCAGGTGTTACTAGGTATACACTCAGTGTAGTTAGTGCCTCGCGCAGTAAATGCATAGTATGGTTAAAAGGAAGCAGAAATGTAGATATAGAGGAGAATGAGGTCCGCAATAATGACGCTAATGTCTCTGGCCCTCCTGTTGCATTCTGCCTCACGGCCTCAAGTCTAGCTGACCTAGTCGAGCACTGAAGTACGTAAGTACAGTAGGGGCGGGGTTGCCGGGGGTTTCCGAACACAGTCGATTTTCACCTCCTCAAACACAAGGCCAGTAGAATCTAGTAGTACAGGCTAGCCTCGTGCCCAGCCTCTTTCCTGGGTACGAGGCTATATTAGTACTGTACAGCAAGAGACTAATACCGTAAAACTTGACCGCACTTCGTGGCCATCTCTTTCCCTTTTCGTATCCCCGCCAACTCTCAGTTGCGGAGTTAGTCTAGGTCAGACATTGTCGCCAGCATGCGCGCGCGCGCCGACTCCTCCACGCTCCGCCCAGAATTCCTAAGCATGACTATAATTGGATTCCTGAAGCGTGACTGACATACATACAAACTTCACAAAACGAGAACGCGATGCGGAATTAGGATGCCTCGCGCTAAGGCGCTCGGCAATTATGTGGTTTACTAAACAGGAAGTTGAAATTCTCTCGCGCGCGCGCGCAACAGGAGTGCCGCATCATGAGTAGCTAGGTTTAAAATCGCGGATATACCACTGTGCACGCATTTGAAGACTGGCTTGCAGAAGTTCAACGATGCAAATAATGGTATGTGATTCATATGTTGTTACACCCTTTCAAGTCATGCATAATGTGGCTGTATATATCTACATGTTCTGGGATATCTCGGCATTTTTCACTAGCTAAACTGTATCTAAATGGTCTGCTACGCAATTGCACTGCTTATGCGATGCGCGCGCTCAAGCGCACCTGCACCTGACAGAACATTGCTTTTCGACTTGTAGTGCCAAAATTAATTTAGAAAAGAATCAGGAAAAGAATAGAATGCACTACAATATCTCTTGCCACGTTATTTTAACGTTACTCTTGTGTGGAGTTATCTACGCACCACGAGTGAAAAATGACATTCTGACACGTAATTTATAGACTCTACTACGTACAACTGTAGGTTGGCTAGCTATTTATGTTCTGCCTTATCAGATGGAACATATCCATGAGTGTATTTGTTTATTCACAGGGTGAAAATTTCATTTTATTGTTTATTGCAGTACTTTCTCTAACAGGTAAAGTCAGATCCATACTATAAAGGGAGTAAACAAAATGTTGAACTGATGTAGGGATGACAGTGGCAAACATTAGAGAAACAAGGGAAGTATATATGCAGCAACACATAGGATGAGGGCATGCAACAATCATAACCCGAAACTAAGTATATATGCAGCAACACAGGGGATGAGGGCATGCTAACATGCGTAACTACTCTGCTGCAAGCATATGCGTACAACCTAGTGTAATCATACCTTAATACTGTATGCAAGAGCTGGCAAAACACAGAGCAGTGCTGGAAGAAATGAACACAGGATCAAAGCACAAAATCGGTGAAAAAAACCTTTGTGTTGCTGCATATATACTGCCCTTGTTTCTCTAATTTTTGCCACTGTCATCCCTACATCCTTCAGCATTTTTTTACTCCCTTGTTTTACTGGTTTTTCGTTGTATACTTGCTTGCAAATACAATGCTCTTTGCGCGCGCGTGTGCGAGCCCCACCCCTTTTGCTGCTCGTGGTCATATGAAACGCACGTGAGTAATAACGAGGAAATGGCGTTCAACTACACGGAAGTGTCAAGTCATAGCTTTACTCGTCGAAGAGGGGTCCTACAAAGATTCCGCTGGCGAAAGGCACTGCGCACGGGAATTTAAAGCCGTTTGGTACAAAAATCAAGGCAAATACGTGTACCGATTTTGTGCTAGGCCGTTTGAATAATTAGAAGAAGATGGAGAAATCGGGGTTTTAGCAATTTCACATATGTCATTGTAGCGGTGTATTTACCACCTTTGAGAGTGTTATCGTGTATAGAAACACTCGTAGGCCATGTGATGTGTCTAAAAGGGCTTATTATTATTATTATTATTATTATTATTATTATTGTCATACACACCAAGAAAGGTGCACACAAGAAAAAAGAAATAGAACAAAGACAGAAAATAAATGATTTATAATATGATAGTGAAGAATAGTGGCCTTCTGGACTCTATCCCGTCGCCAACCGAGGGCTTAAGGGCTCCTGGACCGACCACTAATCCCCACACTCCAAATAGATACAATTGTCAAAAGGAACTTGTACATGCATGCATATCAATATAACTAGAACATCACAGAAACACTAAAAACTGATACAGAACATAGAAACAAACATATACACTAAAATCAGAAGCCAAATAAATATTAAATTGGCACTTTTACAGACATGATATACTGAAAATATAAGGCTCAAATGGTGAAAATAAGCCAAATGTACTCCGAATAAGTCTTATAGCACTGCCAATATTGAGATGATCATCATGAAAAGTTCTAACGTGTGTATGACCGTACCGAAAATTATAACCAGTAAAGTAATTGACCATGTAGACTGACTCACTGAAGATTGTCCTGATGAGAGGAGAAGAGGATGAAAGAGCTCTTAACAGAAAAGATTGAGATCGATGGTACAATATGCTTGAAATAGTAGGAACTTGTGCGACACAATGAACAACAGCAGTGCGTGACCGAGGAGGAAGGCGCCAGATCTTGCGTAAGACTTTATTTAAGGCAACTTCAATAAGATTAATTGATGGAGCATTTAACGACCAGAGACAACTACCGTATAGAGATAAACAATAGCTCTGGAGCAGAAAAGTTTTGACATGAGGATCAACAAAATGGAATAAACATAGGAGTGAGTTTATTTTTCGGTTTATATCCTTAACAACTCTCATTATGTCTGCAGTGTCATCCAAAGTACTTGTAAGGATATGGCCTAGATGTATTACTTTATCAGAATAGGATAATTGAGTTCCATTGAAATAGATGGATGGAGAGATAGGACGAACAGATGGAGCATAAAAACATATTAGTTGCGTCTTGTCTGCATTAAATTCCAACTTATGTGAAACAGCAAATGAACAACAAATTTGTAACATCTTTCTCAAGGCTGATGCACAAGGAGCCAACAAAACAACATCATCCGCATAAGTAAATACACCAGCAAAACAACATCCCCAGTAGTAACCAACACCAGAGTTACTCAAATCAACCAATAAACTATCAAGATAAACAGCAAAAAGATATGGTGAAAGGACACTACCTTGACGAACACCATTGGACACAGAAAACGGCACAGAAAGACACAAATCCCAGCGCACCTGCATCTTTTGCATACTATACCATGACACTAAAAAGTGAACAATTGCTAATGGTAACCCTCGATTCAGAAGGATGTCAAACAAAATACTGTGATCAACCAGATCAAAAGCCTTGCTTGCATCAAGGAAACATCCTAAGACTGGTGAACCATTTTGAATATATCGTGTGATGACATTCTTAACAGTAGCAGAGCACAGAGAGGTTGAATGACCAGGTTTAAAACCAAACTGCAAAGTATTTGTGGAGAAGAATGATCCATATTGTGAAAGGATTAGTCTCTCAAGGATCTTGCTGAAACTGGAAGAGAGAGCAATGGGACGGTAGTTTGAACTAGTTGAAGCATCTTTATTTCCCTTAGGAATAGGGACGAGGACCGAATCACGAAAGCTCTTTGGCATATGGCCATGACGAAGAATTGCTGTAAATAAAGTGGAAAGAGGGTAAGCAATGACAGGTGAGGCAAACTTTATATGCTCAGATGTAATACCAGAAGCGTCAGATTTGTTTGACTTTAGCTGAGAGATAGCCTCAGCAACATGATCTTCTAATATAATCACATCATTTAAACATGAAATAGTCAGGGAAGACTGAACAGACGTTAGAATCGAAGACAGAGAAGCAGAAGAGTGTTTGTTTAATAGTGCACTGTACTTTGAAGCAAAGTTATTTGCAATGTTGGAGCTATCACTAACACCATCTACAAGAGGGGAAGACTGGGAAGTTTTAGACTTATTAAGTCTTTTAATATCAGACCAAAAAGTGTCTTTCTGTTTCATTGCAAATGAATGTGCAAGTTGACCTCGTAGATGGTACTGCTGCCTACGCTTGAGACGACGAACCTCATATTTGTACCTCTTTTTAGTTTGCTTCTTTATAATGGACAAAACACCAGCTGAGGGACATCCAGCCTCTATCCAAACCTTATACCAGAAATTTGAGGCCTTTTTTAATTTCCCAGCACTGTCATGCCAGCCAACAACTTTCTTTGAGGATGAGGATCGACAAGGAAAGCAGCAATATGCACAATCAAGTAACGTAGACATGATGTGTTCAGCATAATTGTCAAGCATACTAATATGGGTAGAGCAGGTAGGTTGGGAACAACACAAAAACTCAGTTGGGGGTCAGATAACCTCTCAGAAATCATATCCCGGTATTTCATGATGTTAGATGGGGTAACTTTAGACCAGTCAATGCGGGGTGAAGGTTTAGGAGTAGCAGAAGGTAATGAAATAGGCACTGAAATACAATGAATGTGAAGCAAAAACGAAAGTGGAAGGTGATCAGATAAGTTAGTCCCACACTTTAAGGAATAGATATCAGTGACCAGTGAGGAAAGCGACTGTGAACACATAATATGATCAATCCAAGAGCGTACAAGACCATCATCCCTTTCATAAGTAAAATTCACTGACTCTTGGTATGACAAATCACATACAACAAAATTTTGATCAGTGATAAAATCTACCAGCAAACTAGCCAATGGACCACCACGAACAAAATCAACATTAAAATCACCACCAATAAGGGTGTAATCACACTGTTGAGACTCTATGAAGCCCTCCAACTCACCAAGTGTATTCAAATACTCACTAAAACAGGATGCAACACTTTCAGAAGGCAAATACACATTAACCAACAGAATTGATGAACCAGAAATGTCACACAATTTAATAGCACAAAATCTATTAGAGCATGTATGTAAAGGAGTGACACACGAAGACAATGATTTTCTATAAAGAATTGAACAACCACCATAAGGCCTACCAATCAACAAAGAAGAATCATCCATGCCACTGACACCAACACATAAAAAATCTGAAGAGATATCACCAACTTTATAAAGAAGATTGCTAGTCAACCAATGCTCTTGTAAGAAACATATATCAAGGGAATCAATAAAAGAATTTAAGGTGATCACACCACTATTCCAACCTCTACAATTATAAGAACAACATTGAAGTACAGCCATTATGATGTATTTGCATCACCCTGGACAATGGTGGAAGAGGAGGAAGCTGAGGAATTACACCTAGAAGGTGATAGAGAGTGAAAGTGTTCAGGAGGTGGGGAATATGAAGAGACAAGAGAAGTATGAAGAGAAAGAGATTCCCTAGATTCAGAAGGCTTGTTAGAGCTAGGAGTGGACACATTTGGTTGAGATGGATTAGAATTATCCTGAATAGAAGTAGGTGAAGTATTTGGGTGTAGAGATGGACCACTAGACACAGATTGAACAACCATCTTGGAGGGTACATTCAGATTCTTAGCACGAAGCCTGTGGTCAGGAGGTAAATCTTCACGTAAGAAAAGTCGAGGTACCTTGAAGTTTCGCAGATTACTCTTACGGAGCAAAATCAATTTACGATCCCATGGAGTTGTGAGCTTTATCAGGACTGGACGAGGTCGGTTGGAGCCCCTAGCCCCTCCAGAACTATCATATTTTCCTAGCCTAAACATATCCTTCACAATAACCAATTTGCCGGCAAGAAACTCTAACATCTCATCAACAGATTCTTTAGTGTCAACAATTGACTTACTCTCAGGGAGACCAAAAAGAATGAGGTTGCAGTCTCGACTCTCAGATGAAAAAGGAAGCTTAGATAATACCTTTTGTGGTATCTGGGACACGGAAGCACTAGCAGAAGGTATTGGAATAGTAGAGGCTGTAACATCAGCATAGGTGGTTTGACTGTGGGCATTACTACTAGCCTCAAATAAAGATGATAGTTTTGCTTCAAGATGGTCAATCTTGGAAACAAGGTCCTGCAGTGATAGAGTGTTAGTCTCAACCTTCTCTGAAATCAGATCAAGAGATAAGGATGGAACTTGCAACAGATCTCTGGCTTCACAATAAATACCTGGGATTAGGTCAGATGAGTCTAAGACCACAAACGCCTGTACTATGTCATCCAGATTTGCTGCTATTTGGCTGCGCCTATCAGAATCACGACGTGAGTGGTATGGAAGGCCAGCGGCTTCAAGATCTTGTCTACAATGATCCCACAGCATCTTTTTTGCATTCTCAATGTCATTAGGACTAAAGTGCTCACACACTCTCTTTTTGAGGGACTCATTATCACCCCTCAGCCTATATGCCTTAATGAAGGAAAGGGCAGTATTGACCAACAAGGGCCTAGAAAGTTGTGATGAGTTTAGAGGAGACACAGCCGTTACGGTGCCTTGACTACAATCTTGTGATAAGGCACAATGAGTCTGATTGTCAACAAGACCTGAAACCTGTTTAGCACCTTGTTTAGGAGGACATGATAAGCTGTACTCACTCAATGATTTACCCGAATGCATGATAGACTGTTTCCATTTCTTAGACTTTTTCCCACAATGAGATTCAAACTCAGAAGGGGTAAACCAAGACCCATTCAATAAAATACACTTCCCCAAAGACCGTTTAGACTCATCAAATTTATCTAGGTAGAATTGGGCAGTATAACTGCCACAACTAACACAGATATAACAACCAAAATTGTCATAGGCTACCGTGGGTTTTAACACAGGCTTAGCTGACCGACTATCACTCCCTTTAGAGGCCATGCCAGAACCAACAGGGCAAATAACAACAGCCAGAAACAATCATCAGCAACAGAACCAGCACAAGTGCAACAGTTAAAGCAACAACAACGCCAAGAACCAGCACAAATGCAACAGTTATAGCAACAACGCCAACAACACTCACCAATAACCAGTGAAACTCGATGAAAAACAACACCAGTTTGCTATATGTCTAGCGATACGTTCTCGGTCTTCTGACACGAGCAGAATTACGCCTGAGCTGGTCGTCGCGAGCTGCGTTTTCTCACAGCGAAACGTTCCCGGTCGACACGTCTCGGTCGTCACGAGCAGAGTTGAGTTGTCTGTGTATACAACCTCTGTGAGTGCCAGGGCTTCGAGTTTCAGGACGTCGGACGGGACGGGACGAACGAACGAGACGAACGAACGAACGGGACGAACGAACGAGACGAACGAACGAACGGGATGAACGAAACGGCCAACTTATGTATATTCAGCTGGTGGGGAGACGCCGATGCGTTTTTAATATAGGTGCCGAGTTCGCGAGTTCTGAGCCGTCTACCGACTCATAGGCTCTGATATACGTACGTACTAAAGCATGTGAACTAGCAGTGGCGGATTTAGGGGGGGTCCGTGGGGTCCGTGGGGTCCGTGGACCCCCCTTTTCACCCAGGCGGAGTGCATTTTCAGGCATACAGGCTTGACTAAACTTATGGAGCTACAGCATCAAAACCTCCCTGGCATATAAAAGCAGCGTGCGTGTGTTCTACACACTCACCTTGACGGAGTAAACGTTGCTAAAGATCGCTAAAGGTTGCTGCGAAGGTAGTGGGCGTGGCACGTCAAATATTCCGGCGCGCGCGCGCATTTGTTGCACCCCCTTTCTAAATTTCGAGATCCGCCACTGACTAGCTAGTACAAGCATTGGTACGTATGAGCATGTCATATACTAGTAGTACGATTTGTTTCTGAATGCATCTCAGTCAGAGGTACACATTTTATTAGGTGCTGAAGTAGCAATCCTGCAGGCAGTGTCACACAGACCACATTCAGTCAATGGATCTGATATCAACATGGGATGTGCTAGTCCACTAGTAGACAGAGGTGGTGTGATGGTATGTAATAACAGTGAAACTTACTTGTTTGATGGTTGCTCTCCAACTATTGACACAAGTACCTCCAACTGGGCATCTCAGCTAGTGACACTGAAGGGTAATGAGGGTAATGATGTCCTTACTGATCCTCATGCTGTGCTGGCATTTGACTTTGACACAGCTGTGTCTCTAGATGATATTGAGTTGGACTTGTTCCTCTGTCCTGAGTGGAACATTGGTGCTCCAGGCATCTTTGTATATGTTTATCAGAATAGTACTTTAGTTTTCAACCCTGCCATGGGAGACTTTATTGCAACCACACCCTCCCGGTCCCAGTCGTGTGACTCTCTATCAACTGTCAGGATTTCTTTAATGTACCGGCCGGGGAACATCCTATCATACCACTCATTGCACATTGTAGTGGACTTTACCTCTGAAGATACAGAGTGGGTTCATGTTGGAGAGGTCAGGTTTTTGAGTGATAATTTCACTAATCCTAGTAAGTACCATATACATATTACCAAATTCTCTTTTCTAGCAAACATTTTACAAGTAAACATCTTAAAATTTATCCAGATTCAAGCTGCCCCAAACAGCCCACTGAAGTTATTCCCACCAGAGATGTCATTTCCTCTATTGTGTATGTGTCTTTAACTGCCAGTCTTACACCTGGTGAGTCAGTGATCACAAATAGTACTGACAGTCATCCAACACCAAGTCAGTCATTGATAGGGACTGTACGTGTGACTACTAACCCAATTCCAAACTTAACAACTGTCCCAACTTCAGGGACCGAGAGTACTGATATAATTCTGATAGCTGGAATAGTGGCTGGAACATTTGTTGGGCTTATCATACTAATTCTTGCAATAGTTATTGCTGTTTGGAGCTGTTGTTTCAAATGTCACTGTCCTCTCAAAAGCAATCCCAACAAACCCATAGAACTTGTGAAATATCAAAATGCAGTAGGTGAAGCAGCTGTGGATGGTGATAATGAGAGTTACAGCAATGATAGCTCATTCTTTGAGCCTGAGTACCAACCTACAGCAGATGAAACTTATCAGAATGTTGACTCTTGCACAGACCACGTCCCAAATCCTATATATTCCTCATCAGTAACTGAAGGTCTTTATGAATCCGTTCCTACAGGGAACACTTGTGGTGGTGACAATGTGCATGCTGCTATTCCCAATGAACCTACTCCCCTTCTTCCGAAGCAATGTTTAGATCAGCTAGGGAAGGCTAAAACAAAATTTGACCATGCCTTACCTATTTACAGTGATGTACAGAAGAGCACTCCATGCATACCTCCAAAATCCTCAGATCTTATTAATTATTTAGCCTCACAAGATGATGTCCCTGCCATGAAGATGAACCATGACTCGATGCAGTTAGGTTACACCAATGAAAGGTCAGATTCACTCTCATTTCAAGCAGTGAATCAACCAATGAACATAACCCATCCCACCTCATCTGATGGATGTCATACAGTTCAACCTACTTTGTTTCCACCCGAAGAGATAATATATGATAATGTAGTCAGTCCACCTGCTTTCAGGGACGGTGATGACCAAGAGTCAATGAAAGAGAAAGAAGTGGAATGTGATCCTTCTGTTCATGCTCCCATTTATGATGATCCCAAAGTGCTTCCAAAAGACTTGCAACAACCTATGAAGGTTACAAATGACAACATCAAAGAGATAAGAGAATTGGGAAATGGTCATTTTGGACAAGTTATGTTAGCTGCCACTCAAGGGTTGAGTTTAAAGGACATGCAATTGAGCAAGACAGATGATAATCGAGATGCATCAATCCTTGTAGCTGTAAAGAAGCTGATAGATCATCCTTCTAAAACACAACGGGAATCCTTCATCAAGGAAGCAAAGTTCATGTCAAGCCTAAACCACCAGAATGTGGTGAGGTTAATTGGTGTGTGTTATGATGAGCCTGCCTTCATGATGATGGAGTACATGGAGGAAGGCGACCTCAACGAATTCCTTCAACAATACTCAGAGATTGTAGAGACCCCCTCCAACGACACTCAAATTTCCACCTCCACAGTGGTGTACATGGCATCCCAGATAGCCAGTGCAATGAAGTACCTTGCATCACTCAATTTCATTCATCGAGACATTGCTAGCCGAAACTGCCTTGTTGGCAGTAACTTTAGTGTTAAACTTGCAGATTTCGGCATGAGTAGGAACCTGTATGAGTCCCATTACTACCGAATCCAAGGAAAGACCTCTGTGCCTGTTCGCTGGATGGCCACTGAATGCTTCTATGGCCTATTTACAGAAAAATCTGATGTGTGGGCATTTGGTGTCACGATGTGGGAGCTGTTCATTCTTGCCAAGAAGAATCCATACCCGAATCTCAGCAATGAAGAACTAATAAATGATGTTGCTAAGGGAGCTCATCGACAGTTGCTCCCAAGACCATCAGTTTGTCCGATACCTGTGTATAACATTATGAGAAGATGTTGGGCCATTGATCCAGAAAAACGGGCAAATTTTGAGGAAGTTGAAGAGATGCTACAATCATACATGACCTCCACTTAAAAAGTACAATTAACAAACATTTAGAATTTAAATTGCAACATATGCATGCACATGACTTTATGTACATGTACATCAAGTTTTAGTGTGTACCTGCAAACAGTGACTCCTAGATAGCTAATACTCAGTGTGTATGTGGAATATGGCGCATAAGTTTCTCATTCAGTGAAACACAGTTTTTGTTTACCTAGGTTGACGGTAAACATTCACATGGTGTATACTTGTAGATGAAAGTGGGATGTATGTGTATGTAGAAGCCATAACCCTACCTAGAGAAGTCATACGACCCTCAGACCATCCGTCAGGCTAGCAAGGAATCATTGCAGGCTGTGTGCATATACTTGTTGGCCGCAGGCAAATGCAGCCAAAAAATTCTAAGTGACCTTTATTCCAAGTTAGAGTCCAAACTTGGTGTAGACCAGACATAGTGGCTAAACCACAGCCAATTTGCACATTTCCGTGTGTCAAGTTAATTTCCGGAGCAGTGCGCGTATATCGGTTTCTCACACAGTGCAGATTTCGAGGGTCCAAGCGTCTTCCAAGCTTCAGAGACAGAGTCGTCTTCGCTGAGAATCACTAAATGGATCTCCTCAAAGTCAAAACAATGGTGAGAGAAGCGTTACGTTACATATTTGCCGGCCCGTACCTGGTAGGCTATCAGGTTCACTACCTTCAGCTCCAGTATGTGCCCTTTCTCTGATTCAACCGAGCGATATCTATGATTAGTGGTTAAAGGAGGGCAAATTTGCTATCAAGTAGCAATATATGATGTGTTGTTTTAGTGGGGATGTGTGTGCAAATGACTTACAGATACCATGACAAAGCAGCTGATCATACATGACATGTGGAATCTATATTTTTTGGCTGGGAGACTTGTAACGTAGCCCATGAATGTATTGCCGCCTGGCACATGGGAACAGATGTACTGGCCCATGCGTATAAGGCTCTTCACTGCTTTTAGCACTCATGAACGTATTGCAGCATCAATGATGTATGTACACGTATGTAAGGCAGCTCACTGCTTATGCCCATGAATGTATTACATCATGTTTCGTAGGTGTAGAGCCATGTCACTGTTTTTGCTTACTAAGGCCATTACTGGAATTCTGCTTTTGGGAACTATCACTAATAGTGCAGTAGAGCATGCACTCCCATTGTCTGTTTATCTTTCAACTTGTGTATGGTGTGTTTATCAGTAACTTTCATGATTGGGACTCCTTTCTATTGATATAGCGTGAACTCAAACTAGAGTGAACTATGTGAGTTGTTTGCACCTAGTTATATACTCATTGCCTTTTGACTAGTGTGGAATGTGTTATTTATTATCAACTCTCAACCATAAATGATGCATGACTGCCGAAACCACAACAAGCTTTGAGTTCAAAGGTCATATGCCATATTATGGAAGCTGACATGAAGATTGATATCTCTGATCAGTCCAGTGAGTCTACCTGTCCATGGCTCAGTCCACATATTCCATATTGTGAAGCAGAGGTTCCTGTGAAGTAGCATTGATATCTGATTATTAGTCCAGTGAGTCTTCTGTCCATGGATCAGTCCATGCACATCTCTCCACGTTTAGCTTACTTCAGCCCTCCCTGTGCCCTTTCCTGTCTTGTTGACATTCCTATGCCCAGATGCAGTATGTGCAATATGTGCAGTACTTGTAGGTACCAAAAGGAGTTGTTGGTCTTCATGTAGGTGTTAGTGTGTGGCAGTTGGTGGGTGATGTCATATTATGTGTGTATATACATGTGTTTGTAGTGCAGAGTCATGTAGGAGTGTTTTTGATGTGTTTTGCCTGCAGTATGTGTTTAGGAAGGATATACATTATGGTTGTGCCCACCATTCACCTTTATTGGGACAGTAAGGTCAACCTCAACACAGAGACACACTTAAATTCATGTAAACTCATCTACAAAGTGCTGCCTATGGCATGAATTCACTTTTATGTAGATATGTACACCAGATTTCAGGTCTGTTGTCGTTTGTTTTTCCTTTAATCACTGTTGATGCACATTAGACTGACTGCTCATCAAAGCAGATGGCACAGTGTGTTAGTCAGAGTAGATTGTAGAAAGGCTACCCAAACCTGCTTCGGGTGATTCACCACTGAACACAAGTGCGTTTAAACTGCAAGAGGAATAACACAGGCATGGTAATGTGTATGTGCGGCAGCCAAGAGTCAATGGACCTGAAATCCAGTGTAGATGCTGTAGGGATTAGCGTGCATCATGTACTTGTCATGTAGATGTATATATGTACTTGTCATGTACATAACATACTTGTACATGTACATCATTGTGTACATATCTTGCAATAGTAGGCCTTCCCAAGTATAGGCCCTCCTATCTCTCTCCACCTACAGTTGGCTCAGATACCACGTCCGAATTAGTCACCTTGCTAGCTAGGAGTTGTGCAGTCCTTAAGTAGTCTTGAGGATAGAACTACTGTTAGGGTCACAGGTGTATGTGGGAGTATTTGTATAGTATTGTTTGTGCATCATTAGATAGAGACATATATGGCATCAGGAGTGACTTGGGTGTATAATTATACTGTGTGTGTGTGTGTGTGTGTGTGTGTGTGTGTGTGTGTGTGTGTGTGTGTGTGTGTGTGTGTGTGTGTGTGTGTGTGTGTGTGTGTGTGTGTGTGTGTGTGTGTGTGTGTGTGTGTCCGAGGTTGTGCTGATCAGTTGTTCACTTTGCGTACATTGATGGAGAAAGCAAGGGAGTTTCGTAGGCCTTTATACATTTGTTTCATCGACCTCAAGAAAGCTTACGACTCTGTTAGCCGGGCTGCGCTGTGGTCTGTTCTTCAACGCTCATATCTCCTTCCCCACAAGCTACTTTCCATAATTCGAGCTTTGCATGTGGACTCGAAGGCCGCTGTCAGAGCATATGGAAAGACATCTGATGAATTCGCTGTAACTAGCGGGGCTGCGTGTTGGCACCCACACTTTTTAACCTCTATTTCGATGCTGTCATCCGTATGGCACTTGATGTCCACCACTCACAGGGTAGAGGCGTGAGAGTAGCGTACCTTCATGATGCAAAGCTGGTGGGTAACAGGAGGAAGCTCCAGCTCGAGACTTTGGTCACTGATTTAGAGTATGCAGATGACATGGCTCTTATAGCTGACTCCTGGGAGGACTTGAAGTCCATGTTGAAGTCCCTGGATGTGCGTTGCAGGGACATGGGGCTCACCATCAGTAGCAAGAAGACAAAGACCCTGGCTGTCCTGCCAGATATCTCACACCCAAAGCCGGAGCCCATCTCGCTGCATCCTGATGATGTCCCAGTGGAAGTGGTGTCCAACTTCCAGTACCTTGGCAGCATTGTGCAGGACAACTGTGATTCAAGTGCTGAGGTTGACTCCAGGATCAGCAAGGCATCTCGGGCTTTTCGCCAACTCAGTCGCATTCTCTGGTACCAGCTGAAGATCAGGACTCGCACCAAACTCCGGATGTTCAACTCAGCCATCTTGCCTATTCTACTCTATAGCTTAGAATGTACTGTTCTTCTTGAGCCACAGCTCCATCGTCTTCAGAGTTTTGTGATGCGATGCCTCAGAATCATCTGGGGTTTCCGTATGGGAGATGAAACGCTCTACTGCCATTCGCAAGATGGCCAAGCAGCAGCGTTTGTCCTCTATACTCACTCAGCGTAGGCTTCGCTTCCTTGGTCACCTGTCCCGGATGTGTGAGAATCGGCTGCCTAAGAGGCTGCTGGTGTGTGCCTTGGCAAAAGGTAATCGAGCAGCTGGGGGGCAGAAGTGCCGATGGAGTGATGCTGTGATGAAAGACCCGAAGCAGTGTGGACTGACAGGCAACTGGCGTGCTATAGCACAGGACAGGTCCCTGTGGCGGCGAGTCACCAAGCGTAGCGTGAAGCGGCTGAATGAGCGTGCAGAGGAGGAGGAGAAGCAGAGGAAGGATGTGAGGAAGAGGCTGAGGGAGGAGAGAGAAATGAGTGCTGAGGAAGCTCTTCACTGTGACTTCCCAGAGTGTGGGTTCATAGCTGTGAGTAAGGCTGGCTTGGTGAACCACAAGCGGCAAAAGCATGCTCAGCTCCAGCCTGTCCAGTGCCAGTTCTGCAGCAAGTCCTTCCGACAGCAGGGGCTGCACAATCATCAACGTTTCTGCCCTGACAGACCTCGTGGAACCTGATTTCTTGGCCTGTACCACTCCCTAAGCCCTGCAGCGCGGAGTGCACGCAGCATATGGATGGATGGATGGTGTGTGTGTGTGTGTGTGTGTGTGTGTGTGTGTGTGTGTGTGTGTGTGTGTGTGTGTGTGTGTGTGTGTGTGTGTGTGTGTGTGTGTGTGTGTGTGTGTGTGTGTGTGTGTGTGTGTGTGTGTGTGTGTGTGTGTGTGTGTGTGTGTGTGTGTGTGTGTGTGTGTGTGTGTGTGTGTGTGTGTGTGTGTGTGTGTGTGTGTGTGTGTGTGTGTGTGTGTGTGTGTGTGTGTAAATAGAAACGTTTCATTATGAATGTAAATAACATTTCCTTGATCACATACAATGTAGAGGTATAACCTGTAACATTAACACATACTGTGTAAATGGTTGGAGTTGTATGCCAGTAGTTGTGTTATGCCAGCATTTACCCACACAGGGATGTTGTTCTCTGTGTATATAGGTGAAATCTGACTCCTCTGATCATTACAAGGTCATTAGGAATGGGGAATTACTAGGGTTCTCCCAACACTCTATGAATTTTACCACTGGAATGTTGTATATCTGGTGTAGTAGGTCCATTGTGTGAACAATTTTAAGTATGGTTCTATCTGGTGACTGTGGTGTGATTGTAGTGTAGTTCAGTTCTTGTGGGCATTAATACATGTACTGTGTACTTGCAATATCAGAGAAGCAAGGCAAATAAAATGCATGTACATATATTGCCACTTAATTGGGCACTTGCCTCTCTGTTGGAGGGTCAGAGTGTTCCTTCCACTTAGTCAGACATGCAAGAGTACTTGTTGGTTAGGCAGCTTTGCTTGATGTCACAGCTCAGAACAATTCGTTCTGCATATTCCCATGTACCCTGTTAAATTGTGGATATTAGTCTCAGGGGTGCACACATATATACATAGGGGTACTGTAATACATGGCTAATGAATGCACTAAAGTGTAGAACCCTTGGCGCCACACGTGGTAAATACTATAATGCGCATGCGTGCTTTCCGCATGAAAATGGCCGAATGTACATATTTCAACTGGATCTCTGCAACGGAGTAGTTTCAGAGAAAACGCCACAAATTTTTTGATCCCCGTTGCCCGCGGAGTACGTGACAGTATTTTCAGGACAAACAGACACCCCAGAGGTGAGATGTGACTTAACGGACACACACAGACAGACACAGACAACTACAGTAACCCTCCTGTGCATGCGTGCTGAGGGTTAATTACATGTCATTGTTGTAGAAAATGTCACTTATATTATGCACATATTATGCACCTGCGCCAGTTTATGCATGTTGTTTGTTGTATGTCTTGTGTGTAGGTATTGTTTGGTTTGTTGAGGTTAGGGTTCTGGGTTTCCTTCTTTTCTTTCCAATGCTTCTTGGCTAGTGTGCTATACACATGTTCTTCCATGTATTAATGAATAACACACGTGTTCTATTCATTACAGTATGGAGTTCTGCTGCTGCTGCTTATTTCAGTCACACATGCATCAGGTATATACACGTATGCTGCCACGAGTGTGTCCTAGAATTCATCACACTTCTTGAGCCTTTATATAGCTAGATCTTGTGCCTGTGTGCACTAAATTTATGTGTGCCAGAAATGAGTTAATTTCCGGCACACTTTAGGAAAAATAAATTTTATGCCTTAACTTCAAAAATATGTACATTGTAATTATTTGCCTCCATGTAAGTCTCATGATCATCAGTATAGAATGCTCCACCCCTTATTCTAGGTTGATGATTTACATGAACACCTATGTGTTAGTTCACTTTCAGTGTACCAGTGTCTGTGTACACATTGTTACTGCATGTCATTTTCATATGCAGGTGGTGTTCCTGCAGTGCAGGTAGTACCACAAGGAAGAATAGTGTCAGAGAATGGATCTAATACCACCATGGGATGTGCTAGTCCACTAGTAAACAGAAGTGGTGTGATGGTATGTAATAGCAGTGAAAGTTACCTGGTTGATGGTTGCTCTCCAGCTATTGACACAAGTACCTCCAACTGGGCATCTCAGCTAGTGACACTGAGGGGGAATGATGGTGATGTTTTTGTTGAAGAGGTACTTCTGACGACGTTTGTCTTTGACACAGCTGTGTCTCTGGATCGTATTGAGTTAGACATGTTCCATTGTCCTGAATGGAACATTGGTGCCTCAGTTATTGCAGTATATATTGATGAGAATAGTACTTTAGTCTACAGTGACAAGTCTACCCTTATTATTACCCTTGCTGTTGTTGATTCCGGATTATCATCATCATGTGACTCTCTATCACCTATCACTATTACTATTGGAGACATTCATAGGTCATCATCCTACCACACGTGGCATATTATAGTGGAAGCTTACTCAGACATTGAGTGGGTTTATGTAGGAGAGGTCAGATTCCTGGAGGAAGATTCCACCCCTACTCCAAGTATGCTCAGTAATGACCATTATTTTGCATTGTGACTCATGATTCCTTCTTTTACCAACACAGATTCATGCCCCACAGAGATGACTACCACCACTACTACCTCCGGTGCCCCTTTAATACTTACGATTTCTGTATCTCCTACATCTGCACCTATTGACTCAACCAGTACCTCAAGTGGCTTGACAAGTGGATTGCTCACCACCTCAATCACTACTTCTAGTAGTCCTCCTACTGGTTCACCGTCGTCTGATTCTAATACTGGTGGCAATACCACTGTTGCTATTGTGGCTGGAGTGGTTGTTGGACTCATTGCATGTATTGTGTTAGTTCTTCTTGTGATCGTAATCTGTTTGTTAATGAAAAAGTATCTCCGCTCCAAGACTGAACTTAAGAAGTTACAGAATGCAGTGTGTGAACAAGGTGTGGAACTGAAAGATGCAGAAAATGATGAAGGCAAGGCGGACAATCCTCTCTATCAGTCATCTCCAACTGACAATGGCCATCAACCCAATACAAATACAACCGACTGTCCTTTGTATCAGAGTGCAGAGGTCACTAATTCAGCTTACTATTCTGTAGCTGCTGACCCGTTACCTGCAGAGGATGATCCATTTTACAGTATCGTTGACGAAGACAAAAAAGCAACTCTAAGAGCTCTCAAGAATCACGGCAATGACCAAAATGGCAGCACACTTCTTCCTGTGCCTCAACTACTATCACAATCTCCTGCTCCCCAAGGAGCACCTCCCATTTACTCGAGTGTCCTGAAAGAGCTACCACCTGAACTATCCCCTCAAGTACCTGAAATCTGTACCGAGGGTGACGAGACTGATGAGTCCACGGCCATATACAGCGACATTCATGAGAAGGCTCCACTTGTGCCCACTAAGTCGGAAGCTCTCGAGGAGTACTTGGCCACAAAAGATGCTGGGAGTCGACACAACTCCATGAATGAAGCTCCCGCCAGCAAGCCTTCAAAAATTGCCTCACTACCTCAGCCATTTGTGTCTACAATGAAGGAAAATCCCACGTATGAGAGTGCCGAGGGTAATTCAGACAATGCCGATTTGTATCTTTATGCTCAGCCAGATATTCCGAGGTTCCATCCAACTCCTGCCGCTGATGGGGAAGAGGGCATATACAGTGAGGCCATTACACCAGCACACTTTACTCGTGGTGATGGTGGTCAGAGATCAGGTGAGAAGGAAGGAGATGCTGGAGCTCCTCAGATTTATTCTTCCATCTACACAATCCCCGCCACTCTTCCTGAAAATCTCCAACGACCCCTGGAAGTGAACAGTGACAACATCATCGAAAGGAAGGTACTGGGAATTGGGCAGTTTGGACAAGTTGTTTTGGCCTACACAAATGGCTTGAGTATGAAGGACATGGGATTTACTGAGACTGAAAGCAGTTGGGGTGCATCGATTCAAGTGGCTGTGAAGAAGCTGAGACCTGACCATTCCAAGTCTCAACAGGAAGCATTTGACAAGGAAATAAAGTTCATGTCGCGTTTGAAGCACCCCAACGTGGTACGCTTCATTGGGGTATGCCATCGTGATCCAGCCTTCATCATGATGGAGTATATGGAGGAAGGTGACCTCAGCCAGTTCCTGCAACGATATTCAGAGATTGTAGAGACCCCCTCCAATGATAAGCAAATCTCCACCTCCACAGTAGTCCACATGGCATCCCAGATAGCCAATGCAATGAAGTACCTTGCATCACTCAATTTTGTCCACCGAGACCTTGCCTGTCGAAATTGCCTTGTTGGAAAGAATTTCACCGTAAAGCTCGCTGACTTTGGCATGAGTAGGAACCTGTATGAGTCGCATTACTACCGAATTCAAGGCAATGCTGTTCTTCCCATTCGCTGGATGGCCACTGAGTGCTTCTATGGCATATTCTCAGAGAAAACAGATGTCTGGTCATTTGGCATTACTATGTGGGAGCTGTTCACTCTTGGTAAGAACAAGCCGTACCCTCGCCTCACTGATCAAGAGGTGATAAATGATGCTACCGTAATGGGAAAGCATCGCCAGTTACTCTCGAAACCTGCAGCTTGCCCAGAGTCTGTGTATGACGTGATGCAACAGTGTTGGGCTGCCAATCCAAAAAAGCGTATCATGTTCAGTGCAATTGATGAAATGTTACAGGAGTGCCAATGATTGTACCTCTATATCAGACATATACACTTTGTTTTATTGTATATAAGTATCTTACAATATTTTTGTAATATTAAATATGCAAGTGTGTATTTTCTCTTCCTGTAAAAATGTGCGCATGCGCGAAGTACTTGTACATTATTACGTCATTTCTTTGTAGATGTAGCACGTGCATGTCATCACGCTTTAAAAAAATTCTCTCGTACTCGGAAAGCATTATCAGACTATCTGTAGATTGCGCCCTTTGATGCATGGAACTGATGATGGTAAGCATATTTTTTTATTTCATTTTCGGAGCTTTACTGAAAATGCATGTGATATTGAGTACATGTATAAATATCATTCTCATTGTATAAGCATAGGAACGCAAACGGTAGTGTACTACACATTGAGGCGCGGTGATTCGAGACCAAGCTCGTTCTTGTCTCCTTGATATAGGTTTTGGCACTGCAGTCAGCCATAGGGAAAGTACAGCCCTAGCTAGAGTCCTTACTCGTGTTGGCTCAACAAATAGTTTCTTGACTTAGAAATGTAGTGGTACTCGTAAGTTCTCCGTAGACCACAGACACTGCGGCACCTGTAGATCCATACTATCTATGGTTATACACACATGTACACGGTTGTGTGCAAAGCCGAAGTACAAAGCGTACTACAAAGTAAGTACAAAGCGCACACAACGGATGTAACACGACATCCCGGAGAAGCCAGACCTAGTCGTGTAAGGCTTATCACGGATATTGGGCAAGAAATGTCTGAATATTCATCTATGTCAGGAATGTTAATAATAGACATGTTCTGACACATCAAAAGATATCAAAATATATGCTAACCTGCCAATTATGTTGACTAGGATTTTTTTATTGTCCATTTGACATTATCTCATGTGCTTGGCTACACCTAAAACATGATGTTAATATAGGTGATGTTGGGGGTGGGGGTGTGGGGGGGGGGGGTGTGTGTGGGGAAGCATTTCAATATATGTGAAGGTACACATAGATAGATGCATGTGTTTACCTAACGCCTAGTCATTGCCCATATATGCTGGACGTTGTTCTTTCTCTTTCTCCTGTTCTTTCTCTTTCTCCTCTGTGGAAAAGACCACCATCACATTAGATGTTGAAATCACTGTCTCAGAGAAGTTCTCCCTGGTAATTACAGATAGATTTTAGCAAACTGCTGCTTAAGATATCCCTTAGTGGTTATCTGTAAGGGTCTCTTTGAAGTGGACACTTCAAAAAACAGGATAATTTTCTCTAAGTGGGAGGTGTAGTCTTGAGATTAGTAGTGGAACACTTCTCTACCCACCAAACCGCTTAGGTTCTAAATGTACTCATGTGCATCATCTCCGCTTAGCTCTTAGAGTTTGTACTGTTCCCTTGGCTTTGGCATATTTAACTCACTGAGGATTTGCTTCATCACTACAGTATCACTAACTACCTATGTACTTCCAGGATTCTTGACCACCAATTTTTGGAAAGGTTGGGAGTAGGTAGTCAGTGGTGCTCTTAATAATCTGATTACTGCATCGTTTCTGCTTCCAGGATTGTTGACCACCAATTATTGTAGTAAACAGTGATACACAACACGAGGGAATCACAGAAAACATCAACTGAGATAACCATATTAAACTTGCATTGTATAGTTACTTGTTCTTTTGGTGCATTTTGGAAGAGGGCTGAATGTATAATTGTAGGCTATAGTTCTAGTGAAATGGTTGCCAATGTGGTCTGAGTCTAAGCCAACATTGCTGTGTAATTGTTTCATAGCCTTTATGTGGCCCTTAATACACTGTATACATACAGTCACTAGCTGTCTAGAAGATATATAGATAGCAACATGCATCCAGATGTACATGAGAAATCACCAAAACCACTCATTCCCTCCAGTAGGGAAGGTATGTAGATACACTGAGCTCAGAGAAGGTTGCAAACCAAATTGCGTCACATGCCCCATAGAGTTATGTGTACACACAACCCACCTCAGCCTGCTGGGCTAGCAGTTACAATTGGCCAAGGAACTGTCCCTGAAGCCTCCTAGAAGAATCCCAATGAAATAGCTTTTTAGGAGAACCTTGCAAGTTGATGCTACTCTGAAAACAGGAGTACATGTATATATATGTGGCATGTGCAGACTTTGGTATGTGTGGAATTTTAATGTGCACAAACTCCTCTCTCTCAAGCTCTAGGAATGTCAACACTAATGACGGATAAGCATATGTTCCTGTTTATGTAACCACATTTGGTGGCTATTAGTGTGGGCGGAATCTTACAGGATTTGGTTCCTTGCTTATGTACACTATGTTGGTATATGTATACCTTTTATTTACTGCTCCTTTTGGTCTCTGGTTCCATTCTGTGTGTCTAAGAGTACTATTGTTATGTCAGTACTGTAGTCAGTTTGTCATGAGTGTGTACGCCCTTTGTTCTGTCTTTCAGGAAGGAATTCTCACTATTTTCATCTGTTTAACATTCTTGTCAGCAAGTAAGTAACCATATGGAGCTTGAATAGTTTTAGAGTGTCGTGTACTACCTGGAGCAGTTGTGAGTGTAACACAATACATTGAACAAATGTCAGACTGCAATGGAGTAGTGGTCTTCACTATACTCTTATTTTTTAGGTGCTGAGGTACCAGTGCAGGTAGTGCAAGGAATAGAGTCAGTCAATGGATCTGATATCAACATGGGATGTGCTAGTCCACTAGTAGACAGAGGTGGTGTGATGGTATGTAATAACAGTGAAAGTTACCTGGTTGATGGTTGCTCTCCAACTATTGACACAAGTACCTCCAACTGGGCATCTCAGCTAGTGATACTGAAGAAGGTTTCAGATCATGATGACATCCAAATTGATCATGTTTTGCTGACATTTGGCTTCAACACAGCTTTGTTACCGACTGCAATTGAGTTGGACTTGTTCCTCTGTCCTGAGTGGAACATTGGTGCCCCAATCATTTCGGTGCTTGCTTCTAATAACAGTGACTTAATATTCAGTTTTGGTTTTGAAACATTGGCTACAAACAACACCTCTTTTAACTCATGTGACTCTCTATCAACTGTCAGTATTCCTCTTCAAGGGGATTCATCCTACCTCACATGGTATATACTAGTGACATTTCCTGCACCACATGAAGACATTCAGTGGGTACATGTTGGAGAGGTCAGATTTAATCCTTCCTCAACATGTCATATGGAGGAAATGGAGGAATCAGTGGTTTCTGTAGGTGAGTATTTTTTTTGTTATGCAGTACTACATGTACAAGTATGAAATGAAATATGAGGAATGCAGCAGAAATGACATGTTACGATAGGACACTAATGTGTTACAATTCATGCATGTGAGCTCTGTTACAATCCCCTAAGTTTTAGTTTTGTCTCCCATCATTGTTTTTACTAATGTAAGCAATTAACAGTCTCTCATTGACATTGTAGGTGCATAGGTTATGCTATTTGTTGGCTTGTTAACAAATGCATTAATGTTTACGTGATTGCATGCTTTTTTCATTTAGGTCCAAGTAGCACAGTTTCGACTCTGTCTAATACAACTAGCTACATACTCAGTAGTCCAAGTGATACTGTGTCATACATTGCAATTGACTTCACTCCTGCAAAGTCTAAATCTATTGACCATGTGAATGGCTCTACTGTTGTGCTCAGTCCCTCTGGTACTACTCTGGTCCTCTCTATGCCCAGCCACACTAGAGTTCCAGTTTCTAGTAATATCCTTGACACTTCCACTGACAGTCCCATTTCTACCTCCATTGACAGTCCCACTTCTACCTCCATTGACAGTCCTATTTCTACGTCCACTGACGGTCCTATTTCTACCTCCACTGACGGTCCTATTTCTACGTCCACTGACGGTCCTATTTCTACGTCCACTGACGGTCCTATTTCTACGTCCACTGACGGTCCTATTTCTACCTCCACTGATGGCCGTATTTCTACCTCACATCTGTTTCACACTCCCAGTTTTTTCCCTACCATTTCACCACCATCACCTGATTCTAATACCGATGACAATACCACTGTTGTTATATTTGCTGGAGTGGTTGGTGGACTCATTGTATGTATTGTGTTAGTTCTTATTTTGATCGGAATCTGTTTGTTCATGAAAAAGAATCGTCGCTCCAAGACTGAACTTAAGAAGTTGCAGAATGCAATGTGTGAAGAAGGTGTGGAACTGAAAGATGCAGAAAAGAATGAAGGCAATGCAGACAATCCTCACTATCCGTCATCTCAAAATGACAATGGCCATCAACCAAATACAGCCGAATGTCCTTTGTATCACAGTGCAGAGGTCACTACTGCAGCATACTATTCTATGCCTCCTGAGCTCTTATCTCCAGGGGATGATGAACTTTACACTGTAGTAGGTGAGAACAGGAGAGCAGCTGTAAAAGCAGTCAATAATCATAGCAATGGCCAAAATGCAAGCACATTTTCTTCTTTAGCATACAAATCAATATCCCCACCTCCTCAAGAAACTCCACCCATTTACTCGAGTATCCAGAAAGAGCTACCACCTGATATACCCCAAAGAGTACCCGAACTCTCTGCTGAGTGTAATGGGACTGATGCACAAGAAAAGGCCCCACTTTTGGCTACTAAGTCAGAGGAGTACTTGGCCAGAAATAGTGCTGGGAGTTGGCCCACCGACCCTCTTGCCACCAAAAAGCCGTCAAAAATTTCAGCACTCCCTCTTCCATTAATTTCTACAATGAGAGATAATCCCACCTATGAGAGTGCTGATGGTATTTCCGATGATGCACTTTCGTATTCTCAGCCAGGCTCTCCATCCACTGTTAGTGATAGTGAGGCGATTTATAGTGAGGCCATTGATCCATCACTCTTTATTCGTCAGAGATTGGGCGAGGGAGAAAGAGAAGATTCTCAGATTTATTCTTCTATTTACACTATCCCTGCAGCTCTTCCTGAAAATCTCCAGCGTCCTCTAGAGGTTAACAGTGACAACATCATTGAAAAGAAGGAATTGGGAATCGGACAGTTTGGAAAAGTTGTTTTGGCATACACAAATGGCTTGAGTATGAAGGACATGGGATTTACTGAGACTGAAAGCAACTGGGACATATCAATTCAAGTGGCTGTGAAAAGGCTGAAATCTCATGCTTCCAAGCCGCAGCGTGAAGCATTTGACAAGGAAATAAAGTTCATGTCGCGTTTGAAGCACCCCAACGTGGTACGCTTCATTGGGGTATGCCATCGTGATCCAGCCTTCATCATGATGGAGTATATGGAGGAAGGTGACCTCAGCCAGTTCCTGCAACGATATACAGAGATTTTAGAGAGCCCTTCCAATGATACCCAAATTTCCACATCCACAGTAGTCCATATGACATGCCAGATAGCCAGTGCAATGAAGTACCTTGCATCACTCAATTTTGTCCACCGAGACCTTGCCTGTCGAAATTGCCTCGTTGGAAAGAAATTTACTGTAAAGCTCGCTGACTTTGGCATGAGTAGGAACCTGTATGAGTCGCATTACTACCGAATCCAGGGCAATGCTGTTCTTCCCATTCGCTGGATGGCCACTGAGTGCTTTTATGGAAAGTTCTCAGAGAAAACAGATGTCTGGTCATTTGGCATTACTATTTGGGAGCTGTTCACTCTTGGTAAGAACAAGCCGTACCCTCACCTCACTGATCAAGAGGTGATAAAAGATGCTACTACGAAGGGAAAGCATCGCCAGTTACTCTCGAAACCTGCAGCTTGCCCAGACTCTGTGTATGACGTGATGCAACAGTGTTGGGCTGCCAATCCAAAAAAGCGTGTCATGTTCAGTGCAATTGATGAAATGTTACAGGAGTGCCAATGATTGTACAATATCATTCTACATCAGAGATTTGTTTTATAGTTTTGTATACATATATGAGTACTGTAATTGTGTATTAAGCGTATCTGATATCGAGGACGTGTAAATGCGAGGGAATATTCGAGCGAGGTATGTCATTCGCCCTCGAGAGATTGAGCAGCGCTTCAGTCGATTTTGTTTGCTGATACAGCAAAAATTCTGCATACGCAACAGCCGTCTTTTCCGCCTCCGCAACCCGGCCGCCCCCGCAATTAACGGCGCCGCCTGGGTACGAGACCTCTGCATATGCAGAGGTCTCGTACCCAGACCCCACCCAAACGGGAAAGGGTCTGGTGACAATTGAGCGATTTCTTGGATGTGCTGAGTCAGCTTTACGTCATATATCATGTGACTTTGAGAATGAGCGCACTTACTACGGACACGGTGGATCATATAGCGCGAGGTCAACCATTCAGCTAAAGCTCTTCTGCAGTTACGGGGCGTATATCTTTCCCAGGTAGCTCATATAGCTACGATGGTTACATTGTGTAAAGTACTGTCTTATATAACGTCACGCGCAAGTCACGCGTAAAGTTAAATACTGCAATTTGATTGGCTTACCTAAATCTAAGACTGCTGATTCAGCACAACCAAGAAATCGCTCAACTGTCACCAGACCCTTTTCCTCTCTTGAGGGCGGGGTCTGGGGACGAGACTATGCATGCAGAGGAGGTACGACAGTAAAATCGATGACGTAATGAATCGCACTAAAGAATGCAATTAACCGATGCGTACCGCGAGGCAAGGCGTAGACCTCTTGAGTTCATTGAATAGTTTAACGGGGTTATAGAGTCTGAGTACTATCAAAACTCGGTAAAGAGATAGAGCATAGGCCAAAGATGGCTGAAACTGAAAAATCTGAGTTAAAATAGATATCCACGAAGTGCTACGTGACCTCTTATATTTCCCGCTGCAAGTCGCTGGAACAGTAGGGGTTCGCCCGGGTTCGACTCTTTTTCTTGAGGTATAGGCTATGGTACGTACAACTGACTACTAGCCTTTGGGGATTCTCGCTTTGCGTTGCTTCAGCAGACGCTGGAAAATGCCATGTCACGCCATGTATTTTCAACGGGAGATACGTTGCTGTGTCAGCAAAAATTGCAATTAGATGGCGATCACGTGATACTGTCGTACCTCCTCTGCTATGCATGCATATGCAGCAACGACTGTTTCCGATCGGGATCCGGAGGCCGGCCAGGAGCTCCTCCCAGAAACGAGGCTAGCACGTGTACGTGTACGTGCGGAGAGCGCGCGCGAACTTTACGTAGACATATATCCGGTTGGTTGCAACGTTGTTGCACGTGCGCAGAAATTGTGCGTGCAGAGTTTAGTCGCTACTAATTCAGTCTTCCTTCAACGTCAGCTGTAGGTTCTGATCACGAATTGACACATGGACTGATGATAAATAAGATGGTAAGCATAAATGTTTACTGAATATGCATATTTACTTTTCCTCATGAACTGAAGCAGCTGGTATCTGATATATCAACTCTCGACACACTTATTAGAGAGAATATCATTGATACCATTGAGATAGTATTTATATACTTCTACAGCAACAATCCTGTTCACTGAAAAGAGAGTGTACACACATATATCCTCATGTTTGTATTTGACATAACTACAAGGTCTAATGTGAGTAATCTCACAATGAAGTGAATGTACATGAAACACCTTCCTTGACTCCTTTGTGTCTAGTGCTATATATAGATGAAAGCAATTGCAATATTTAGTAACAGGTATACGTGTACGTTCCCTCCTTGCGGTTCAATGCACTACAAACTGATGACATTATTTGGCGTTTGTGGGTTCACGTAACATTTCTTGTGGTAAAAGTAGGAGGATGACACAATCCTACGCTCTTCGAACCATAGTAGGTGCTTTACATGTAATGTTCATATACTGCTGGTATATATCTTTCTGTACATTCATTGGCCCAACTATGCCAGCTCTGTAGCCATCTTCCCTACGTAGCATGTATGGATTTGTGCTATTATATTACATGATCTGCTTTCCTGTCCTTTGTTATGTCTCTTATAGGGTGGAATTCTCATTGTATTCGTCAGTTTAACAGTCTTGTTAGCAGGTAAGTATAACCTCAATGGTAATGAATACTATCATAGGCACTATGTAGGGATGGCATATTCAGCTTCTAACTCAGGCTTGCATGCACCCAACCATGACCATTTCTATACCCATAGCTACAATATAGTACTAAATAGCCCCTTCCTGTGTGTGTGTATGACCAGTGACCAAAGAAATGTCTGTAGGCTCTCTCTTGAATAGGAACTGCAATTATTTGTTGAATGGTATTTCCTCATTGTGACTTTACATAGAAGACAGGAAGTGTTGGTTCTTGCAACAGTTAGCATTGTGCATTTGTAAGTCTGGCACTAATGCACCTAATATTGTATGTTTATAGTACAGCAATCCCTATACCCTAGTACTAGTGGAATAGATAATGACGGCATGACAAGGATTATAGCTTTGCTGTGCTCCAATGTTCAGGTGCTGAGGTACATGTACCAGTGCAGGCAGTATCGAAAGGAATAGAGTCAGTCAATGGATCTGATATCAACATGGGATGTGCTAGTCCACTAGTAGGGCGAGACGGTGTGAAGATATGTAATAACAGTGAAAGTTACCTGGTTGATGGTTGCTCTCCAGCTATTAACATCAGTACGTCCAACTGGGCATCTCAGCTAGTGACACTGAGGAAGGTTTCAGATCATGCTCAAATCCAATTTGATCATGTTTTGCTGACATTTGGCTTCAACACATCTATGTCACTGACTGCAATTGAGTTGGACTTGTTCCTCTGTCCTGAGTGGAACATTGGTGCTCCAATCATTTCGGTGCTTGCTACTAATAATAGTGACTTAATATTCAGTTTTGATTTTGAAAGATTGGCTGCAGACTACACCCCTTCCAACTCATCATGTGACTCTCTATCAACTGTCAGTATTCCTCTTCAAGGGGATTCATCCTACCTCACATGGTATATACTAGTGACATTTCCTAGACCACATGAAGACATTCAGTGGGTACATGTTGGAGAGGTCAGATTTAGAGGAGATTATCTTTCATTAACACGTCATGTGAAGGGAACTACATTTACTCAGAGTGAGTGCCTTCATCCTGTACAGTGCAATTATTATACTCAGTTTTATTTTCATTTGTAGGTCCAAGCAGCACATTATTGTATATGACAATATCATCAAATGCCACAGTGTCTACATTGGTTAGGAAATTTGGTGTTTCCACTGTCGTCCTCAGTCCCACTGGCATCCCTGTTTCCTCTGTCATCCCCAGTCCCACTAGCATCCCTGTGTCCTCTGTCGTCCTCAGTCCCACTAGCATCCCTGTGTCCTCTGTCACACTCAGTCCCACTAGCATCCCTGTGTCCTCTGTCGTCCTCAGTCCCACTAGCATCCCTGTGTCCTCTGTCATCCTCAGTCCCACTAGCATCCCTGTGTCCTCTGTCATCCTCAGTCCCACTAGCATCCCTGTGTCCTCTGTCATCCTCAGTCCCACTAGCATCCCTGTGTCCTCTGTCATCCTCAGTCCCACTAGCATCCCTGTGTCCTCTGTCATCCTCAGTCCCACTAGCATCCCTGTGTCCTCTGTCATCCTCAGTCCCACTAGCATCCCTGTGTCCTCTGTCACACTCAGTCCCACTAGCATCCCTGTGTCCTCTGTCACACTCATCCTTGTGTCCCCAGGTAGTATCCCTGTTTCCACTATCCCCAGCTACTCTAACACTCCAGTTTCTAGTGTTATTTCTAGCAGTGCAATGCTGATTTTATCAACCGACTTCAATCCTGCAAAGTCTACGTCTATGGAGATTCCCACTATTGTACTCAACACTCATACTTCCACCAATGTACTGAGTATCGCTAGTAATACCCCTATTTCTACCCCTCACACTCCCAGCACCAACATATTTACAACTCCCATAATTGCTGCAGCAGCTGGAGCTGTTGCACTCTCTGTGATTCTTCTAATTATAATCTGCTGCTGCTGTTATCTGTTGAAGAAGCGAAGCAAGCCAATGCGCAAGTCAAATAATGTCAAGCTTGAAACTACCAATGCAATGACTACTGGTGTATCCAACAAGTCATTCTTTGTAAGCAGTTGTAGCGGGACGGCTTTCTTGCCAACTGATAATCCTAATGTCGAGGAGACAAATATAAATCAATATGATTATGTACATCCTTCGAAACAGGAAGAAGTTGGAAGAAAGATGTCGATGGGATATGTACCTGAGATATATGATGATATTGGGAGCAAATATGTACCTGAAATCTATGATGATATTAAAAGCAAATATGTGTCTGAGATCTATGATGATGCAGAAGTTATACAAGCTTCCTTCGTTCAGAGACCTTATGTTACTGATGACAATCACAACACTTTGGATTATCCATTATATGGCAATGTCCCTTCAATGCCTAGTAGGCTGGATAAGAGTCACGAAGTTCAGAAAGCTGTGGCTATTACTGGTCCCTCATCCACTCCTGTGTATGACAATACTCCCAATCTGAGGACAGTTCCAGTATTGCCACCAAAGCCACCAAAACCCTCCAGTTGTCCAGTCGTGTATTCCGAACCTGTGGTCCCATCAGACTTTATCAGTGTAAGGTGTACCCAGGTGAAGGGAGCAGATGACGCACTTCAGGTTTATGGCCCTCTGTATAGCATACCTACCAACATGCCTGAAATGCCCCAAGGGCCTGTAGAAATCACCAGTGACAAAATCAAGGAGAGGCAGGAACTTGGAACTGGAAAATTTGGTCAAGTGATTCTAGCTACCACAAATGGGCTTAGTTTGAAGGACATGCGATTGTGTGAGTCAGACTGCAACCGAGACATATCAATCCTTGTAGCTGTGAGGAAACTGAAACTTCATCCATCCAAAAGCCAACAGGAAGCATTTGACAAAGAAGTAAAGTTCATGTCACACCTCAACCATCCTAATGTTGCACGTTTTATTGCAGTATGCTACCAGGATCCAGCCTTCATCATGATGGAATACATGGAGGAAGGTGACCTCAACCAGTTCCTGCAGGAGTATTCTGAGATTGTTCCAGAACCTAATACTAGCGTACAAATAGCCACTTCCACAGTGTTGTACATGGCATCCCAGATTGCCAGTGCAATGAAGTATCTTGCATCACTTGGTTTTGTTCACCGAGACCTTGCTTGTCGAAATTGCTTTATTGGTCAACGTTTCGCCATAAAGCTTGCAGACATGGGAATGAATAGTCTTTACCAATCCCATTACTATCCAATCCAGGGTAACAGGCTCCTGCCCATTCGCTGGATGGCCACCGAGTGCTTCAGTGGAAAATTCTCCGAGAAATCAGATGTGTGGGCATTTGGTGTCACCATGTGGGAGCTGTTTGCTCTTGCAAAAGACAAGCCCTACCCACACCTCAGTGATGAAGAGGTGATACAAAATGCTTTGAGGAGAGGATTTCGTCAGTTCCCCTCAAGATTTGCAGCCTGTCCCCTGCCTGTGTACGAGATCATGGAAAAATGCTGGATCATAGATATGCAACAGCGAGTCACGTTTCAAGAAATTTGCCAGATGCTGCAAAGTTTTTAACAAAGGCCTGGACTCTATTACTAGTATTGTATTGGTAGTTAGCACCATTAGTTATCTTCACTGTGATTGTGTCACTACAATAACCATTTGATATTGGTTGTCCTGAGAACAAGGAGTGTAGAATATGGAATGAGTCATCTGACCTGGAATCTGGACTCCACGGTTACGGCCGCTCTCTGGGGGTGGGGTCTGGGAGTGGGGACGAGACTGACAACTGGATTTACGCGCCCACTCAGAATCACGCGAATTGTAATTAACTCTGCGCGTATTTACAGACTCATTCGCGTGTCTGTATATCAGTTTTCGACGTAGACGAAGGGAAGTCAGAAGGTGGAGTGTTGTCAGTGAACTAACAGAACCTGTAGATCACAGAAAATAGAACGTCAATGAAGCGTGGCTTCATGATGGTGAGATCGAACTTGCAACTAAATCAGTGTGTTTCCCTTCCTCAGTTCACTGCTATTACAACTTTCAGTGTTTGATTAGAGCGTATTTTCTGGTGAAGTACATGTACATGTTGTATTAGCTATGAAAGGAGTTGGGAGAGATGCTGAATATCTGTGTCGCGCGTATATATATCGTGTATATACAGTCCCTATCACTTTGAATACGATACACGCATGACAGCGTCTGTCTTATGCTGCGAAAGTTCCATCCTTGTGGTGCGTATATCAATGAAATTCCAAACTGACACATAACTTCATGTATAATTTATGTAGTGTGTATGTTATACGACGTGTAGTGTGTAAACGCATGAACAGTACTTGTTTTGTATGGCTACTGCTCTAAATGTAGTGTTTGTGTCTCTGAGTAATTAGGAATTGGCACATCCAACTATTGAGATTACATTCCTAGCTTGTTGCTACAGTGGTCGCCCTGTTTGGAGTAAGTCTATTGGGCACATCTGGTGTGGGAAGACTTAGATATACTGTACTCTTCTCTAATTCCTCTTGCCAAGGGTTACTCACCTTGACTACAGAAGCTGTAAGATGGGCCTGAGCTGTTGACCTCTCCATTGTGTTTGTGCATTCTTCCCCTTACTATACACTCCCCTCCCCCCTTTTTAAAAAAGGTTTATAGTGTGTGGCTCATTAAAAGTTTGTGTGGCTTACTGATAGCTTACCTAGCGTGTATGTGCTCTATAAGTACACTATCCAACATATGCTGCTATTGCCTTACATGTGCTGAGGATCAATATAACAATGGCAGTTTTCCCTCCCCACAATTCTACAAGTTAACTATATGAATAGTAAATGAATATGGGAAGTTCCCCTATCCCCATGAGTTAATTGGGGGTATTCCTCACTCTGTGTCTTAATTAGGTTTTTCTATGAATAGTAGCTGAGAGGTGCCTCATAGACATTCGTGTTTAATATACTGGATTGGAGCCCCCTCAAGACATGAAAAACAGCAAACTAGATTTTGGATGTATATACAAAAACCTTTGTATCTACCCCAAGCTGTCTGGCACACACACTACACACATCTATGTACAAGTACACAAATCTTTGCATACTTTATACATGTGCATGAAGTATACCTTGAGTTGCAAATTTGTAATATAGTACTGACACCTCCCTGGTTAATTAAGTGCACCCTTGTTCCCCTGATCACCAGTCCACTCCTGATCACCTGATGTTAGCTTCACCTGTTTTCCTATTGTTTATTTAAAGAGTACAATTAGCCTCTTAGCCTGTAGCACTGATAAGGGAGGTGCTTATAAGTTTTCCAGTACAAAGACCTACCTGTATAAAGTGACCTCAGGCATTAGTCCAGCTCTCGTTATCATACCATTAGGCCTACATGCTACATGTATGTGGAAAAGCTGGTCCACTCACATCCTATCACTCCATAATTCACTGCACTAGTTGGGTGGATGGGAGCTTACTTTTTGTCTGTCTGCCTGTCTTGTCTGTCCGTCTGTCTCTCTGTGTGTCTTGATTTAGTCCCACCCGAGGGTTCTGTTAGCCGAATGTAAACCTGCCTCATGTGAAGTTTAGAGTTGTAGCTAGAAAATTGAACATTGTGGGCACATACAGTACATGCATACAAGGATATGGCAACAAATACTGCACATACAAAAGTATTTTTACAGCTACATGACTAGATTTGCTTCATTAAAGTAGTAAATCCGATTTTGGTGCTCTTCTGTATTTAGTAGCGTGACTATTTATGAGGCAGTAAAATCACCCATGCTCTCTTCCATGTTATCTTTCTCTGACTATTGCTTAAAGTTGGGAGCACAGTTATCCACAGTACAGTGGACTTAAGAAACCAACTACATGTAGGTGGATTTGCTTCGATATTTTGTGATCCTGTGCATGCCCACAATATTCAATTTTCTAGCTGCAACTACATGTGGGTAGGTGGGTTCACTTCGCTTGCCCACACTGCTTTGCAGTGTCTAGTAGAGGTGTAGTTCCAGGAGTAGATGTGTCCTCTGCTTCCTTTGTGCTGTCTAACTAACGGTAGTTATCCACAGATGTTTGCTAATCATTCAAAGTAGTTCACATTGTAATCTCCATGTGTTTTCCTAAGTGGTGAATTATAGGTGTATGCCACTTGTGGCATGCGTGGTAGTAACAGTGGTAATCAAAGATCTGTGGTTGGAACTAAGGTTGGCTGTTGCATACACTTGTTTTTATATCCCTTTGAAGCTAGACTACTCTAGTAGTTAGGTGGAAAACACGTCCTGCTGGCAACTCTGTGTATATGTTGTATGCGCAGTGGTTGCTATATGTGCAGTGTTGCTCTGTATACATGTAGCTCTGAATGAGCAGTTTTATGTGTAAGTTTTGTGTCCTGAGGAGATGTATGGATGGGATATTTTACTGCAGGTTGGAGTTCTCATTCTACTCGTTATTTGTGCGGCATCTGTCACAGGTATCAATATGTTCAGATATTGTTTTTCTATTTTGTTTTGCACACTGGGCAAATATAAATAATGTTCCATTTTGTCTCTTGTGTCTTTTCTCTCCTACATATCCCAAAATGCATTCTCTTACCACACAATTCATGCATGTATGTGTATATACAAGTATTTCTGTACTTTCTTTTTTCTGTTCAGGTGCTGAGGTATCAGTACAATTAGTGCCAGAGCATATAGGGTCAGTTAATGGATCTAACGTCACAATGGGATGTGCTAGTCCACTAGTACAGATCCCTTACGAACATGAGAAGCTACTGAAACTGTGTATTGACAGTGAAAGCTACCTGGTTGATGGTTGCTCTCCCACTATTGACACTAGTACCTCCAACTGGGCATCTCAGCTAGTGACGGCGAGGAAGATTTCAGATGATCCAGATATCCCATTTGATTATGTTTTGCTAACATTTGGCTTCAACACAGCTGTGTCACTCACTGCAATTGAGTTGGACTTGTTTCTCTGTCCTGAGTGGAACATTGGTGCTCCTCTTATTACGGTGGATGCTAGTAATAATAGTGACTTAATAAAACCTAATAGTAGCGCTGAAGAAATAGTTAAGAGGTACGATCTTAACCAGTCATCATGTGACTCTCTATCAACTGTCAGTATTCCTCTTAAAGCGGATTCATCCTACCTCATGTGGTATATACGAGTGTGGTTTCCTACTTCACATGAAGACATTGACTGGGTACATGTTGGAGAGGTCAGATTCCTGAATGGACCTGTAGCTGTTTATCCCTCAAATGGATGTACACCTAAACCTAGTACAGGTGAATGTTATACCTTAAATCTCAGATGGGTTCACTATATATGCAGCCAGTGCATAATGAATAATGCCCTGAGGTATTGTCTGAGGCATTGTCATCACTATATGCTGGGATCCTCATGGTATAAAGTATTAACACCAAGCAAGCATAAATCCCTCAGGCCTCCCACTTGGCAGAGTGGTATGCATTCTGTCCAGTCAATGGTTGAACGTAGGTTTGAGTCCTAAGGTAGGAGCGGTTTTTTCGGCGATGAAAACAGAGTATGTTGTAGTTCTGGAGCAGGTTCACTCTAGGCCCAGCCTGTTCACAGAATATCCCGGAATAGGTATAGTCCACATGTGTCTGAGTGCCTTTTATCTTCTGGCTTCCCAGGCTGCAAACCACTGTGGTTTATGATTCAGTGTAATTTTTTGACAATATCTTAGCTGAGTTATGAAAGTCATGTGTATATACGCCTCGCTATAGCCAGCTATGAATTAAAAACTCATGTACATATGCAGCTACATGTACATTGTATATACATCACACTTCTGTGGTTCTGTACAGAATATTAACTGTACCACATGGTAGTGAACACATGAATATGATTGTTACTAAAGTGTAGGTTCAAGCCCACATCTAAGAATGGAACATATGTTATATGTTCATGACCCAGCTAATGATAACAATGCATGTGGAAGTACGATCACTACTGCAAATATTATGTGAGCATTTTACTTTGGTACAGGTGTAATACCTACATCCACTCCCACTATTCCAACGAGGTACTCAACTGTCGTTATTAGTCCCACATCGACAAGGAACTTGTCACCGAGTCCTTCACCAATCCAGGTGACCCCTACCAAGTCAGCATCGTTCTTCACCAGTTTTGCTTTGCCAAGCAGCAAGCAGGAATTACCTACCAGCAGGTTCTCGTCACAAAGATCTACCACGAACTTTATTAACCCCACGACTATAAAAGATGCCTCTACTTCAAGCAGCCCTCCTGTAAAACATTCCAGCTCATCTACCAGCCCGTCTACCAGCCCGTCTACCAGCTCATCTACCAGCCCGTCTACAAGCTCATCTACCAGCCCGTCTACAAATACAAAACCAAATGGTATTGAATACAACAACTTAGTAATAGTGTTGATTGGAGTAATCATTGGATTGATAATGGTGGTTATCATTCTAGTGGTTGTGATTGTACTTTGTTATATCAGTAGAAAGTGCTCAAAGAAGGTAGAACTTGAGCCAGCACCAAGTTTTCAATTTGAACTGAAAGATCCTGAGCCGGAGGAACGTTGGCCAGGTGATGGCATCAATGGCCACTTATCTGTTACCAATCCCATTATACACGTGCATGCAGCTGACGGCAATGACGCAAGGTATTCATGTTCTAACAGCCCAGTTGCCCGAACTGCTGGACGTATTCATTATGATGTCGTCAGAGATTCAGCAAATGAATGTCTTTACGATGAAATTGGCACCGATGCAGTAGGTACTCCGAGGACAAATGACCCTTTAACTGACAATGCAACCACCACACACCGTGACAATGCAGGCAATGAATGGATAGGGGTGTATGACGCTGTTACTGCACCTGTCACCACCGCTGCACCAGGTCAGAATGAGCCATCTCAACAGAGGGGTGTCCAGGAAGACGAACAGGTTTATGCAATACCCGAACTCCCTGGCCCAACGACCAATACGGTAGAGAAGGGGGCTATGTCTACCCAACCCATACCCATATATAGCGATGTACGTAAGAGAAGGATCCCCATTCCGAAACCTGATGATTTTGAACCGTGTGTACGAATACAGCCCGGCTTCAATGAAAACATTTACAGTGAGAACCTTGACCTCTCCCAGTCGGACTATGCTCAAGGAAGTAGTCAAAACTCGGAAGAAATGGAAGAAGAGAGGGATCCTCAGATCTATGCTCCCATCTACACCGTCTCTGCAACAGCTCCCAAGGGCTTTCAGCAGCCTCTTGAGGTTACCAGTGGCAACGTTAAGGAGATGAGAGAACTAGGGATTGGGCAGTTTGGAAGAGTTGTCCTATCCACCACGATTGACTTGAGTTTGAAGGACATGCAACTGATCGAGACAGACGATAACAGAGGCATTTCGGTCCTTGTAGCAGTGAAGAAGCTGAGACCTAATCCAACTCTGGCCCAACAGGAAGCGTTCTACAAGGAAACGATGTTCATGTCACGACTTAGACACCCCAATGTGGTTCGTTTACTTGGGGTGTCCTATCACGAGCCAGCCTTCATCATGATGGAGTACATGAAGAAAGGTGACCTCAACCAGTTCCTTCAGCGGTACTCGGAAATTGTTGGGAGCTCCTCCAATGACGCCACTCAAATTTCCACCTCAACTGTGGTGTACATGGCATCCCAGATTGCCAGTGCAATGCAGTATCTCACAGCACTCAATTTCATTCATCGAGACATTGCCACCCGAAGCTGTGTCGTTGGAGTAAATTTTGCCGTTAAGATAGCAGATTTAGGTGTGAATGTGAATCTGTATCAGTCACATTACTACCGGGTCCAGGGCAACACCCTCCTGCCCATTCGCTGGATGGCCACCGAGTGCTTCAATGGAAAGTTCTCTGAGAAATCAGATGTGTGGGCATTTGGTGTCACCATGTGGGAGCTGTTCACTCTTGCCAAAGACAAGCCCTACCCACACCTCAGTGATGAGGAGGTGATGCATAATACCTTGAAGAAAGAAAATCGCCAGTTTCCTTTGAGACCTTCAACCTGTCCCCAATCTGTATACAAGATTATGCAAAAATGCTGGGCCACAAATCCTAAACACCGAACTTCATTTCATGAACTCGTGGAGATGTTACAAAAGCCACTTTCGTAAATGAAACTAGACACTAGATATTTTGCCGAGTGATTGTAAATGCTACCCTGTATGTTACACATTTCCTTGTCTCAGTACTTGTCTGTGTCTTCTCTCTTACTCATGACCATGTTCAGATGTTAATATGGGATTCTGGAGGACCAGAGCTATAATCTTGAATATATGTAGCACCGTTCATGGTAAATCATTCCTGCGTTGTACGCATGCGCAGTTGCTCATGCTCACGTGATCATTCTGCTCATGCGCGCGCGAGTTCAGCGTATAAAGTAGCGCGATCATACTATAATTATGCGTGTTACTGGACGTCGGTCTAAGAAGATGAAGCAGTTCTCGATAATGGTAAGCTTATTTTGCAGAGTGATTATTGCAAGGGAAATAGTGTGATGTCCGTTTATAATCTTATAAAGAAGCAAGGCAATAGATCTAAAGTGAAAGCATAACGGTCATAAAATCGTAGTATACGTGTGGAAAAGTGGCGTATTGTATGTTCTAGCTGCTGCTAGAGCTGCTATATAGCTATATATTCCTTGGGGCAATGGAAAGGCCTTGCTCACCACGATAATCTATTGCAGGCTGACTGAAATGTATACAGCTTGCAAGAATGTGTGGAATTATTGCAGTCCTATATACATGAAGCTTAGTTAGTATGATGACTATAATTCCAGTTATTCTCACTATGTCTATGTTTAATTGAAACTATCAAATAGAACCCTATATATTAATTGTGAGATAGATTCCGTCTCTGGGAAACAGATGCCCAGGTGTGTGTACACAGACACCTAAGAGCCCTGGAATGTGATTCTTGCCCATTCCTTTGTTGTCAGTTCAATCCTCAAATATGGTGTAGCAATGCCACTCAGAAATGATGTGGCATCCTTTGTCAGCTCTGCTTACTTTGAGAATATCAAAAGAGGAGTTGGTAGCAGTTGGTATAGATATCCTACCAGGTGTCTTACTTCAGTAGGCAAGCCTAAGGGTATGTGATTCACTTTTCTCAGCCTCAGTGTGGGGGTGGGTTTACTATATACTACCACCACCTACCAGACACAGAGCACACCACACAGCACACACACAGCAGCAGCTGCATTTAATTAACACATGATGAGTAATAAGTATACTGTTTCTGGACTTACTTCCAGAGGTGTGTGTAGGTACATGACCACTGTTTTTATTACCAACCACAACTGAGCACTAGACTCCATCAACTTACAAAGCAGTTCCAAAGACTTTACATGCCTTATGGTCTAGGCAACTTCTATCATGGAGTGAGCTGTATTTTCTGGCCCACAACTGTCTAGGGTGTTCCTACAAGTGTATATTATCCATATGTTATACACCCTTATAGCAGTTTGGAAAAATGTTTGAACCCATGGCTATCTGATGTGGCATTAATGTACTCACAACTGTATTAGTTGTGGTTGGAACTTCCTGTTGGACTCTACCGTGTCCTTTGATGATGAAGTCCTCCAACTGTGTGGGGATTTGAGTGGAAAGCAGACTGTGTTTGTGCATGTGTGTGCACATGAACAGCCTCTTTGCCAACAAAGCCATTTCTTCATCTATATTCATTGTATTTTGACATGTGTGATGAATAGTTAAATTGCATAGAACGTTAATCAATGTGATATCTTTGCCACAGGATGGACTTCTCATTCTACTGGTCGTATTAGGAATGTCAGGTATCTGATGCATGAGTTGATATTTGCTGCACACAGTCATGCTGTAAGACTTACCTGATATAGCATCAAACACTCATTATCTATCTGGTTTTGCCCTGAGACCTTAGATTCAATGTCATCTCTGCATCTCTCTTCCCTCTCTTCTTAGTCTTGTGCCCAGCTGTAATTAGGCAAGCGCAGAAAATTACGTCTGGTTGTATTGCTCCATATTTTTGGGGCGGAAGTATTAACACGGAAGTAATCACAAGAATCTAAAACTGCTTAAACTGCACGCTAGGATCAACAACGCCGCAATAGCCAACTATTTCCCTGGCTACATATAAAACCAACCTTATACCGTTGCTGTTAGCTTGTATACCTCAGGTTCGAGCAACTAATAGCAGTACTCTAGGTTTTGCGTTTTCTATCTACTAGCTGCACCCAGCCTGTGTTTTACTAGGAAGAATACTGTCTACGAATCACTGCAGGGACTACACGAACATCAGTCATTGCTTTGTATGTACTTTCTTGTTCAGGTGCTGAAGTGCCAGTGCAGGTAGTACCACAAGGAATACAGTCAGTCAATGGATCTAATACCACCATGGGATGTGCTAGTCCACTAGTAAACAGAAGTGGTGTGATGATATGTGATAACAGTGAAAGTTACCTGGTTGATGGTTGCTCTCCAACTATTGACACAAGTACCTCCAACTGGACATCTCAGCTAGTGACAGTGAAGAAGAATGAGCCTAACAGTGTCTCTAATGTTGAACATGTTGTGCTGATGTTTGACTTTGACACAGCTGTGTCTCCGGATCGTATTGAGTTGGACTTGTTCCTCTGTCCTGAGTGGAACATTGGTGCTCCAGGCATCTCTTTGTATGTTTATCAGAGTAGTACTTTAGTTTTCAATCCTGACATGGGAAAGTTTATTACAAACACTCTACCCTCCCAGTCATCATGTGACTCTCTATCAACTGTCCGCATTGGTTTAAGGGACCGGATCATCTCACCATCCCACTCATTTCATATTCTAGTGGACTTTACCTCTGAAGACACTGAGTGGGTTCATGTGGGAGAGGTCAGGTTTTTCTCTGCTGCAAATCATACTCACATTCCAAACTGTAAAATGACATTTTCAGGTGAGAGTTGTATCACGAAACAAAGTTTGCCTTTGCTGACTATAATTTACATTTACCATTTCAATGTACTACAAGTAAATATTGAAGTGTAATATAGGGATTGCGTGAACAAAGACAAGATTGGGACACAGACATGCTATGCACATCAACATACCTTTGTTCTCCCAATCTTGTCTCTGTTCATTTTTATGTGTGTCCGTTAATCAACAATATTATATATAGTTTTCAATGGAGATAGACCATAGCAATCCCTATACACACAGTACTACCGTACTGTGTGATCCTGCCATGACTTAATTACTATTGTGTCTGGAATTAAGAATCCCACTATGTGTTACAGAGAATACGTACGTAGCTGCCCTAACTGTACCACTATACTGATTCTTAGTGGCAACCAAACTGTGATAATTGTCCTTGATTTCCTTAATTTTCTTGCCCATACATTTACACAGATCTAATGACAAGTGTAATGCCTACTTCCTTCAGTACTACATCTATGACATCATCCACTCCTGAAACTCAATCTAACACAATTGATCCTATGTTTGTCATCATTACTCCAACATCATCCACTCCTGAAACTCAATCTAACACAATTGATTCTATGTTTGTCGTCATTACTCCAACATCATCCACTCTTGAAATAGTCAATAGTCAATCTATATCTGTTACCATTATTCCAACCACTACAAGACATTTGACCACAGGTAAAACCATAGAATCAACAAAACCCTCTACTATGGAACATTCAACTATTGTATCCAATTATTTGTCACTGAGCACAGCTACAGCATCAATGAAACTGTCTACCACACCACTCAAGTCTGAATCACCAAGAGATGAGGTTACAAATGAAAGCAGCATAGTAATAGTATTGGTTGCAGTAATCGTTGGATTAGTGGTGCTGGTTTTCATTCTAATACTTGTGATTGTACTTGGTTTCATCACTAGAAGGTGCCTCAGGAAGCCACAACATGACGCAGAACTGAATAACAAGTATGAATCGAAAGAAACTACAAAACCCAAAAACAGTGATCTTCACAGAATGAATGATTATCGCCTGGGTATTTTGAATCCTATTGCGTTGGGATGTGATATGGACAATGGAAAATCCCGAATTTCCAAGAGTTCTATAGCTCCAACCGACAATGGTGGTCATTATGAAATGATCCAAACAGGTTATTACGAAGAAATCGAAATCAAATCTTCAATGAAAGATGGTATCTCTGATGATGTTACTAGCGACAATACAGGCCCTCAGACACCAATCCGCATTGATGAAGGGGCGGGGTTGTATGAACTCATTGATATACCTGTTGCCGCAAGTAAAGTTGAGTCGTCAGAACAAGAGTGTGTCAAGAAAGATGAACCAAATAGCTCCATCCATGTCGAGGTAGAGGAGGAAGCTGGATCTACCCAGCATATACCTGTGTACAGTGAAATACAGAAGGAGACCCCAGCAGTGCCGCAAAAATCTGTTGATCTTCAAATATATCTAACCCAAAAGTCTTCAATGAAAGATGGCCACTCTGATGATGTTACCAGTGACAAAGCAGGTCCTCAGGCACCAATCCACAATGATGACGGGGCGGGGTTGTATGAACTCATAGATATACCTGTTACCACTACTGCAGCAAGTACAGTTGAGTCGTCAGAACAAGAGTGTGTCAAGAAAAATGAACCTAATTGCCCCATTGCAGAGGAGGAGGTTGGATCTACCCAACATATACCTGTATACAGTGAAATACAGAAGAAGAAAGCCCCAGCAGTGCCACAAAAATCTGTAGAACTTCAAATATATCTAACCATATTTCCCTCATTCAATGAGAATGTATACAGTGAAAATATTAACCCATCAGATTTTACTCATGGTGGTAGCCAAGAGTCAGAGGAAATGGACGAAGAGAAGAGGGATCCTCAGTTCTATGGTCCAATTTACACCGTCTCTACAGTGCTCCCCGAAGGCTTCCAAGAGCCTCTGCAAATCACAAGTGACAACATTAAAGAAAAGAAGGAGTTAGGAATTGGAAATTTCGGGCAAGTCATTTTAGCCACTACTAATGGGTTGAGTTTGAAGGATATGCAATTGAGTAAGAGAGATGAGAACCAGGACATATCAATTCCAGTAGCAGTGAAGAAGCTGAAACCCAATCCATCTCATATTCAACAGGAAGCATTCAACAAGGAAACAAAGTTCATGTCTCAAGTCAGACACCCCAATGTGGTCCGTATTCTTGGAGTGTGCAACCACGATCCAGCCTTCGTCATGATGGAGTATGTACAGGAAGGTGACCTCTACCAGTTTCTGCAACGATTCACAGAGATCTTAGAGACCCCCTCCAACAACACTCAAATTTCCACCTCCACAGTGGTGTACATGGCATCCCAGATAGCCAGTGCAATGAAGTACCTTGCATCACTCGAGTTCATTCATCGAGACATTGCTACACGAAGCTGCCTTGTTGGGACAAACTTTACTGTAAAGGTAGCAGATTTGGGAATAAATCTGAAGCACTATCAGTCCCATTACTACCAAGTCCAGGGTAACAGGCTCCTGCCCATTCGCTGGATGGCCACCGAGTGCTTCAGTGGAAAATTCTCTGAGAAATCAGATGTGTGGGCATTTGGTGTCACCATGTGGGAGCTGTTTTCTCTAGCCAAAGACAAGCCCTACCCACACCTCAGTGATGAGGAGGTAATACAAAATGCTTTAAAGAGAAGATATAATCAGTTTCCCTCAAAATCTGAAGCCTGTCCCCTGCCTGTGTATGAGATCATGGAAAAATGCTGGATCATAGATATGAAGAATCGAGCCACATTTCACGATCTACATGAGATGTTACGAGAGCATTTATAAACATCCAATGATCATATGACCTTTGCTACTATGTACAAGTCACAAAACTGGTTCAAGGCTATATAGCTACAATTAAATATGTATTGCTAATAACTATGTAAGTTTGCATGAGTGTCACACCTTTCATCTAATCATCACGATCTCACTGTGTATAAGTGTGTACTGATAATGGATCATCTATATATGCTTGCTCTGAATTCCTGTGTGAATGGTGGTGCATCCAGCGCAGCTGGCAATAATAGCATAGTTATGTCAAGTATATTAGAGGGTGTTTTTTCTTTACCATACAAGTTGCAGCGTAAATTTACTTTCTGCCTGTGGTCAGGCTGTTAGCTTTTCTGGTGCCATAGTTGTTGTACATATTGGTCCCTGCACATTGTGGGCAATTGACATAGAGCTACTCCTTGGCAACTGTATGTCATGAGTAGGCGATGCTGTGGAGTCCATCTGCTATTGATGTGGCTTCGAAGAGAGGCCATTAGTATAGTAGTCATTTCCAAAAGTACAGTTGGAAAAGTGCACTAAATTGAGAACCTCTGAAGGTGAATTGTAATTGAGAACCTATGCAGGTGAATGAATGCAGGGGTTAGCTAGCTAAAAAATGTTGCCCCCCCTTCCCCCTCAACTTGCTTATTCCATCTATGAGTGTTTTGGTGATCTTTAGTACCATAATATTATTTGCTAAAAATGACTACTGGACGATTGCTGAGCATGGTGGGTGAGTGAATGCAAACCCAGAAACATGTAATAAAGTTATGGTGGGCGTGCACAATGTTTGTGGGTCATATATGAAAAATCGTCCCAATAGCACGCCAACTAGAGCAGTGAAGTGGATGAATGTATTCTCATATGTGCATGCATGGCTGCATTGTGTGCACAAGCCTACAAGATCATGTTAGTCCTAAGGGCTTAAAGCTGCTGCATTCAGGAGTTCTGAGCCATTTGGTGTGTCAGCCCCAGCACACATAGAGAGTTGACTCAAATATGCTATCATTACTCTACAGATATGTATACAGTTATTAATTTAACACAGGTATGACAAGTAGTTCAGTGGGTTCCATCTTCCCTGCTACCAGTATGGAATCACAAAGAGGTTCTGTCTTAATTACTCAGCAGTACTCTAGTGCACAATATTGAACCCTCAATCACACATGGATCACTGAGCACTACCCCAGCCAGTATGGAGCCAGAGACAAGCACCACACATCAATACCACTGAGCCCTACCCCAGCCAGTATGGAGCCAGAGACCAGCACCACACATCAATACCACTGAGCACTACCCCAACCACTACAGAGCCAGTGACAAGTGTCACCACATCAATACCACGAGCACTACTCTAACCACTATAGAGCCAGTGAAAGCACCACCACATCATTACCACTTAATTTGCACTACCCCAACCACTACAGAGTCAGTGACACTTCAGTGAAGACACCATTGCCAAGCAGTACTGGTACCCCAAGTCCCAAGAACATAACTGTTCCACTAATTACAGGAATTGCTGGCTTAGTTCTCGTTATGGCTATTGTGGGCATTGGATTCTGTTCCATTAGAAGGCACTATTACTCAATAAATCTGTGCAGGACAAAGATTGTGATGTAAAAGATGTGGCAAACAACCAAGATAGCATTTGCCTACAAGCTGTGAATCCTAATGTTTTTATATATGAATTTGCAAACCCAACACACACCATGACAAACAAGAGGTTCGAGTTGTAGATGGCCAGTATCCTGACACTAACATTCACAAATCAGACCCTACAATGAAAGGCGGCTCCTCTACTACTGAAAAAATGAGCAACCAAACAACAATCCACAATGCAGATGGCAAAGAATGGATAGGGATGTATGATCTTGCCACTACACCTAGCACAACTGAGTCACTAGATTAAATAGTTTCTCATGAAGATGAAAGCAAATATGCAAGTCCTGAAGCACCAGTGTCAATGTTGAGAAGAAAGAAGGGTCTACTCAACCCTTACCTGTAAAGGCATTTCCATTATATGTTGAAGGATGTAGAGATGACAGTACCAAAAAGCAGAGAAACAAGTGCAGTATACATGCAGCAAGCCAGGGATGAGGGCAGTATATATGCAGCAAGACAGGGGATGAGGGCATGCAACAATAATATGCATAACTCCATAATAGTCCCATTACTACTGAGTCCAGGGTAACAGGCTACTACCCATTTGTACCGAGTGCTTCAGTGAAAAATTCTCCGAGAAATCAAATGTGTGGGCATTTGATGTCACAATGTGGAAGCTGTTTGCTCTTGCCAAATACCCACACCTCAGTGATGAAAAGGTGATACAAAATGCCTTGAAGAGAAGGTATAATCAGTTTCCCTCAAGATCTGAATCCTGCTGCCTGTATATGAGATCATGGAAAAATGCTGGATCATATAGATATGAAGAATCGAGTTTCTTGATCTACACGAGATGCATTTTATAAGACTATAGAGCTACAGTTGAATATGTATTGCTATGCATGCAGTTAAAATTTTTATATATGCTAATGCAGGCCCGTACGCAGGTTGTCGAAAAGGAAGGTAGCATATTGCTTGAAATGAGGTGTGCGCGTGCAAGTGCGCCACCTAGGGGTGTGTGGGGCATGCTCCCCCAGGAAATTTCGCCAGGATTTCTAGACCTTCTGAGATCCTCATGACAGTTAATATTTTTATCACATCTGAAGCCACCCTAATATAGGCCTAGTTGTTGAACACTTACAGCTCAGGAGACAGATACTCCAGGGAAAAGAAAGTGGAATCATTCGATGTAAAAACCATTTCACTATCATAACATCACATTGTTTCCATGGCAACCCACCCACAAGGCGTAAACAAGGTGATTAGTTTCAGCATGTTAATGTACAACTTCATTACAAAATGCGGATGGCAAAGCACACCTAAATGCTACTTCTTTTGGTATCAAAATGTTCTTTATAAGGTTTTCTATCACGTTTTGGGTGGAAAATTTAGCACAGATCTACTCTCAGCGCATCCCGAACCGAGATGAGAGAAAACGTGGGTTTTTATCAACTAGTAAACGAATATCGCGCTCCATGACACAGTAGATGGAGGAGACTGGTTTTCCCGACTCCTAGAGCCAAACAGACGTGCACACTGGAAGGTATAGCTGGAGATGTGTTGGCCAGTGCACACCTGTGTCTCCCAGTACGAGGATCTTGACTTTCTTCAGACTGTCTGCAGACATCAGTGACGTCGGAGCTGGAGCGGCCGCTTAGCGTGAACTGAAATCTGCAGTACCAATTCATCATCACGAAATGAACTCTTAGTGTATGCACCACTTGTCTTGTTTCTCGAATTCAGACAGATGTGAATTACGTGTTATATAAATGTCGCTGCTTCGTAAAACCATACCATACACTAAGGAGTATATGCGCGAGTCCTCGATCGGTAAAAGTTGAGCGCATGCGCGTTCCTCATCGTAGCATTTTGTGGCGATAGGCAACCGAGTCATGAGAATAGGATAGCTTACTAGATACCAAAGTCGCTCTGGTGCGTTTATGAGCCGGCTATACATTGGAACCTCACCTCCCGTCTAGGAGTATAACTATAGAAAATAACGAAGAACTTGCCCCTTTTAAAATCTTTCCCATAGGCCGCTGATTCATATGGTGTCCCTTTTTGGTGGTTTTATTGGGCGCAATGGCAGAATTCGCAGAACTGACACACACAGTGACACACACACGCACTGTAACCCTCCTGCGCATGCGCCGAGGGTTAATTAGAAAAATTTTCCCGTTGCACGACTACGAAGGCTCGCTCCGCTCGTCAACTAGTTGAATGCATTGTTGGCGAGCGGGAGAATGCGCACGGAAATTAGAAGCACGTATATAGTATGTACATTGCCGTCAAAAACATATATATAGAAAAATCGCCCGTTCAGATCACTGGGGCTCGCTTCTCTCGCCAATTAACAAAAAATCGCCCACTAGGTTAGCTCGCTCCCGCTCGCCAATAACTTGCGACAATCCGCACGACACCACTTAAACAAGTGGAGTGTCTCAAGGGATGCTAAAAGGTCATTTCGTGATGGTGAGTTGGTATTGTCCCATACTGATATTACGTATACGTATCACACAATACGGTAGTACTGTGTACATAGGGATTGCTATGGTCTATCCCCATTGAAAACCATATATAAGGATATTCTCAAGTTGATTTCACTTTTAATGACATCAAGGTGAAGAACGTGTGAAAAATAACCAGTATACAAAAGTTGGTTTTGTTGAATGTAAGATGTACATAGTATCTTAAAAATAATTTGCACATTTGTCCATCATCTTCTTTTTCTTCTTGAACAAGCTAAACTCAATAACCGTAAAATCAATAAACTTGAATCTTCCAGCATGTGGAAGTATATCATTATGAACTGAGGAATAGAGGTATAATATTTCCTTTAACCCTCGTAGTTCTTGTACTACTGATTATCTCTCCCAGCAATGTATTATGAATGAGGAAAATGAAGGAGCGAAACTCAGCAACCATGGTAACAATCAACCTGAAACTAAGCATGTGTAGATCTAGAGATATCATTGCTAAACAAAACCTAAACAAAAGCTAACCCTTGTGATTCTTGTAATACTGATGTTAACACTCCTCTCAATGCAATGCATGTACAGCGATTATGTAATTTCATTTTGAATGTACGTGCACATATTGATAAGAAGCATGCGTCTACATAAGCCGATTATGTAATGACACAAGACTGGTTAATGACCTCATTAATCTGCCGCGCATGCGCAAACGCTCAACTAGGTGCAGAGTGAACTGGCTGATATGAGAAGTATAGCAACTAGCGCTCAGTACTCAGTACATAAAAGACAGATGTATTGAGCTACTCCCACCGTTATAACACTGCATACGCGTACAGTGTGTTGCTCCCTGCCAGGCCACTACTCTACGTACCTTACGTCTGCTGGAGAAGCGGCACGCTACCAAGCCAAAGCGCTGGTGACCGATAGTACATTGCTAGCAGGTTTGCTCAGCCTAGTACGTTGCTAGCAGGTTTACTCATAGTTCTAGTATTTGTAATACCGCTTGCCAGCCGTTTGCCTTGTTACAAACCACGCCCTACTAATCATGCATCTCAGAGTGTTAGGGGCATGGATCTATAGGCCAGATATGGTGAGTACGTGCTAGTGAGAATTATTGCTTAAAAATGATAAGTGACAAGTAAATAAGAAATTTAGGAAATTTGAAGTGGAATATAGGCACTGTATAAATGCACATTATCAGTCCAAAAATCTAGTGACTTGCATGAGAGGGTCAAAGGCTGATGGACATAAAAATGATTGGTCAAATGCTACATACATTACTGAGGAATTGGTTAGCACTTAAACCTGAAATTCCAGCTGAAATTCAGCTTTTGCCTGATTTCCTTTCTTGGAAAATGAAATGTGTTGGTTTTTCAACAACTAGACTTGAATGATGGACACAAAGCTGATCGGCCAAATACAGCATACCAAGGAATTGGGTTGGCACTTTTTTAGTGTAAAACCTGAAATTCCAGCTGAAATTCAGCTTTTGCCTAATTTCCTTCCTTGAAAATTAAAATATGTTGGTTTTTCAACATCAAGACTTAAGCCAAATACTACACTGACCAGAAAAGATTGGGACACAGACATGCTAGCTACTCACCCAATGTACTAACAAAGGTATGTCGATGTACATAGCATGTCTGTGTCCCAATCTTGTCTCATTTGCAATCCCTATATTATACTTCAAATTTCTTAAATTTTTATTTACTTGTATACTTAGTTACGCATTTGAGGCAAAATAATGTGAAATGCATTTTTATTGTACTTTTCCATCTCTGTAATCAAACACTGCACCATTCTCCTGGCCTCTCTCTCTTCTCTCTCTCTCTCTCTCTCTCTCTCTCTCTCTCTCTCTCTCTCTCTCTCTCTCTCTCTCTCTCTCTCTCTCTCTCTCTCTCTCTCTCTCTCTCTCTCTCTCTCTCTCTCTCTCTCTCTCTCTCTCTCTCTCTCTCTCTCTCTCTCTCTCTCTCTCTCTCTCTCTCTCTCTCTCTCTCTCTCTCTCTCTCTCTCTCTCTCTCTCTCTCTCTCTCTCTCTCTCTCTCTCTCTCTCTCTCTCTCCTCTCTCTGTCCCGACGCGTTTTCGAAACCTTCCTCGAATCCAATTGGTTCTAGGTCACATGACAGCACTAAAATGTTTAGAAAACACTTGATTAGTGCACTCGGAGAATAATAATAATGATGCAATAACGCTCTCGATTAAGTAATGCACTCGCCTACGGCTCGTGCATTACGTAACCTCGAGCGTTATTGCAATCTCCTCGCGCACTAAGTCTAAACCGCATAATGCACTGGGAAGTGTTCTCTAAATATTACATAGGCCCTCAATGCAAGGGATACTGGACTGTGAACCATGGACTGGACCATGGACTGGACTATGGACCATACTCTGTTGGGCTGTATGATGCCAGAATGCACGCTCTCCTTGCATAGATCTACGCCATGTGCACATACAGTCTTGTATGTAATCGTTAAACGCTTTACCTCGTACCCAAGACCCTTCAAATTTCTTCTTGCCTCGCTTCTTGCTCATTTACACATACATGGTATGTCACCTGATATTAACATGCTTGTTCGCCACTTAGGCTGCAGTGACAGTGCGTTGTACAAGTGTTGGTAAAACAGTCAGGGCTTTGCCACTCACTGACTCAGTCAGCGACGATTATAGGTTTCAGACAGGTGGTCATCACTGTAGCTCATACGTAGTGTTAGACCACACTGACAGTCCGCTCTCTTTTGCGGAACAGCATACGACACTACTGAGTGAGGTGACTTGTGTGACGTCACATAGGCAAAGCCATGCCCATAAATGCACTTGTGTATTGAGCAAGAAGAAATTCAAAGGGCCTGTGGTATGTTGACAAGGTAAGGCTAACTTATCAGTTAGATCTACATACAAAACCGTACATGCACAAGCAAAAATGAAATGTATGCATGGAGAGGCCCAACAGAGCTCGGTGCATAGTCCAGTCCATGGTCCACAGTCCAGGTATTGAAGTATCCTTCTTAAAAGGGCAGTTATAATGCTCTGAGTGGGATGAGGTTTGTTTTGCTATAAACATGATAATATTATGCAGAGACGAATCACTTTTACATACAGCTGCATGTGTAGTATTGACATCCCATAGCTGCATTTAGTGCTAAAATATATATTATAATTGAACAATAGAAATTGACATTGTCTCCTTATACATGTGACTATTGACACTAGAGATTGTAATCTTTACAGAAAAGGAAGTAGTATGTAGTGCACATGCAAAATCAACATAGTGTAGTAATCTATTATATACACGTTTGGAAATAGTCACTGTTTAGCCATGTGCCTTATAACTGCAATATCGTATGATGGAGTAATGCATGTAGGTGTATATGTGGATGAATCTCATACAATACCTATATCTGTTGAGTAGCAAAGAATGTATGGGTACTTTAGAGTACAGATTCAATTCCTGAAGTGACCGTGACGTATGTAGAAAGTAGAGCTACTGATAGGACCAATAGAGGTCATGCTCACTTATGCAGCACTGAATGATGTAATTACTGTAAGTGCTTACATGAGGAAGTGTTTAGTTATTATATAGTCTGAAAAACATATCCAATAGCCTTTGGGAACAGTTAATGTATGTATGAACATATACATGAATAGTTACATTCTCTTTCCTAAGAGAAGGCACTATTGAGGCTCTAGCAAGTGAGTTTACTTGGAAAGTTAAAGTATACAATGATGCTTGCATTAAATGCAAGTTGTAGGGTAAAAATGGCTTTAATGGGCACTTTTAATGTTCATTACACTCTTTACAGAAAAGTAGATCTAAATGTGCAGTACAAGTGTACGAATATGAGTGCATTAAGAAAAATTTCAATAGCCACCATCCGCAATGGAGTAGTTTACATGTTGGAAGATACTGTAGTTAGCTTTATATCAGAGAGTCGGTAAACTCTACTGCACTTGTTTCTTTACTTTTTGGCACTGTCATCCCTACATCCTTCAACATTAATATTTTAATGAAATGTTTTTACTCCCTTGTTTCACTGTTTTTTTTTGTTGTATACTCACTTACAAATGCAATGCTCTTTGCATGTGTGCGAGCCCCACCCATTTTGCTGCAGGTGGTCATGTGAAAAGCACGTGAGTAATAACGAGGAAATAGCATTCAACTACACGGAAGTGCTAGTATAACTTTACTCGTTGAAGAAGGGTCCTACAAAGATTCCGTTAGTAAAAGGGAATAAGAAGTCTTTTGGTACAAAAATCAATGTAAATACTTGTACCAATTTTGTGCTAGGCCATTTGAAGAAGAAGGAGAAGATGAATCGGGTTTTGCAATTTCACGTATGTCATTGTAGTGGTGAATTTTACCACCTTTGAGAGTCTTATTGTGTATAGAAACACTCGAAGGCCAGGTTATGTGTCTAAAAGAGCTCATAGCTGCCGCGTTCGAGGGTTCTGAGCTGTTGTGTTGTTAATTATAAGGCTTAATGGGCATGTCGGTGCCATCCCTACATAGAGAGTCTACCGACTCTCTGATACTGCCCTCATCCCCTGTCTTGCTGCATACATACTATATTTGTTTTCCTACTTTTTGGCACTGTCATCTCTACATCCTTCAACATTTTTTTACTCCCTTGGACTTACTTCCAGAGGTGTGTATGTAGGTACATGACCACTGTTTTTATTACCAACCACAACTGAGCACTAGACCATCAACACTATGCAAATTAGTCCAAAGACCCTACTGAGCTTTTACATGTTTGTGTGGTCTTTGCAACTCCTATGTGTTAATCATGGAGAGCACTGTATTTTTTGGCCCACAACTGTCTAGGGGTTTTTATCCAGATGTTATACACCCTTTATAGCAGTTTTGGAAAAATGATGTTAATCCATGACTATCTGATGCGGCATTTAATGTACTGCATGCTGTAAGTGTAATCTGCATTCAGCCTACCTGATAGTGCATCAACCACTGTTTTGGCCTTCCTGTTGGACTCTACAGTGTCCTTTGATTATGAAGTCCTCCAACTGTGTGGGGATTTTTGTGCATGTGTGTGCACATGAATAGCCTTTTCTACATCTATATTACAGCATTGTATTTTGATAGCCTCGTTCCCAGGCCCACTCCCACTACATATTTATTGCATGCAACCTTTAATCCCCTTACATGAAAAGTGATGTCCCGCGATTCTAAGATTGTGTAATGAATAGTCAAATTACATAGAATATTGATCAAGGTATTACCTTTAGAATACATAGAATATTGATCAAGGTGATACCTTTGCTACAGGATGGACTTTTCATTCTACTGGTCATATCAGGGATATCAGGTATCTGATGCACGAGTAGATAATTAACCCTCAGTACACATGTGCATTATAGTCAATACCATGTGAAGCGGTCATTTCTTCCTCTGTTGAGTTTCATGAGCTCCAAGCAAGGTTTTGCACTGTATCATTACTTTGTTTGTTGCTCACAAGCAGGTGTAATCTGCATTCAGCCTACCTGATGGTGCATCAACCACTCATTATCTGTCTGGTTTTGCCCTGAGACCTTATATTCAATGTCATCTCTGCATCTCTCTTCTGCATGTTTTTGTATTTAGGTGCTGATGTAGTAGTGCTTTGTATGTACTTTCTTGTTCAGGTGCTGAAGTGCCAGTGCAGGTAGTACCACAAGGGATAGAGTCAGTCAATGGATCTGATATTACCATGGGATGTGCTAGTCCACTAGTAAACAGAGGTGGTGTGATGGTATGTAATAACAGTGAAAGTTACCTGGTTGATGGTTACTCCCCAACTATTAACACAAGTACATCCAACTGGGCATCTCAGCTAGTGACAGTGAGGAAGAAGGAGGCTAATGATCTCATTCATTATGATCATGTTGTGCTGATATTTGACTTTGACACGGCTGTGTCTCCGGATAGTATTGAGTTGGACTTGTTCCTCTGTTCTGAATGGAACATTGGTGCTCCAGGCTACTTTGTGTATGCTTATCAGAATAGTACTTTAGTTTTCAATCCTGACATGGGAGAGTTTATTGCAAGCACTCTACCCTCCCGGTTTCAGTCATCATGTGACTCTCTATCAACTGTTTGCATTGGTTTAGGGGAGCGGCTCTTCACATCATACCACTCATTTCATATTTTAGTTGACTTTACCTCTGAAGACACTGAGTGGGTTCATGTGGGAGAGGTCAGGTTTTTCTCTCCTAAAAATCATCCTCACATTCCAAACTATAAAACGACATTTTCAGGTGAGAGTAATACATAGAAACAATGTTTGCTATAATTTACATGTACTATCCTGCCATGACTTAATTACTGTTGTGTCCGGAATTAAGGCAAAGAATCCCACTATGTGTTACAGAGAATAGCTGTCCTAACTGTACCACTATACTGATTCTTAGTGGCAACCAAACTGTGATAATTGTCCTTGATTTCCTTAATTTTTTTGCCCATACATTCACACAGATCTAATGACAAGTGTAATGCCTACCTCACTCAGTACTACATCTATGACATCATCCACTCCTGAAACTCAATCTAACACAATTGATTCTACATCTGTCATCATTACTCCAACCACTACAAGACATTTGACAACAGGTAAAACTATGAAACACTCTACTATGGAACATTCAACTATTGTATCCAACTATTTGTCACTGAGCACAGCTACAGCATCAATGAAACTGTCTACCACACCACTCAAGTCTGAATCACCAAGTGATGAGGTTACAAATGAAAGCAGCATAGTAATAGCATTGGTTGCAGTAATCATTGGATTAGTGGTGCTGGTTTTCATTCTAATACTTGTGATTGTACTTGGTTTCATCGCTAGAAGGTGCCTCAGGAAGCACGCAGAACTGAATAACAAGAAAGAAACTACAAAACCCAAAAACAGTGATCTTCACAGAATGAATGATTATCACCTGGGTATTTCGAATCCTATTGCATTGGAATGTGATATGGACAATGGAAAATCCCAAAATTCCAAGAACTCAATAGTTCCAACAGACAATAGTGGTCATTATGAAATGATCCAAACAGGTTATTACGAGGAAATCAAAATCAAATCTTCAATGAAAGATGGCCACTCTGATGATGTTACTAGCGACAATACAGGTCCTCAGACACCAATCCACAATGATGACGGGGCGGGGTTGTATGAACTCATTGATATACCTGTTACCACTACTGCAGCAAGTACAGTTGAGTCGTCAGAACAAGAGTGTGTCAAGAAAGATGAATCCAATAGCCCCATTGCAGAGGAGGAGGTTGGATCTACCCAGCATATACCTGTATACAGTGAAATACAGAAGAAGAAGGCCCCAGCAGTGCCACAAAAATCTGTAGATCTTCAAATATATCTAACCAAAAAATCTTCAATGAAAGATGGCCACTCTGATGATGTTACGAGTGACAAAGCAGGTCCTCAGGCACCAATCCACAATGATGACGGGGCGGGGTTGTATGAACTCATTGATATACCTGTTACCACTACTGCAGCAAGTACAGTTGAGTCGTCAGAACAAGAGTGTGTCAAGAAAGATGCAGAGGAGGAGGTTGGATCTACCCAGCATATACCTGTATACAGTGAAATACAGAAGAAGAAGGCCCCAGCAGTGCCACAAAAATCTGCAGATCTTCAAATATATCTAACTGTACGTCCCTCATTCAATGATAATGTATACAGCGAAAATATTAACCCATCAGATTTTACTCATGGTGGTAGCCAAGAGTCAGAGGAAATGGACGAAGAGAAGAGGGATCCTCAGATCTATGCTCCAATTTACACCGTCTCTACAGTGCTCCCTGAAGGCTTCCAAGAGCCTCTGCAAATCACAAGTGGCAACATTAAAGAAAAGAAGGAGTTAGGAATTGGAAATTTCGGGCAAGTCATTTTAGCCACTACTAATGGGTTGAGTTTGAAGGATATGCAATTGAGTAAGAGAGATGAGAACCAGGACATATCAATTCCAGTAGCAGTGAAGAAGCTGAAACCCAATCCATCTCATATTCAACAGGAAGCATTCAACAAGGAAACAAAGTTCATGTCTCAAGTCAGACATCCCAATGTTGTGCGTATTCTTGGAGTGTGCAACCACGATCCAGCCTTTGTCATGATGGAATATGTACAGGAAGGTGACCTCTACCAGTTTCTGCAACGATTCACAGAGATCTTAGAGACCCCCTCCAACAACACTCAAATTTCCACCTCCACAGTGGTGTACATGGCATCCCAGATAGCCAGTGCAATGAAGTACCTTGCATCACTCAAGTTCATTCATCGAGACATTGCTACACGAAGCTGCCTTGTTGGGACAAACTTTACTGTAAAGGTAGCAGATTTGGGAATAAATCTGAAGCACTATCAGTCCCATTACTACCAAGTCCAGGGTAACAGGCTCCTTCCCATTCGCTGGATGGCCACCGAGTGCTTCAGTGGAAAATTCTGTGAGAAATCAGATGTGTGGGCATTTGGTGTCACCATGTGGGAGCTGTTTGCTCTTGCCAAAGACAAGCCCTACCCACACCTCAGTGATGAAGAGGTGATACAAAATGCCTTGAAGAGAAGGTATCATCAGTTTCCCTCAAAATCTGAAGCCTGTCCCCTGCCTGTGTATGAGATCATGGAAAAATGCTGGATCATAGATATGACGAATCGAGCCACCTTTCAAGATCTACACGAGATGTTACGAAAGCATTTATAAACATCCAATGATCATATGACCTTTGCTACTATGTACAAGCCACAAAACTGGTTCAAGGCTACATAGCTAGTTTTAAATATGTATTGCTAACAACTATGTAAGTTTGCAAGAGTGTCACACCTTTCATCTAATCGTCATGATCTCACTGTGTAGCTATAAGTGTACTGATCATGAATCACCTCTATATGCTTGCTCTGAATTCCTGTGTGAATGGTGGTGCATCCAGCCGCAGCTGGCAACTAGAGTATTCGAAGAATACTCACCCCGCGGCGAGTTCGGTCGCTCAGAGAGGGCTTCTCTCTGCACAAATAAACTACCACGTTATACTGACCGTATAAGGCTACCCCGTGCATGTTCTCCATAATTTTAAAGACCATCCGTGCATTCCATCCGTATTTGCACGTAATTTGCAATTAAGGTAGGCGGGGCGAACTTCGCGGCTATCTAGCACTCCCGAGAAAGAGCCATGTGGACGAAACCGGCGCCCAGGAAGGGAAGTAAATACGTTTTTCTCTTATTCCAATGTTCTTTAAAGCCGTATACTGTGCGCAGAGGACGAATTTCAATATTTTTTTGACGACTGACAGACAGAAAGACACAGACAGACAGACAGAACCGATTGCTTAACTCCGCTCTGCGCATGCGCAGCCGCGGGGTAATAATAGCATAGTTATGTCAAGTATATTAGAGGGTGTTTTTTCTTTACCATACAAGTTACAGCATAGATATGTATTTACTTTCTGCCTGTGGTCAGACTGTTAGTTTCTGTGGTTCGCTGGCCAGGGACCATGGTTGCTGTACATATTAGTCCCTGCACATTGTGGGCAATTGACATAGAGCTACTCCTTGCCAACTGTATGTCATGAGTAGGCGATGCTGTGGAGTCCAACTGCTATTGATGTGGCTTCAAAGAGAGTGGGCCATTATAGTAGTCATTTCCAAAATTACCACAGTTGGAAAAGTGCACTAATGACTAGGCCACTGTACACAGTAGTTTCTGCAAGGGCAGAGAAATAGGGGGGCAGGGGGGGCTCGGGCACCCTCACTTTTCATAGTGAGGGGGCTGAGCCCCCCCACTTTTGCAACACGGATACATATTATTATTGTAAGAACATTAGCTTCGTTCCCAGGTCCACTATATCTTTTCCAAGCGCACACTCAGTCGTGAAATTGGCGATCTTCAAACGATCGAGCTCTAGGTTTACGTACTTCTGCGCATGCGCATTGTGAAGGGTTTTTACAACTCGCTTCGCTTCTCCACATTATGAGCCCCCCGAGCCCCCCCACTTTTGAGTGGCTGTCTCCGCCCTTGTTTCTTAATTGTTTTTGTGCCGGAGAAGCCCGTCAAGTATGACCTTGGAACACTGAGGAGCACATCCCTTGTATGATTGCAGACAGAAACTCGAGAGAGGTATGAAGGGTCGATATTTCGTAATGGTGAGTTCTCCCTTCGTATGTTATGGATCATTTGAGTGTGTTGTCAATTCTTGTGAGTTTTGAGACAGAGTGTGGTTCATACCACTCTGGTATCTCAGGATTACTCGAGTCAGAGTGTGGGGTCTATAATATTAGGCATAATTATGTCAAGTATAATGTATTAGACTAAGAGGGTGATTTTACCATGCATGTTGCAACATATGTACTTACTTTCTGCGTGAGGCGGTGTTAGTTTCTTTGGTTGCCTGGTGCTATGGTTGCTGTAAATGATTGTCCCTGCATATTATGGGGATAGAGCTACTCCTGACAAACTATGATTGTCAACTTGCTACAGGATTTTCAAAGACCTTGCAATCTTAAAGTGGAAAACTACATACGCATGTGCGTAATTTCCTTTGAATTCTGTACATGTGCACTTTGAACAATTTATAAATACAATTTAGTAACTCGAACCGAGTTACTATGAGATTTAGTAATCTAACTATAGACAGTGACTGAGCTCTAAAGCTAGGGAGCTCTATCTCAACACACAGTGCACCATCATTCAGATTTTACTCTGAAACAGGAAAAGTCAACAGAGAAATTAGGGATGGGGAAGTTTGAGTGTGTTATTTTAGCCATCATGTGTTTGCATGTGCCAATTATGCAAAAAAAAACTCTTCTGGGAACAACAACAGTTATGTGTCCAGCACAAGGAACTGTCAGTACATTGTATTATACAGTGAAATAAAGAAATGGAACATTCCAACAGTGCCTCCAAGACTGTAGATATCCAGTAGTAGTGACATCTTATTGTGTATTTTGAGGTGAAGGGATCCATGCAGAGATAATATTTCTGTATGCACCACTTTGTCTTGTTTCTGAAATGACATCAGATTCAGAGAGATGTGAATTATGTGTTATAGATGTCACTGCTTCGTACAACCATAGAGCGCGCGCACCAAGAACTGTGAAGTTGAGCGCATGCGCGTGCCTCATCGTACGATATATAGGAACGTCATATAGAATCCGTACGACACCACGCAAGTGGAATCTCTCAAGGGATGATAAAATTCATTTCGTGATGGTGAGTTGGTATCCTCTCACATTTAGCTATGTATATTCTTACGCGAAATTGTGTTGTTATGTATATTCTTACGCGAGTTGTGTTGTGTTGCTTTGCCTTTGTGTTGTGCTTCATACTTTTTGAAATGTGTACCTTTTCATCTATGTAATCAAATACGTAATAAGCACTCAATGCATAGGCTGCACAGTACCATTCTTGGTAAGGAGAGCCTATAGCTACTGATACCTACAGCCAAGAGCTATATACTGGTAATAACTCAGGCAGCTCTTGGCATGTTCATAAGATCAATAAGACATGTTCGTAAGGTTATGTTTACTTGTGCCGCACTCCGATGACCTACTTGTGTATTGCATGTGGGAGTACTTGTGTTTAGGCGTCAGTGGAAATGTTTGCAATGACCCTTGGGACTAGTTTGTTTGTACTTATGGTATCCACCTATATGTTTGATTATGTTGTGTATTACATCATTATATTTCCTGGGAAGGAGGCTGACTGTTATGATTTCACTTGGAAAGTGAAGGTAATGATGCTTGCATGTATAGAATTTGTGGTAGTAAACATGGCTGCAGTTCAATGATCTGAGTGGGATGATGTTTGTTTTGCTATATAAACATGATATGACGATTGCAGAGATGAATCACTTGCATACAGTGGTTTTTCATACAGCTGGGTAGTATTAACATTCCATAGTTGCATTTAGTGCCGAAATATTATAACTGTACAATAGAAATTGACATACTCCTTATACATGTGATTGTTGACCCTTGAGATTGTACCCTTTACAGAAAAGGAAGTGTGCAGTTCAACTGTGTGTATGTAGTGCATGCACATGCAAAATCAACAGCCACATCACATAGTATAGTAATGTATTAGTCACTGGTTAGCCATATATGCCAGTGTCACATGATGGAGTAATGCATGTAGGTGTACATGTGGAGTGAATCTCATACAACACCAATTTCTGTTAACTAACAAAGGATGCCTGTTTATCGGTTGAGATGCTGTCTGATTTGTATGCAGGATTCGGCCCAGCCAGCTGAGCTGCCTCGGTGGCTCAGTTGGTAAGAGCATCACCTGGAAAGCTGATGGTTGTGGGTTCGAGTCCTACCCAAGGTAGCCAATTTTTCTTGGAAAAATGAGAGTTTCGGTAGAGTTGTCTTGTGTTGCTTTGCCTTTCTGTTGTGTTGTTGTTGCCTTGTCTTTCTCAACATCTCTTTGAGTGATTGTTCATGGGTAGGAAAATCAACACCAACCATCCTTATATCAACAGTTTACATGTTTGGAGATGTAATTTGCAAAAAGTTTCGTCTAGAAAAACATACAAAAATCAGAAGTGCCACACAAAATTGATAATTTAACGAATCTCTAACTGAGGAATACTGCAAGGCAAAGACTTTGACCTCTTCAGTCTGTAGTGGAGTTATGGAATCAGACTACTATTAATAAATCACCAGAGAATTAGCATTAAAATCAGTATCCAAGTAAGTTGATATGAGTCATATTGGCCCTTAGGAATAGTTTGTAAAAACACTTTACTAAAATGTTGAACACCAGTGAAAGAAGAGAAAATAATAAAATGAAAGATGTAGGGATATGGTAGTGCCAACGCAAGGTGCAGCATGCACGCAAACACAGGAGAGGATGGTATGCAAACAATAATAACATGCATAGCCCACTCAAGAAGGCTCTATGGAAAAGTGCTATGTAGTCTACACTAAAGCAAGTGGAATCTCTCAAATTATATGAAGGATCATTTCACATGAGTAAGTCTTGTCCTCCCTTTAAGTGTCCTATCAATGAACTCCTGTGCAATAGTAGGCTCACACTTTTGAGGCAAATAATTCTTCAAACACAACTCCTCATACTTTTCTATGACTATGTTTGCTATTAATAAGGTCTCAATTCATGGACTGTGCAATGTAACATCTAGTTTAAGCCATTGGCAGCAAGATACATATGACCTACTGAAAGCTATTTTACATGAGGAAGTGTTTAGTTACTGGTCAAAACAACATTTACAATGGTCCTTGAGATATGTAGTACCTCCAACATACCATGTAGTGTACAGATTTTCCTGGGAGAGAGTACTATTGAGGCTCTAGCAAGAGAATGTTATGGGTTCTCTTGGAAAGTGAAGAAATAATGATAACAACTAAAGTGCAAGCTATAGTGTAAGCTTGGCTTAAAAGGTATTTCTAAAATGCTCTGGAATGAGCTAATGTTTGTTTTACTACATACCTGGTTCTCAATTGCAGAGATGAATCAGCATTTTGGTGTTGACTGTATTTGTGCTGAAACAATATTTAACCCTCAGTGTGCATGTGCAGGGAGAGTTACAGTATATACTTGTGTATGTGTGTCTGTGTCTGTGTCTGATGATCTATTCCTCAGACACAGCTTATTAACCCTTGGTACGCAACAGTACTTGTGTGTGTGTGTGTGTGTGTGTGTGTGTGTGTGTGTGTGTGTGTGTGTGTGTGTGTGTGTGTGTGTGTGTGTGTGTGTGTGTGTGTGTGTGTGTGTGTGTGTGTGTGTGTGTGTGTGTGTGTGTGTGTGTGTGTGTGTGTGTGTGTGTGTGTGTGTGTGTGTGTGTGTGTGTGTGTGTGTGTGTGTGTGTGTGTGTGTGTGTGTGTGTGTGTGTGTGTGTGTGTGTGTGTGTGTGTGTGTCTGTGTCTGATGATCTATATATTCTTCAGACACAGCTTATCAGTATGCATGCACAGTGAGGTAATGATATTTGGTTAGTGTGTGTGTGTGTCTGTCACCGCTATTCTGCCACTATGCACAAGAAGGCGACCAAAGAGCCATACTAGCTGCTTCAGTGCTATGTAGGAATGGATTAGAAAAAGATGATTTCCAGATATGAAATGTTTTACACTTGTATAGAAAGCTCTGTCATCGAAAATTGTGCCACACAGTATTGCCATAAGCAAATATCAGAGAGTCCATAGCCCAAGTGAAATGAGAACTTCGAATGTTACATTTATAAAGTTTGTTGAGACAGATTACGAGTGTTTAGGTAAATAAAGAGTTTCATGTTGTAGAAGAACTGGATTAAGGAGTGTATGTGTGGCTCACCCATGAAAATGAGTGTATAGTCAATGAAAATGGCATACAGTGGTTTCTTGAACATTGTTTAACATATCTACTTAATTTTGTCGCAGGATGGCAATTTCATTCTACTGGCTATTTCAATTGTCTCTATAGCAGGTATGATTTGTGACAGCTACATCCACAGTAGTATTACTTAATATTATGCTCTCAATGTTCAGGTGCTGAAGTATTAACATTGCAGGTAGTACCACAAGGAATAGAGTCAGTAAATGGATCTAATACCACCATGGGATGTGCTAGTCCAATAGTAGACAGACAGAATATGATGGTATGTGATAACAGTGAAAGTTACCTGATTGATGGCTGCTCTCCAACTATTGACACAAGTACCTCTAACTGGGCATCTCAGCTAGTGACAGTGAAGACGATTTCACAGGTTTTGCTGACATTTGGCTTCAACACAAATGTGTCACTGACTGCAATTGAGTTGGGTTTGTTCCTCTGTCCTGAGTGGAACATTGGTGCTCCTAATATTACTGTGGCTGCTAGTAGAATAAGAGTCAATTCAATATTGTTTGCAGACTACACCACTTCCCAGTCATCATGTGACTCTCTATCAACTGTCAGTATTCCTCTTCAAGGGGATTCATCCTACGACACATGGCATATTCTAGTGACATTTCCTAATCCACATGAAGACATTCAGTGGGTACATGTTGGAGAGGTCAGATTTCTGAATGGATCTGTAGATGCTCATACGTCAAGTAGATACACATCTGAACCTACAACAGGTGAAATTTACACCACAGTTACAATACTTATTGGGCGAGCCTACCTAGGAAAATTTCTACATATATATTACAAATAAATAGGAAAGTTGCCTGGTCACCCTAAAAAGGGTTTGTATATATGCGTGCGCATGGAGGGGTTAAATGGAAGTATGATATATCAACGTAACATTATGGCTACATCGATATATCATAACATGTCTGTGTTCCAATCTTGTAGTAGACAGTATGTCAGTCTTTCCAGCTGACGACTAGGTGGGTTCACTCTGCTCTCCCACAATGCTATCTAGTTTTAAGGCAGTATACGTAGGTGGAGACTGTGGAGAGGGTATAAGAACCACAGTGGATCCTTTATCAGAGAGATTTGGTAGACTCTATGTAGGGATGGTGCCGACACGCCCATCAGCCAAATGAAATTACTCAGATCTCAGGAAGGCTGGGTTTATAAGCCTTCTTAGATGCATAACATGATCTATGAGTATTTTCTATACACAATAAAACTAAAATACACTGCTACAACAGTTTAAGTCCTATGACCACACTCAGAACTCCCGAACGCTGCAGTTATAGTCATTTAGATGCGTAACATGGCCTACATGTGTTTTTATGCACAATAAGACTCTCAAATAAGGCAAAATAGACCGCTACAATGATATACACAGTAAAACGTCTCTCATAAATGGTGTAAGTATTTACCTTCATTTTTGCATTCTTATTCCCCTACCGAGTGCCTTTGGCCAAAGGAATCTTTCGTAGGACCTTTCCTGCACAAGTAAAGCGATCCATTTCCTCATTATTATGCACATCTAACTGCATGTGGGGGAGCAAAGGGGTGCAATGAAAAACCAGTGCGTTTGCCTTCATGCTGCTTTTATGCCATCATCACTTCTTTTGCCTGAATATGATACATCTTGTTCCTACGCTTATGCCACTGTCGTCCGTACACCCTCATTATTATGTATAATACAGATTAGTATGAATAGTTTAAAGTGTTAGAGACAAATATAATTCATCAAGTATGTTAGAGACTAATGAAACTTTAAAAATGAAACTGGTCGTCAAGTATATGTTAGTGTTAGTGACAAATGAAACTTGTCATCTTCATGTCACACTAGTATGAGATAATGGCTCATTCTAGATGTACACTCCTTTCCGGAGTAATACTGTATATAGTCAAATGTGTATCAATCAATGACAGTTTTGTGTGAGAATAGATTGGTTAAGCTTATTGTCGTATACCAGTAGATAGACTACGAAAAGATCATATGCGACAACATCTACAACATCTGCTCAATGCACACAAACTCGTACTTAAGTAGTGATACAAAATAGAATAACCGGAAATGTGACGTCACAATGCATGTATTATTGACTAGTCATGAAATAACAATTTACTACATTCTTCCCTTCTTAGCTAACACATACTAATTACAAAAATAACAAACAACAAAAAATGTATGCATACATACACAATAAACATAATATACAACAACCTAGACTAATTAACTTGGTTCTAAGTCCCAGCCTCAAACCACTCACGGGGTTTCCTGTTTCGACGTGGATATCGGACAATAGTCTCAGTGGTCGGTGTCGATACAGTCCGTTCGGTGGGTTGCTGTGGCAGTGTGGCCCCATTACCTTGGGAAGGTACTTGAGACTCCACAATGGTCTCTGCACTGGTATCTGCTGTTGAGGGAGAGCACACCGGAACACAATTGTCAAATGTCACTGGAGAAAATTCAGTACTGTCATCATCAACCACTCTCGGTCTCAGATGATCTATGTGGCATTTCTTGTCTCTCCCATCCTCCAGCTGTACTTGGAATGTCACTAGTCCTGAGGTCTGAACAATTGTTCCTGGTAGCCACCTGCCTCCAGCACCAAAATTCCTCATGAAAACAGAGTCTCCAACACTAAACTTTCGTGGCTTAGCATTCGCGTCGTGCTTTGCTTTCTGCTCTTCTTGTTTCTTCTCTACCCTCTCCGCTCTATTAGGTTTCAAAAGGTCCAGGCGAGTTCGTGGCCTCCTCCCCAACAGCAACTCTGCTGGAGACGTTCCTGTGGTACTATGGGGTGTGATCCTATACGTAAACAGGACCTTGGCCAATCTAGTGTTCATACTTCCAACTGTCACTTTCTTCAACCCTTTTTTCACGATTTGCACTGCCCTTTCCGCGAGGCCATTAGATGCTGGATGGTATGGTGCAGAGGTAGTATGTCTAATGCCATTGTTCTTCAAGAAAGTCTCAAATTCTTGGCTTACGAACCCAGTACCGTTGTCAGTAACAACTGACTCAGGCAGACCAAACTTTGCAAAAAGTGTTCTTAGTTCCTCAATGATAGCAGAGGAGGAGGTAGAGGGTGTACAAACTGCCTCGACCCACTTAGAGTGAGCATCAATAGCTATCAGAATGTTCTTTCCTTCAAAAGGGCCTGCAAAATCTAAGTGGAGTCGTGCCCATGGTCTGGTGGGCCACTTCCAGGGGTTAAGTGGTGCAACTGGTGGGACAGACTGAGCTTCCTGACAACCATGACACAAACGCACAGACTTCTCAATATCGGCATTTATGCCGGGCCACCACACATACATCCTAGCGAGGGACTTCATACGAACAATACCTGGACGGCCTTCATGTAGCTCTTGGAGTACTGTCTGTCTCCCAGGAGGTGGAACGATAACTCTTGAACCCCATAGAATACACCCCTCGAATGCAGAGAGTTCCAATCGTCTTGATGAATACGGTTCAAGTTCTGAATCCCCTTCACTTGGCCAGCCCTGCAGCACATATTGAAGAACTTTCGACAACTTCGGGTCACGACTCGTCCATGTTCTGATATCATTGGCAGTCACTGGTGAGTCATCCAGATGCTCAGATAGAAGAACAAGCTCCGGTTCAGTAACAGTCCTGGCTGGTTCCTCCAGTAGTGGCAACCGGCTCAGAGCATCTGCATTTGCATGAGCTGTGGTGTTTCGGAACACCAGTGTATATTCGTAACTTGAGAGGAACAGTGACCACCGCTTAATTCTTGAAGAGGCTTGTGGTGAAATAGCACGATCTTCCTTGAGGAGACCTAGGAGGGGTTTATGGTCGGTTACTAGTTCGAAATGACGGCCGAAGAGGTAATTGTGAAATCGCTTGATTCCGAAAATGCACGATAGCCCTTCCTTTTCTAACTGTGAATAGTTACGTTCTGACGAATTAAGTGTGCGGGAAGCGTAAGCGATCGGTCGCTCAGAGCCATCTGTCATCTTGTGAGACAATACCGCTCCCACACCGTAGTTCGATGCGTCACAGGCCAGAGTTAGCTCCAATGAAGAATCAAAATGAGTAAGACAGTTTGATGAGGTCAGGAGCTCCTTAGAGGCAGAAAACGCCTTGGCCTGATCTGCCCCCCATACCCACAAGGTGTTTTTCTTAAGAAGATGATAAAGTGGGTGAAGAGTTGATGTGAGGTTTGGCAAAAACTTGCTATAGTATGAGAGCATGCCAAGGTACGACTTGAGCTCAGCAACAGATTTTGGAATCGGGGCATCTTTGATAGCTCGAACTCGATCTTCTAGAGGGTGGAGCCCTTCAACGTCAATTTTGTGTCCCAGGTAGGTGACTGAAGGCCTCATAAAAGCACATTTGCTCTGCTTCACACGCAACCCTGCATGATCCAATCGACTTAGCACCTCGTCGAGTGTCCTGAGGTGTGCATCCTCGGTGCTGCCAGTAATGATGATGTCATCCAGATACACAACTACTCCCTCGATGCCCTGTAACAGACTCTCGATCACACGCTGAAAAATTCCAGGGGCTGAAGAGATCCCAAAGGGTAGCCGTGTATACTGAAACAACCCACGATGGGTGTTTATCACAACAAATTTCCTGGACTCCTCATCCAAGGGCAATTGCTGGTAAGCACAACTGAGGTCGAGTTTAGAGAAGTACTTCCCCTTGCTCAGTCTCACAAATAGGTCCTCGACTTTAGGAATAGGATACTTGTCCAGCTTAGATACCGGATTCACGGTTACACTGAAGTCACCACAGATACGCACGCTAGCTCTGTCTTGTTTGAGAACTGGTACGATTGGAGCCGCCCACTCCGCAATCTCCACTGGTTCTAAGGTCCCTTCTTCCTGGAGACGCTGCAACTCCTTGTCCACCTTATCTCGAATTGCATAAGGGACAGACCTTGCTCGGTGGAATCTTGGTATAGCATCTGGGTCAACATGGATCTTGGCCTTATAGCCCTTCAGAGTACCAAGGCCTTTCTGGAAGACAGCTGGATATCTGGCTAATACAGCTTGTAGTGAGGCAGTGTGAATGTGATGAATCTGTTTCCAATTCAACTGAATTTGACTCAACCAATCTCTCCCCATAAGGGATGGTCCGGAGCCTTCCACAATCAGTAGAGGCATCTCTGCAGACTGCCCATTGTACTCAACATTTACACTGCAACAACCCACAACAGGAATTGATTGCTTTGAGTAGGTCTGGAGGCGGACTTTACTAGGGCGTAGGTCCCTCCCAGGCCACAGCCCTCTAAAAGTGGTTTCAGACATCAGAGACATGGATGCACCTGTATCCACCTCCATGTTAACAAGGCACTCATCCAGTTTCACCTGAATCCGGATAGGAGGTGAGTGAGCCACACCACACGACCTTACATGATGAAAAGGAGAGTCCTCGGAGTCCTGCTCATCCTCTTCATCATCCACACGACCAACTGTCCGAGATTTCGAATTGCTAGTCTTGGGAGTTGTCTTGCGTTTACCCCGGCAAGCCCGCCGCATGTGGCCTTTCTTGCCACAACGGTGACACACAACATGCTTGTCCACATGGCACTTATTGGCGGTGTGTCCCTTGTTCCCGCAGCGGTAGCAGGTAAGTGCTGCCATGTTTTCAGCACCCGAACCAGGTGTATCTGCACTCGTCCTGTGCACCTGACGTGGAAGTTCGGCGTCACTCGCTTGACCGTCCTTCTTCCCCTTTAATTCCTTCATACTTTGCTCTGCCGTCTCCATTGCCATCGCGATCTCCACAGCCTTTGCGTAGTCCAGCGTAGACTCTCCAAGAAGCCGTTTCTGGATAACATCATCATTAATCCCACAAACTATCCGATCTCGTAGCATAACTTCCAGGGTATCTCCAAAGTTACAGAATTCTGCTAACGACCGTAGCTCCGAAATAAACGTCGTGACAGACTCACCGGCCCTCCTACAACGGCTGTGAAATTTAAATCGTTCAACTATTTCAGACGGAGCCGGCTTGTAGTGCTTGGACAACACGTCCACTAGCTCTCCAAAGGTCTTTTCTCCCGGCTTGACCGGAGACAGCAGATTCCTCAGCGTCTTGAACGTGGCTGAGCCGACCGCGGCGAGAAACGCTGCTCGCTTCTTCGTGGCGTCCTCGATACCGTTAGCGACAAAATAGAACTCCAAACGCTCGACGTACTCTTGCCAGTCGTCTTTATTAACATCGAACTCTTCAATTCGGCCCAGTGTCGACATCCCGATTCTCGTCGCCAATATGTCGTATACCAGTAGATAGACTACGAAAAGATCATATGCGACAACATCTACAACATCTGCTCAATGCACACAAACTCGTACTTAAGTAGTGATACAAAATAGAATAACCGGAAATGTGACGTCACAATGCATGTATTATTGACTAGTCATGAAATAACAATTTACTACACTTATAGTTCATGCCACCTGCTTCTATATGTATGGTCTTGACAAACCATGTGTTAGTGCTACTCGTACATATAGCTATTGATATACTTGTTTTAATGCAGGTTTTATAAGTAGTTCAAAGTATGTTGTTAACAGTACCCCAACTACTACAACACTAATAATAAACTCTATCACATCAGTCAATTCTGTATCACCAAATGACATCCCAGCCACTAAGGAGCCAGTGAATATCTCTACTACTTCAGCCAGTTATGTACCACTGAGCAGTACACTGATTACTTCTTCTGATGTAGTGCCCTCCCCCACCACATCAATCAGTTCTGCTGTACTACTGAGCAGTATCTCTACCACATCAGTCAGTTCTGTACCACTGAGCAGTACCCCCATCACAATGGAACCAGTGAAAACATCTACCACATCAGACATGATGCCATCACCAGACAATATTCCAAAGACCAACACTCTAGCTGTTGCTCTAATTTCAGGAATCATTGCATTGATTTTATTGATTCTCATTACAGTGATTGCAATTGGACTGTGTGTCATTATAAGACGCTGCTGCTTAAAGGTGCAGCATAATTCAGTGCAGGACAGATCTTGTGATGCAAAAGACACAGAAATTCATCCTCAATCTGCGAACTCTGAAGACACAGCAAACAAAAATACTCATGTGAATACTAATGCATTTGTATCTGAATTCACAAATCCAGCATACACTCGCCATGACAAGAATGAGATTGAGGATCAGTATGCTGAAATAGGCAATCAGAATTTTAACCCTCCAATGAAAGACAGCACATCTACCACAGAACAAATGAACACCCAAACCACCATCTCTGATAAAGATGGCAAAGAATGGATAGGAATGTATAATCTTGTCACTATACCTACCACAGTTGAGTCACCAGATTACATGTCCTTTCGGGAAGATAAACAAATGTATGCAAGTCCTGAAGTGCCTACCAATGCCAAGGAAGAAGGGTCCACACAACTCCTACCTGAGTATACTGATGTACAGATTAGGACAGCTCCAGAAGTACCACAAAAATCTTCAGAGCTTGAAGAATATCTAGTCACAATGTCTGCATTCAATGAGGGAATTGTTAGTGAATCAATCAGCCCATCAGATTTCACTTGTGGTCATACACAGAAATCTAAAGAAATGGAGAAATCAGAAGGTGAACCTCAGATTTATGGTCCTGTTTACACTGTTCCCACAATGCTTCCTAAAGACTTCCAGGAGCCTCTGGAGATCACAAGTGGCAACATTAATGAGATCGAGGAAATAGGAATTGGACAGTTTGGACATGTTTTCTTAGCCACCACAAAAGGCTTGAGTTTGCAATTGGCCAAGGCAGATGAGGACCAGGGCATGTCGATTCTGGTAGCAGTGAAGAAGTTAAAACCTAATCCATCTGAGATCCAACAGGAAAACTTTGACAAAGAAGTGAAGTTCATGTCACATCTGAAACACAAGAATGTGGTGCGTATCCTTGGAGTATGCAACCATCATCCTGCCTTCATCATGATGGAGTACATGGAGGAAGGTAACCTCAACCAGTTCCTACAGAAGTATTCTGAAGTTGTCGAGACCCCCTCCAACAACACTCAAATTTCCACTTCCACAGTGGTGTACATGGCATCCCAGATAGCCAGTGCAATGAAGTACCTTGCATCACTCAAGTTCATTCATCGAGACGTTGCTACACGAAGCTGCCTTGTTGGGAAGAACTTTGCCGTGAAGGTAGCAGATTTGGGTGTAAATATGAAGCACTATCAGTCCCATTACTACCAAGTCCAGGGTAACAGGCTACTGCCCATTCGCTGGATGGCCACCGAGTGCTTCAGTGGAAAATTCTGTGAGAAATCAGATGTGTGGGCATTTGGTGTCACCATGTGGGAGCTGTTTGCTCTTGCCAAAGACAAGCCCTACCCACACCTCAGTGATGAAGAGGTGATACAAAATGCCTTGAAGAGAAGGTATCATCAGTTTCCTTCAAGATCTGAAGCCTGTCCCCTGCCTGTGTATGAGATCATGGAAAAATGCTGGATCATAGATATGAAGAATCGAGTCACGTTTCTTGATCTACACGAGATGTTACGAAAGCATTTATAAACATCATGACATTGTGATGTAATACCTTTGCTACTATGTACAAGTCACAAAACTGGTTCAAGACTATAGAGCTACAGTTGAATATGTATTGCTATGTATGCAATTAAAATATGTATGCTAACTTTCTTCTTATTGTGTGTGTAAACTTATTGTGAGGTGAAGGGATCCATGCAGAGATAATATTCCTGTATGCACCACTTTGTTTTGTTTCTGAAATACATCAAATTCAGAGAGACGTGAATTACGTGGTCTAGATGTCACTGCTTCGTACAACCATAACATACACTAAGAGTCATGCGCGAGTCCTCGAGATAATGATAAATGATTCATACCCCATGAAGGGAAGAGTGGCACTCTACACAAACACTGATGGCTACCACACAAAAAGCACACACACACATACAAAAATACCGACGTAATCAGCACAAAAGAACAAACAGAACAACAATGAACAAGAGAAGATCAGTGAGTCAGTAGTGGGCAAGATTCTGCTCCCTAGCATAGGCTAGAAGGACGATACACCAATAGAGGCTCTGAGTCCGGAAATGGAGACACATCTACACCACACCACGAGACAACTCTAGCTGAGCTCCCAGATATACATCGAAGTCCTGTCAGTTGCCAGTGCTTTGTCAAAGTCGTACAAAAATCACATTGATCAGGTCCAGACTGAAACTAGCGACTCCAGCCAGCGGTCCATCGACTGGCGTGTAGAACACCAAAACAACAGCATAACAGCATAACACCAGCCATCAACAAATAACACCTATCAATCAAGAGCTGAGGTAGGATAGGCACCTCAGAAACGACAGCGAATCAAGTCGCCATTTTTCCCACAACGCGATGTGCTCCTGGAGTGGGTGTAAAGTTGAGCGCATGCGCGCGTGCCTCATCGTACGATTAACGTCTATATATAACCTGCGACAATCCGCACGACACTACCTCAAAAAGCAAGTGGAGTCTCTCAAGGGATGCTAAAAGGTCATTTCGTGATGGTGAGTTGGTATTGTTCCGCCTTTAACTATAAAATGTATATACTTACGCATTTGAGGCAAAATTACTTCATACTTTCTATAAAATGTGAAATGTACTTTTCCATCTATGTAATCAATATTAGGCACTCAATGCATGGGCTACATGTATCATTTGTGGCAAGGAGAACCTACTGATACCAACAGCCAAGAACTACTGATAACCCATGGCAGTTATAGGCCTGTTCATAAGGTCATGTTTACTTGTGCCGCACTCGGATGACCTACTAATGTACTGCATGTGGGTGTACTAATGTTTAGGTATCAGTGGAAACATTTGCAATGACCCTTGTGACTTGTACATGTATGTACCCAACATGCACTATAGCTAGTATACACAACATACTCATGAGTATGTTGTGTATCATATACTACATTGTATTTCCTGGGAGGGAGTACTATTGAAGCTCTAGCAAGAGAAGGTTATGATTTCACTTGGAAAGTGAAGGTAATGATGCTTGCATGTATGCAACTAAATGGAATTTGTAGCATAAACATGGCTTAAAAGAGCAGTTTCAATCAATGCTCTGAGTGGGATGATGTTTGTTTTGCTATAATATGGGTAGTATTGACATTGCGGTAGCTGCAATTAGTGGTGAAAGATAACTGAACAATAGAAATTGACATAATCTCCTTATACATGTGACTATTGACCCTTGAGATTGTACCCTTTACAGAAAAGGAAGTAACTGTGTGTATGTAGTGCACATGCAAAATCAACAGCCACATCACAATACATAGTGTAGTATACATGTTTGGAAATAGTCACTGTAGCTGTATGCCTTATATTAACTGTAGTGTCACATGAGGAGTAATGCATGTAGGTGTATATGTAAATACCAATTTCTGTTAGTAGCAAAAGGATGTATGGATACTTTAGAGTAAATTCCTGAAGTGACTGGGACTCAGCAGAGGCAGAGAACCTGGGGGGGGGGGCAGGGGGTGGCGGGGGGGGGAGCTTGAGCCCCCCCACTTTTTGATAAAGGGGCTGAGCCACCCGAAAATTGGAGGTTGTCATGAAGAATGTATTAAATACTAATAGCTTTATGCCGGATGTATTCAGGATGAATGTAATAACCCCCCCCCCCCCCGCTTCATGAATGCCAACCCCCCACTTTTGACATGCTGTCTCTGCCTCTGGACTGTATTCTATTCAGTACACTGAAATGCAGAAGTGGACTAAGAATCAACATGGGAGTCCTTGTGTGTATGTCCTTAGTATTTGTGCACATGTGCATATCCTCCTTCCTTGTGTTTTGTCACTGAGCTCTCCTCTGCAGTAGTATGTTTGCACATAGGAGAAAATATTTTTAGAAGAGTCTGTGGATGCTGATGCAAATGAATGCACTAAAGTGCAGAACCCTCGGCGCCATGATCCATGAGTTCATGCCACAGACCTTGCTTGTAGGTATGACCAATGAAACTCAGAAATGACCGCTTCACGTGCACGTACAGAGGCGGTGGCAGCAGTTCGGAGTTGAGGGGGCGAGGCTGAGGACGGGCTCCGCCCATCTATGTTCATACGACGCATGTACGCGCGCGCGTTACGCAATTTATCGGCACGCGCGTATATACATGTATATTTAGTAGTAGCCCGTTCGAGTGCATGCAGCAGCAGCAGCAGCAGCAACACAATTTCGTCGTCATAGCTGCTATTTTATTTGGTGGGCGAGGCCCCCCTACAGAAATATTGGGGGGGCGATCGCCCCCCCTGCCCCCCTGCCCCCCCTGCCCCCCCTCTGCCGCCGCCCCTGATGTAGTATTGACAATAATGCGCATGGGACTAAAATGCGCATGCGCGCTTTCCGCGGGAAAATGGCCGACATACGTTTGGCTTTCAACGGAGCAGTGCTGGATCTCTGCAACGGAGCGGTTTCAGAGAAAACCCCACAATATTTTGCCTTCGTTGTTCGCTGAGTATGTGACAGTATTTTCAGACCGAACAGACGTTAGATGTGTACAACAGACACACACACACACACACACACACACACACACACACACACACACACACACACACACACACACACACACACACACACACACACACACACACACACACACAGACCCAACTACCGTAAACCCTCGCTGCGCATGCGCGCCGAAGGTTTAATGAACTGTCTAGGTTGAATACTTTTAGACCGTCTCAATGCGCACGGACTGCACAATGTAAGAAACAGGGCTACTGGTAGCACCAATAGATATCATGCTTACTTGTGCAGCACTCAATGACTTACTGTAAGCTCTTATGTGTTACATGAGGAAGTGTTTAGTTATTGTATAGTCTAAACAGGTTTTTGCAATAGCCTTTGGAAATAGTATACCTGTAATGTAATACTTGAGGTAATTACATTCTATTTCCTGAGAGAAACCACTTGAGGCTTTAGCAAGTTTACTTGGAAAGTGAAAGTAATGATGTTTGAACTAAAATGCAAGTTATATATACACCCTTTACAGAAAAGTAAATGTGCAATACGAATGTATGTATGCAGTGCATCAACAGCCACCATCCATAATGGAGTATTATCAACAGTTTACTTTGGAGATATTGTAATTCACTTTTTTGTGTAAAAAAAGGTTTGGTTTAGAAAAACCAGAGGTGCCACATGAAATTGATTATGTAATGAATCTGTATTACTGCGAGGCAAACACTCTGACCCATTGTGTGGTTATGGAATCAGACTACTACTAGAGAGGTAGAGCACAGGCCTAGGAAGGCAAATTGGCATTAGTATCGGTATCCACAAAGGCAGGAATTGATGAGGTCATGTTGTTTGTGCAACACTCAGACCATTCTTGTGTATTGTTTAGTCTTAGCCAAAAATGTTTACTTTGGCCCTTCGGAATAGTTTGTAAAAACATTTCACTAAAATGTTGAACACCAGTGAAACAAGAGTAAACAATAAATGTAGGGATCCGGATATGGTAGTACAAAGTAATGGAAGCAAGGTGCACAACATGCATGCAAACATAGGGGAAGATTGTATGCAAACAATAATAACATGTGTAACCATATGGATCATATGTGAGAAGGCATTGTCAGGCTATATGGAGAAGTGCTAGTGGAACCTCCGAAGAAAGGACAATTTGGGAACGGCACTTTTGTCTTTTCTTCGGAGGTTCATGAAATATAACTTTCAATATAATGTGGTGGAATATAGTGAAGTTTGTGCTTGAGTTAGTGTGTAAAATAGTCTTGTGAAGTTGTCTGTCTTGCTGATTGATGTGTAATATTGACAATCCTATCAATTATTTTATGGCCATACACACTTCTTTCGTGGCCTTTGAATGCAAGAAACTTGGACACATACGTACTGCTTCCTTGTAACGCGCGTGCGGTTTCACTACATAGCACCGTACTGCGCAAGCGCAACTGTGCAATTTTAGGGGAGTGGCTTCCGGGTGTTCGCTATTTAGAGGCCGATGGAGCGCCGTTTGGCACGAGGATTTTCCGCTGTCCGAAATTCGGAAGCGTCCACTTCTCGGAGGTTGCTAATGTATTGCAACTATGGTATTTTCAATCCGTAACACGGCAAGTGTTCGTTGTAGCGTGGGTGTCCGGTCCGTTATGGGAGGTTCCACTGTACATAGTATAAAGCAAGTGAATCTTTCAACACTGGACAAACATGATATCCAATGAAGTAAGAAACTTGGAAATTTTAATGGATATATGGTTGATAATTGTAGGAAATTTATAATTTCCGCGCATTGGAAATGTATCATGTGCGTCCAGTGCAAGTTATGTGAAGGATCATTTCACATAAATAAGTCTTACCCTCCTATCAATGAGCTCCTGTGCAATAGTGCTTGCACATTCGAAGCAAGTAGCAAATACAACTTCTATGACTGTATTTGTTAATAAGATCTCAATGCATGGACTGCACAATGTAACATCTAGTTACGCCATTGACAGCAAGATATATACCGTGCAATACTCAATGACCTACTGTAAGCTATTATGTATTACATGAGGAAGTGTTTAGATACTGGTCAAAACAACATATTTACAATGGCCCTTGATAAGTGGTCTCCAACATACCTGTATGTTTATATAATATTTTCCTGTACTATTGAGGCTTTATATAGCATGACATTGTTATGTGTTTGCTTGGAAAGTGAAGAAAATAATCCTAACAACTAAAGTGCAAGTTGTAGTGCAAGCTTGGCTTAAAAGATACTTGTTGTTTTGCTCTATACCTGGTTCTTGGCAGCGTTTGTCGACATCACAAACATTCATCACCTGTTTTGTCACAACTAGGTTGCATGGATTGTGCTGCTGCTCACCATGTGACTGTTTATCATTGTTAATCACCTTTTTTGTATGTACATCCCACAGACTCCGTTAGCTATACTACAAAATTTATGCCTAAATGACGTAATTCTCATTTTCTACCCTCTATATTATCTTTTAAAAACACCATCACTGCACTTGTACTCACATTAGCCTTTAGACTCTACCTGCTACAGTACCTAGCTATTTGCTACATTAATAAGCATCTGAAGGCTAACTAACACACAATATCATCAGCAAAAATGTCCATTCAATCCTCTTACAATAATAGTATGTGCATGGTCAGTGGTTCTTTACTATACATTTAATATAATATTTGATTTTGTTGTAGGATGGAAGTTTCTTTCTACTGGTCATTCCAGTTATCTCTATAATTAATTTATGGTCAGCAGTGTTTTGTTCAGGTACTGATGTACCAGTACAGGTAGTACCACAAGGAATAGAGTCAGTCAATGGATCTGATATCAACATGGGATGTGCTAGTCCACTAGTAGACAGAGGTGGTGTGATGGTATGTAATAATAGTGAAAGTTACCTGGTTGATGGTTGCTCTCCAGCTATTAATACAAGTACCTCCAACTGGGCATCTCAGCTAGTGACACTGAAGAAAGTTTCAGATCATGCTCAAATCCCATTTGATCATGTTTTGCTGACATTTGTCTTCAACACAGCTGTGTCACTGACTGCAATTGAGTTGGACTTGTTCCTCTGTCCTGAGTGGAGCATTGGTGCCCCAAACATTTCGGTGCTTGCTACTAATAATAGTGACTTAATATTCAGTTTTGGTTTTGAAACATTGGCTACAGACCACACCCCTTCCCAGTCATCATGTGACTCTCTATCAACTGTCAGTATTCCTCTTCAAGGGGATTCATCCTACCTCACATGGTATATACTAGTGACATTTCCTAGTCCACATGAACACATTGGCTGGATACATGTTGGAGAGGTCAGATTTCTGAATGGAACTGTAGACGGCTATCCCTCAAGTAGATATACTTCCAAACCTACACCAGGTGAAATTTGCACTACAGCTGCATTATTTTTAAGACAGCATAGCTGGAGGGTATAACTACCATATAGTGCATCCTTGACTTATGAATGATTATTCCTCTATTGAAAATCAGTTCCCAATCCACATTATGAAGATATTGAAGTGGGAAAGGTCAGGTTTAGGTTTTCTCAAGTACATATAATATGTTGCACTGAATTTATACAAATGTACTATAGGCTAAGCTGACAGTTCTTCTATCTCCATATTTGTTCTTGTATGTGTCCTAAACTCTGTGCACTGGCATCATAGAACAAGATATAGAATAGTGCTCTATATGAATGCCTTCTAGTCTAAAATGTTAGAGACAAATGTAATCCCCACCATATCTTTCCATCTTCACGAACCACACTAGTATGAAATGCAGTAGATGATGGCTCATTCTAGATGTACACTCATTCTCTTACATGTTGGAGTAATTTAGAGTCAAATGTGTTTAATATCAATGACAGCTTTGTGTGGGTGTATTAGTTAATCTTATAGTTTGTGACAAACAATGTGTTAGCGCTAATCATACATGTAGCTATTGATATATTTGTTTCAATGCAGGTTTTATAAGTAGTTCAATGTATGGGATCAACGATATCTCAATTACTACAACACTAGTTATAAACTCTACCACATCAGTCAGCTCTGTATTACCAAGTAGTATACCAACCACTAAGAATATCTCTACCACATCAGTGAGTTACATATCAATGAGCAGTACTCTGACCACCACAGAGCTAGTGAAATCCCATACCACATCAGTCAGTTCTGCACCACTGAGCAGTGCCCTGACCACTATAGAGCAAATGAACACTTCTACCACTTCTGCATTGAGCAGTATACTGCTCACATCTTCTGAAGTAGTGCCCTCCCCTACCACATCAGTCAGTTCTGTACCACTAATCAGTACTCCTATTACATCAGTCAGTTCTGCACCACTGACCAGTACTCCCACCACATCAGTCAGCTCTGCAACACTGATCAGTACTACTACCACATCAGTCACTTCTGCACCACCGAGCAGTACCCCCATCACTATTGAAGTGAAAACGTCTACAATATTAGATATGATGCCATCAGCAGACAATATTCCAAAGAACAATATTAACACTCTAGCTCTGGCTCTAATATCAGGAATCATTGCATTGATTTTATTGATTCTCATTACAGCTATTGCAATTGGACTGTGTGTCATAATAAGACGCTGCTGCTTAAAGGTGGAGCATAAATCAGTACAGGATATATCTTGTGATGTAAAAGACACAGCAAACCAACAATACAACGTTCATCCTCAAGCTGCGAGCTCTAAAGAAAAAGATAAAAATACTCATGTGAATCCTGATGTGATTGTATCTGAATTCACAAATCCAACATACACTCGCCATGACAAGAATGAGAGTCCAGTTATAGAGGGCCAGTATTCTGAAATATGCATTCAGAATTTTAACCCTCCAATGAAAGACAGCACATCTACCACAGAACAAATGAACACCCAAACCACCATCTCTGATAAAGATGGCAAAGAATGGATAGGAATGTATAATCTTGTCACTATACCTACCACAGTTGAGTCACCAGATTACATGTCCTTTCGGGAAGATAAACAAATGTATGCAAGTCCTGAAGTGCCTATCAATGCCAAGGTTGAGAAGGAAGAAGGGTCCACGCAACTCCTACCTGAATATGCCGATGTGCAGATAAGGACACCTCCAAAAATACCTCAAAAATCTTCTGAACTTGAACACTATCTAGTTGCAGTGCCTACATTCAATGAGGGAATTGTTAGTGAATCAATCAGCCCATCGGATTTCACTTATGGTCATACCCAAGAATCAAAGCAGATGGAAGAAGAGGATGTAGATCCTCAGATTTATGGTCCCATTTACACTGTTCCCACAATGCTTCCCAATGGCTTCCAAGAACCTCTGGAGCTCACAAGTGGCAACATTAATGAGATTGAGGAATTAGGAATTGGACAGTTTGGACATGTTTTCTTAGCCACCACAAAAGGCTTGAGTTTGCAATTGGCCAAGGCAGATGAGGACCAGGGCATGTCAATTCTGGTTGCAGTGAAGAAGTTAAAACCAAATCCATCTGAGATCCAACAGGAAAGCTTTGACAAAGAAGTGAAGTTCATGTCACATCTGAAACACAAGAATGTGGTGCGTATCCTTGGAGTATGCAACCATCATCCTGCCTTCATCATGATGGAGTACATGGAGGAAGGTAACCTCAACAAGTTCCTACAGAAGTATTCTGAGGTTGTCGAGATTCCCTCCAGCACCACCCAAATTTCCACCTCCACAGTGGTGTACATGGCATCCCAGATAGCCAGTGCAATGAAGTACCTTGCATCACTCAAGTTCATTCATCGAGACGTTGCTACACGAAGCTGCCTTGTTGGGAGAAACTTTGCCGTGAAGGTAGCAGATTTGGGTGTAAATCTGAAGCACTATCAGTCCCATTACTACCAAGTCCAGGGTAACAGGCTACTGCCCATTCGCTGGATGGCCACCGAGTGCTTCAGTGGAAAATTCTCTGAGAAATCAGATGTGTGGGCATTTGGTGTCACCATGTGGGAGCTGTTTGCTCTTGCCAATGACAAGCCCTACCCCCACCTCAGTGATGAGGAAGTGATACAAAACGCCTTGAAGAGAAGGTATCATCAGTTCCCCTCAAGATCTGAAGCCTGTCCCCTGCCTGTGTATGAGATCATGGAAAAATGCTGGATCATAGATATGCAACAGCGAGTCACATTTCACGATCTACATGATATGTTACAAAAGCATCAAAAGTTTGTTTGACATTCTCCAAACGCACACAAGTTACCCGACTTGTTAATTGTTGTGCATGCACATTAGTAGTATTTAACTTATAAACTTTGAGTGTAGCATTTTAATCAGGTTCTTTGAGTTCATTTGTTCTTGCATATTATTAGTCCGTTATCTTATACTTCTTGTGGTAATGATATATGTCATCACTTAGTATATAGGTATGTTAAAGAATTACTATATGTATGTGTATAATTATAAGATCATGGAAAAATGCTGGATCATAGATATGAAGAATCAAGTCACATTTCATGATCTACATGAGATGCTATGAAAGCATTTATAAACATCATGTGATGTAATACCTTTTCTACTATGTACAAGTCACAAAACTGGTTCAAGACTATAGAGCTACAGTTAAATGTGTATTGCTAACGACTCTGTAAGTTTTGAGTGTGGCACCTTTCATCTAACTAACATGATGTCACTGTGTAAGTGTATACTTTGCAAATGGTGATGAGATAATGATGGATCATAGTCTATAGATATGCAGCAGCGAGTTACATTTCATGATCACCTTCTCCATTCTCCTCGCATGTATTATCTGTGATTGTATACAGTGAAATACAGAAGTGGAACGTTCCAACAGTGCCTCCAAGACTCGCATACCAGCAGCGACATCCATAACCGTATTTCAGAAACAAGACAAAGTGGTAATATTATCTCTGCATGGAACCCTTCACCTTACAATAAGTTAACACACACAATAAGAGATAGATAGGGCTCTCTACCTGTCACTACTACTGTAGATCTACAGCCTTGGTGGCACTGTTGGAACGTTCCATTTCTGATACACTAGAGTCATGCGCGAGTCCTCGAGTGGGTGTACACAAAGTTGAGCGCATGCGCGTGCCTTATCGTATGATTTTGCGTCTAACCTGCGACAATCCGCACGACAAAGCAAGAGGAGTCTCTCAAGGGACACTAAAAGGTCATTTCGTGATGGTGAGTTAGTATTATATAGTCCGCCTTTAACTATAAAGTCACTGCTACGTATATACTTACGCATTTGAGGCAAATTAGACTAAAACGGCATACTTTATATACTGTAGTTTTCCATACATATAATCAATAATAAACCCTCAATGTATGTGCTGCACAGTGTAAAATGTACCATTCATGATAACTACTAAGCAGATACCAACAGCCAAGAGCTACTGATAACCCGTGGCATGTTCATAAGGTCATGTTTAATTAGACATGTTCATAAGGTCATGTTTACTTGTGCCGCACTCACTCTGATGACCTACTAGTGTATTGCATGTAGGAGTACTAGTGTTTAGGTGTCAGTGGAAACATTTGTAATGACCCTTGGGACTACTTATGGTATCCCCCAACATGCACCTGTCTATGATTATGCTGTGTATATTACGTCATTGTATTTGGAGACTGTTATGATTTCACATGGAAAGTGAAGGTAATGATGCTTGCATGTGTGTATTTGGCAAGAGTTGTATTGTGTTGCCTTGCCTTGTTTTTCCAAGCATCTCATTGGATGATTAAAGTCATGATATATTGCTGAGATAATCACTTTTATGTACAGCTATTTTACATAGAGTTGGGTAGTATTGACATCCCTTAACTTCACTTAGTGCTGAATCTTTATACATGTGACTATTGACACTAGAGATTGTACCCTTTACAGAAAAGGAAGTAACTGTGTGTATGTAGTGCACATGCAAAATCAACAGCCACGTCACATAGTGTAGTAGTGTAGTATATACATGTTTGGAAATAGTCACTGTTTAGCCATATACCTTATAGCTGCAGTGTCATATGATGGAGTAATGCATGTCGGGTGGGGTTGGTTTGTGTCATTTTTCTTTTTTCGCTACTATCTGCTATATGTATTTTCATGAATCTCATAACATACCAATTTGGATGTATGGGTACTTTAGAGTACAGATTCAATTCCTGAACTGACTGGGACTGTATTCCATTCAGTGCACTGAAATGCAGAAGTGGACCAAGAGTCATGATCAATGTATGAGTCCTAGTGTATATGTCCTTAGTACTTTGTACATGCGCATATCCTTCTTCCTTGTGTTTTGTCAATGAGCTCTCCTCTGCAATAGTATGTGCTTGCGAATTAGAGAAAATATTCTTAGAAGAAATTTTCTCTAATGTGCATGGATGCTAATGCAAATGAATAATGTTAGGTCTCAAAGCATGGACTGCACAATATATATCATGTAGTATTCTAGCACCAATAGATGTCATGCTTACTTGTGCAGCATTCAATGAATTCGAAGCTCTCATGTAGTACATGAGGAAGAATTTAGTTATTATATAGTCTAAACAATGTTTGCAATAGCCTTTGGGAATAATGTATGCATGAATGCGTGTATGAATGTATACATGAATACACTTGTAGTGTAATAGTATTTCATGAGAGAAAGCACTCTAGCAAGGGACTGTTATGAGTTTACTTGAAAAAGTGAAAGTATATAATGATGCTTGCTCTAAAGTACAAGTTGTAGTGTAAAAATGGCTTTAAAGGGCACTTCTAATGCTGATTACACCCTTTACAGAAAAGGAAATGTGCAGTACAAATGTGCATTAGGAAAGTCAACATCCATAATGGAGTATATAGTTTACTCTGGAGATATCGTAAATTCACTTTTTTGTTTGAATGTCTAGAAAAACCAGAGGTGCCACACGAAATTGATGACGAAATACATCTGTATCTGAAGAATACTGCAAGGCAAAGGACTTTTTTGACCCCTTTAGTCCAGCTGAGCTATCAAAACTCATCAATAAGGTAGAGCATATAGGCCAATGATAAGTGTAACAGACAAATTGGCGTTAAAATCGGTATCCAAAATGGAAGAGATTGATGAGGTCATGTTGTTTGTGCAACACTCAGACCATTCTTGTAGATTGCATGAGGAAGTGTTTAGTCTTAGCCAAAAAATGTTTACATTGGCCCTTAGGAATAGTTTATAAAAACATTTCATGGACTGCACAATGTAACATCTAGCCATTGCATGACAACGAGATATACTGTACAACACTGAATGACCTACTATGTATTACATAAGGGAGTGGTCAAAACAACATTTACAATTGCAATGGCCCTTAATATGTGGTATCTCCAACATGCGTGTAAGGTTATGTAGTGTATAGTTAGTATTTTCCTGGTAGAGAGCTCTAGCAAGACTGTTATGAGTTCACTTGGAAAGCGAAGAAATAATGCTAACAACTGAAGTGCAAGTTGTAGTGTCAGCTTGGCTTAAAAGGTACTTCTAAAATGTTCTGGAATGAGCTAATGTTTGTTTTACTACATACCTGGTTCTCAATTGCAGAGATGAATCATTTTTGCATTTTAGTGTTGACACACAGCTGTATTTAGTGCTGAAACAATATTAAATTGACTTTATCTCCTTACACATGCCTTTGGCAGTGCAATGTACTGTTAGAAAAGGAAGTGTGCAGTTCAACTGTGTGTATGTAGCTGCTAGTGCATTATCAAAATCAACTGCAACATCGAGTACTACATCAACAGCTATACATGTTTGAAGATAGAGCACACTGTTATAGGGGCAGTGTCAAATGATGGAGTGGTGTAAATACAGGATAAAACTCACAATTTCTAATACCCATAAAGCTGCCATAGCATAACTGCCATTGACCATGCACCCATAATCATGGGCAGAGCCACACATACATGTACATATCCTTACCACACACAACTTACCATCACTTTGTGCCCTTCAAACTCCAGCCAGCTACAATAACATGCATATCCCCAACCAAGGACTGAAGTTGAAAGCCATCATGTGTAGTTATGTTTTATTTGTATGCCTCAAGCCAGTAAATGGCTTGTTTTCTAATACATAATTATACTGTACTTAAGCATGCCAAAATTTACATATTCATCTCCTGCTCTGGGCAGGCATTGGTACTAGCTTATACCACTGTTTAACTTGGGTCTATCCCTTTGCCCCTACAATGTTTCTAAGCCTATATCACCTCCTTTAGCTTCACTTAAAAATGATGGACTCTAATGCAACTACTTGACTTCCCAAATCTCACCTGTGTACCCTATACTACTTCTAATCACAGAACAAAAATTGTAAGCATCTCAGATTCTGCAAGTTTTCCCTTGAATAACTAACACTTAAAAATCATCAGCAAACAACATCCCTTACAGACAATTATCTTAAAAGATAATAGTATAAGTGCATGGTCACTGTAGCTGTGTAGTTTGTATACTTTAAATGTATAGAAGCACTCGTAGAACAGGTTGTGTGTCTAAAAAGGCTTATAAATCCTCATTTATGAGTTCTGAGCTGTTACATTTGTCTTAAGGCTGACAGGCATGTCAGTGCCATCCCTACATATAGAGTTTATCGACTCTATGATAACATATTGATTTTGTTGCAGACTGGAAGTTTCATTCTACTGGTCATTCCAGTTATCAATTTATGGCTATCGATCGGAGCATTGTCTTGTTCAGATACCGATATACCAGTACAGGTAGTACCACAAGGAATACAGTCAGTCAATGGATCTGATATCAACATGGGATGTGCTAGTCCACTAGTAGACAGAGGTGGTGTGATGGTATGTAATAACAGTGAAAGTTACCTGGTTGATGGTTGCTCTCCAGTTATTGACATGAGTACCTCCAACTGGGCATCTCAGCTAGTGACACTGAGGAAGGTTTCAGATCATGCTCAAATCAAGGTTGATCATGTTTTGCTGACATTTGTCTTCAACACAGCTGTGTCACTGACTGCAATTGAGTTGGACTTGTTCCTCTGTCCTGAGTGGAGCATTGGTGCTCCAAACATTTCCGTGCTTGCTACTAATAATAGTGACTTAATATTCAGTTTTGAATTTGAAACATTGGCTACAGATCACACCTCTTCCAACTCATCATGTGACTCTCTATCAACTGTCAGTATTCGTCTTCAAGGGAATTCATCCTACCTCACATGGTATATGCTAGTGAGGTTTCCTAGACCACAGGAAGACATTGACTGGGTATATGTTGGAGAGGTCAGATTTCTGAATGGATCTGTAGACTGTTATCTTTCGACTAGATATACATCTAAACTTACACCAGGTAAAATTTACACCACAGCTACAATATTTTTTAGGCAGCATAGTTGAACAGAGTGTAAGTACCATAGTGCATCCTTGAATATAAATGATTCATCCTCCAAAATCAGTCCCCAATCCACATTGGTATGGGAGAAGTCAGATTTCTCGAGTACGTAATGGTTTTCTCAAGTACATAATTATATATGCAGCACTGAATTTATACAAATGTACTATAGACTAAGCTGACAGTTCTTTTATCCCCATGTTTTTTTTTGTATATGAGAGTTGCTTGGTGCCCACTCCTAAACTAGCATAATATGTAATAGAGGTCAGATATACACCTCCTTTGGGAAGTATCACAAATGAACTTTCGAATATAATTATAGCAGGTGTATATCTAAAAAGGTTTCACTGGGATTGTATACTGTGTTGACTGTATATGCAATATATAAACCTGCTGTTACCATAGCAACATAGTATATACAAGTGTAAAAACTATTTGCAAGGATAAAAATGCCAAAAAGTATAGAAGTATCTATGCAGCAAACAGGGGATGATAGCATACAACAATAATAACATGCACAACCCATTAAATGCAAGTTGTAGGGAGGGGGGTATGCAGTTATGAATCAACATGAACTAATAAAAGATGCAGTATGGCTTTACTGTAGATGTATCTGGAATTTCAAGTGATGCATACACTAATCAAAATACTAGTTTTGCGTGAATGTAATGAGTAGATAGTTCTGTGACACCAGCAGTGACCTATATACCATAGCCATGCCTACAAATGATGCGTTATTGCTAGTTACTGCTATTTATTGTACCACAGGTATGACAAATACTTCATTGGATATTCTGCCCACTGCTACTACTATGGAACTAACACGAAACCATGCTTCAACTTCTATGGAACCTTCTATGACAAGTACTTCATTGGCTACTCTGCCCACTGCTACTACTATGGAACTAACACGAAGCCATACCTCAACCTATATGGAACCTTCTAAGACACATGGATCACCACCAACCAGTAACACAACTACTATAGAGACAACAGAACACTCCACCACATCAGTCAGTTCTGTATCACGGAACAGTATCACAACCATTACAAAGCCAGTGCACAGCTCAACATCATCAGTCAGTTCTGAAACACTAAGCAATACACAAACCACTACAGAGCCAGCAAAGAACTTGGCCACATCAGTCAGTTCTGTACCACTTGCTAGTATCTCAATTACTGCAGAGCCAGTAAAAAAATCCACTACATTAGTCAGGATACCACCTACTAATACCCCACCAAAGAACAATTCCATAGCTATTCCTCTAATTGTAGGCATCATTGGATTAGTTCTATTGATTCTCACTGTAGTTATTGTGATTGGACTCTGTTTCATTAGAAGGCATTATTACTTGAGGGTGAAATGTAAATCAGTACAGTACCGACCTTGTGATCCAGCAAAGGAACAAGACAACAATGTTCATATACAAGCTGTGAATCCTAATGTATCTGAGTTCACAAACCCAGGGTACACTCGCCATGAGAAGCAAGAGGTTCCAGTTATAGAGGGCCAGTATGCTGAAATATGCATTCAGAATTTTAACCCTCCAATTAATGGCAGCACTTCTACCACAAAACAAATGAACACCCAAACCACCATCTCTGATAAAGATGGCAAAGAATGGATAGGAATGTATAATCTTGTCACTATATCTACCACAGTTGAGTCACCAGATTACATACTCTTTCAGGAAGATAAACAAATGTATGCAACTCCTGAAATGCCTATCAATGCCAAGGTTGAGAAGGGAGAAGGCTCTGCCCAACTACCTGAATATACTGATATACAGATAAGAACAGCTCCAGAAGTACCACAAAAATCTTCAGAGCTTGAAGAATATCTAGTCACAATGTCTGCATTCAATGAGGGAATTGTTAGTGAATCAATCAGTCCATCAGATTTCACTTGTGGTCATACAAAAAAATCTAAGAAAATGGAGAAACCAGAAGGTGAATCTCAGATTTATGGTCCCGTTTACACTGTTCCCACAATGCTTCCTAATGACCTTCAGGAACCTCTGGAGATCACAAGTGGCAACATTAATGAGATTGAGGAAATAGGAATTGGACAGTTTGGACATGTTTTCTTAGCCACCACAAAAGGCTTGAGTTTGCAATTGGCCAAGGGAGATGAGGACCAGGGCATGTCAATTCTGGTTGCAGTGAAGAAGCTAAAACCAAATCCATCTCAGATCCAACAGGAAAACTTCAACAAAGAAGTGAAGTTCATGTCACATCTGAAACACAAGAATGTGGTGCGTATCCTTGGAGTATGCAACCATCATCCTGCCTTCATCATGATGGAGTACATGGAGGAAGGTAACCTCAACCAGTTCCTACAGAAGTATTCTGAAGTTGTCGAGATTCCCTCCAGCACCACCCAAATTTCCACCTCCACAGTGGTGTACATGGCATCCCAGATAGCCAGTGCAATGAAGTACCTTGCATCACTCAACTTCATTCATCGAGACGTTGCTACACGAAGCTGCCTTGTTGGGAGGAACTTTGCCGTGAAGGTAGCAGATTTGGGTGTAAATCTGAAGCATTATCAGTCGCATTACTACCAAGTCCATGGTAACAGGCTACTGCCCATTCGCTGGATGGCCACCGAGTGCTTCAGTGGAAAATTCTCTGAGAAATCAGATGTGTGGGCATTTGGTGTCACCATGTGGGAGCTGTTTGCTCTTGCCAATGACAAGCCCTACCCCCACCTCAGCGATGAAGAGGTGATACAAAATGCCTTGAAGAGAAGATATCATCAGTTCCCCTCAAGATTTGCAGCCTGTCCCCTCTCTGTGTATGAGATCATGGAAAAATGCTGGATCATAGATATAAAAAATCGAATCACATTTCATGCCTTACATGAGATGTTACAAAAGCATCAAAAGCTTGTTTGAGGTTCTCCTAAGTTACTCAACTTGTTAATAGCTGCACACATTAATAGTATTTAGCTTTGGATCATTGAGTGTAGCACCTTTTAGATTCTTTGAGTTCATTTGTTCATGCGTAATAGATATCAGTCAGTGATAACAATGTAAATATGCTTCCTGTAGAGTGATAATGATATATATGTTAAAAAATTATATGGCTTGGACTGTGGAGCTCATCTGAATTCAATTGCAATGAGCTGCAACAGGAAATTAGGCTTGCACATGTATGGCCCTGTGTGCACCTGTCTAATGTACTTGACATGGTTGACAATCCAAAATGCAACCAGTTTTAGTGCCTGGAGTTCTGGTCCCCATTTTAATATGGCTACCACCATTTGCATGTGAAAAATGCGCTTATTCATATTCGCGCTTATCAAGTTTCAACGCCTCTTCGTGCGCATGCGCGCCGTGGATACGTGTACCGTCAGCGACAGACAGACAGAGACCGAGAACACCACTTCATAAGAGCAAGTGGAATTTCTTGCAAGATATGAAGGGTCATTCCATCATGGTGAGCTTAAAACACATGGCATTGGACATTATTTCAAGTATCTTGTCAACAAACTCCTGTGCAATGTATAGTTAATACGTAAATAGCTATTCTTAGAGCACATCTTCTCTAATGCGAATTGTGTATCTGAGTAGTCAGCCCCTCAGTTCATAGGCATTAAACATATATTATATTCTTGTACTGGTAGCTAATACAGGTAATATGAGGCCAAGAACATCTCGATTTCTGCAGCTCTTCCAAATCATCATTTTTACCTATTATATATCCTTGCTATATAGGCCCTATGTTTCCTAAGTAAGTATCTCATGTTCTATAAGGTATGTACATTATGTATTGCTCACTCAATTAAAAGTTGGACCTTCTCCTCCTCTCGTGAGCTGCATGATGGGGGTGTTTATTTAATAGTATATACAACAGTTGTGATTCTCTTGTGAATAGTTTCTTTGTTGATATGTATACACAGTTAATAAGTTATGAGATCCCCAACACACACCTACAAGTATTTACAGTGTAATGCATGCATATATTGAGAGAATGCTAGGGTCTGGCAGGGGACTGTCATAGGTTCACTTGAAAAGTGACAGTAGTGATGTTTACACATAAAAGCCAAGTTATGATGTAAATATGGTTTAAAGGTCACTCCTAATGGAGTGGAATTGGCTGTTGTTTGTTTTCCCTTAAGTGAACCTTAATATATGAGAAAATAAACATTCAGGATTAAGGCATTGTGTGTTTAAAGGCTCTTGTGTTTGGTCTATTCAATATATATGTTTACAATGGCTGTGTGCATTCATTACTATTATCCTTTTAAAGAGTCACAGTTAGCTTGTTTTTTTTTGGCGGAGAGTAGTGAGAGAGATTAAGAAGTTGAAAAAGGACTGGATAGTAAAGGGTTATAGGATTGAAGAATTTTTAAGAGATGGATGAACTAGACTTTGTAGTTTAAATCAAGAATATCACACAGTACGGTATAGTAGTGTGTATATAGGGATTGTATACTTTGGAGTGATTTTGACTCTTTACAAGTAGCATAAAGAGAAAGAGTAAACCATGCCCTGCATGGTCAACCTCAGTCCTTAGCTGAGCATTTATATGGTTGGAATGCATACATCTACATATGAACGAGGCTATAGGCTAATGAGTTATCAATCTTCTTATTGGTCGCTAGAACAGACTAGGAATTGAACTATACAGAACTTAGGCCACTTGGCAGAGTGATGCATTCCAACCAGTACTATAGGTTCAATTCCTACAGTGAGAGCTGATTTTCCACTTTATATATATATAGCAGGAGGGGCTGTGTTTTAGGCTAATATAACAAAACATATATAATGTCAACCCCCTAGGCTATATTTGCTTACTCAATCTTAAGTTGGAAAGGTAAGTGAAGTGCTTCATGTTGTAGAAGATCTGGGTTAAGGAGTGTATGTGTGGCTCTACTCATAATAGTGATGGCATAGTCAATGGAAAATGGCATAGGGTGGCTCCTTGAGTATTTTTCCTATGGTTTAACATATCTACAATGTCATATTAATTTTGTTGCAGGATGGCAATTTCATTCTACTGGCTATTTCAATTGTCTCTATAGCAGGTATGATTGTTGACAGCTATACAGCTACGTAGTATTACTAATAGGTGAAGTGAGACAGCTTGGTTTCAATGTTCAGGTGCTGAGGTACCAGTGCAGGTAGTGTCGAAACTAATAGAGTCAGTCAATGGATCTGATATCAACATGGGATGTGTTTGTCCACTAGTAGACAGAGGTGGCGTGCTGCTGCTGTGTGATAACAGTGCAAGTTACCTGGTTGATGGTTGCTCTCCAGCTATTAACACAAGTACCTCCAACTGGGCATCTCAGCTAGTGACACTGATGAAGGTTTCAGATCATGCTGATATCCACTTTGATCATGTTTTGCTGACATTTGGCTTCAACACAGCTGTGTCACTGACTGCAATTGAGTTGGACTTGTTCCTCTGTCCTGAGTGGAACATTGGTGCTCCAAGCATTTCGGTGCTTGCTACTAATAATAGTGACTTAATATTCAGTTTTGATTTAGAAATATTGTCCGCAGACTATACCCTTTCTAACTCATCATGTGACTCTCTATCAACTGCCAGTATTCCTCTTCAAGTGGATTCATCCTACCTCACATGGTATATACTAGTGAAACTTAAGCTTCCTAATCTACTTGAAGACATTCAGTGGGTACATGTTGGAGAGGTCAGATTTCTGAATGGATCTGTAGATGGTCATCCCTCTAAAAGATGCAGACCTGAAATTACACCAGGTGAAATTTACACCATAGCTAGAATATTTATGGCAGCATAGTTGGAGAAGGTGTAAGTACCACAGCGCATCCTTGATTATGAATGATTAATCCTCTAAAAATCAATCCCCAATCCATTATATGGAAGAAGTCAGGTTCCCTAAATGGTTTTTTTCGAGCACATAATTATAACCCTCGGTGCGCATGCGCAGCAAGGTTGGATCACCTCTGCATTATCCGCCTCTAGAGCATCTGCAGCTGTTCGTCCTGAAAACGATATCACGTACTCAACGAGCAACAAAATTGTGTGGATTTCTCTGAAACTACTCCGTTGCAGAGATACACCGCTTCCTGAATTGTATGCATGCCTATCCGGCCAGGGGAGTCGGATAGGAAACGGCGGCGCGCGCCAGGCAAAGCGGGTTACGGCATGCCGGCATGCAATCTCGCTCTGTCCCAAAGGGAGAGATGCTGACAATCCAACACACCCCAGTGGCCTTAGCCTGTCTAGAACTGTAGCCGATGGCGCTGGAATTCCGACTGTAGTAGTACTATAGACGTTACTGAATCGGGTACCAAAGGACTGACGCTCATAATCGCTGATTTTCGATAGTTACAACCACCGACATAATGCAGTGGCGGATCTAGGATTTTGCACTCAAAGGCTCGCGCGAGTTTTGAAGCCACACCCAGTTAATCGCTGCGTAGGTGCTAGGCGTCTGTTTTAGCGTGCTAGCGCAAACGCACGCTCGAACGCAAACTAGCATGGGTAAGTCAGCTGCGCGTGTGTGAGATATAATACAGTTGCACGAAAAGGGGGTTTCAGTGGAAACCTTCCATCCTCCACTGTATTGTGCCGAACAGTCGCTCGTAACCTCTGTACCTTTAAAGGAATGCTGCGACGTTGAACATTTAGGATAGCGGGGCGCTAGCGTTTCCTATTAACAAGGTGCACCATTCAGGCAAAGGCAGGGGTGATGGCATGCAACCATAATAACATGCGTAACCCCGTTAGATGTAGGGAGGGGGTTACGCAGTTATGAATCAAAATGAACTAATAAAAGATACAGCATGGCTTTATTGGAATTTAAAGTAATGCATACACTAAATGAGTGCAATGATTAGATATAGTTCTGTGACACCCAGCAATGACCTATGCTCTATATACCATGGCCATGCCTAAGAATTGTTGTTATTGTTATTGTTATTGCTATATATAGCTACAGCTATTTATTGTAACACAGGTATGACAAGTATTTCATTGGATATTCTGCCCACTGCTACTACTATGGAATTAACACAAAACCGTACCTCAACTTCTATGGAACCTTCTATGACACGTGGATCACCACCAACCAGTAACACAACTACTACAGACAAAACAGAACACACCACCACAGCAGTCAGTTCTGTATCACGGAACAGTATTACAACTATTACAAAGCCAGTGCACAGCTCAACAACCTCAGTCAGTTCTGGGACACTAAGCAGTACACAAACCACTACAGAGCCAGCGAAGAACTTAGCCACATCAGTCAGTTCTGTACCACTTGATAGTGTCTCAATTACTATAGAGCCAGTAAAAAAATCCACTACATTAGTCAGGATACCATCTACTAATACCCCACCAAAGAACAATTCCATAGCTATTCCTCTAATTGTAGGCATCATTGGATTAGTTCTATTGATTCTCACTGTAGTTATTGTGATTGGACTCTGTTTCATTAGAAGGCATTATTACTTGAGGGTGAAATGTGAATCAGTACAGAACCGACCTTGTGATCCAGCAAAGGAACAAGACAACAATGTTCATATACAAGCTGTGAATCCTAATGTATCTGAGTTCACAAACCCAGGGTACACTCGCCATGAGAAGCAAGAGGCTCCAGTTATAGAGGGCCAGTATGCTGAAATATGCATTCAGAATTTTAACCCTCCAATGAAAGACAGCACTTCTACCACAGAACAAATGAACACCCAATCCACAATCTCGGATAAAGATGGCAAAGAATGGATAGGAATGTATAATCTTGTCACTATACCTACCACAGTTGAGTCACCAGATTACATGCTCTTTCGGGAAGATAAACAAATATATGCAACTCCTGAAATGCCTATCAATGCCAAGGTTGAGAAGGGAGAAGGCTCTGCCCAACTACCTGAGTATACTGATATACAGATAAGGACAGCTCCAGAAGTACCACAAAAATCTTCAGAGCTTGAAGAATATCTAGTCACAATGTCCGCATTCAATGAAGGAATTGTTAGTGAATCAATCAGTCCCTCAGATTTCACTTGTGGTCATACAAAAAAATCTAAGAAAATGGAGAAATCAGAAGGTGAACCTCAGATTTATGGTCCCATTTACACTGTTCTCACAATGCTTCCTAATGGCTTCCAAGAACCTCTGGAGCTCACAAGTGGCAACATTAATGAGATTGAGGAATTTGGAATTGGACAGTTTGGACATGTTTTCTTAGCCACCACAAAAGGATTGAGTTTGCAATTGGCCAAGGCAGATGAGGACCAGGGCATGTCAATTCTGGTAGCAGTGAAGAAGCTAAAACCTAATCCATCTCAGATCCAACAGGAAAACTTTGACAAAGAAGTAAAGTTCATGTCACATCTGAAACACAAGAATGTGGTGCATATCCTTGGAGTATGCAACCATCATCCTGCCTTCATCATGATGGAGTACATGGAGGAAGGTAACCTCAACCAGTTCCTACAGAAGTATTCTGAAGTTGTCGCGATTCCCTCCAGCACCACCCAAATTTCCACCTCCACAGTGGTGTACATGGCATCCCAGATAGCCAGTGCAATGAAGTACCTTGCATCACTCAAGTTCATTCATCGAGACATTGCTACACGAAGCTGCCTTGTTGGGAGGAACTTTGCCGTGAAGGTAGCCGATTTGGGTGTAAATCTGAAGCACTATCAGTCCCATTACTACCAAGTCCAGGGTAACAGGCTCCTGCCCATTCGCTGGATGGCCACCGAGTGCTTCAGTGGAAAATTCTCTGAGAAATCAGATGTGTGGGCATTTGGTGTCACCATGTGGGAGCTGTTTACTCTTGCCAAAGACAAGCCCTATCCACACATCAGTGATGAGGAGGTGATACAAAATGCTTTGAAGAGAAGGTATCACCAGTTCCCCTCAAGATTCGCAGCCTGTCCCCTGTCTGTGTATGAGATCATGAAAAAATGCTGGATCATAGATATGCAACAGCGAGTCACATTTCACAATCTACATGAAATGTTACAAAAGTTTGTTTGAGATTCTCCTAACACACACAAGTTACCCGACTTGTTAATTGTTGTGCATGCACATTAGCTTATAAACTTTTGAGTGTAGCACTTTTATTTAATTGAGTTCATTTGTTCTTGCATATTAGTCCATTATCTTATACTTCTTGTAGACTTGTAATGATATATGTCATCACTTAGTATATAGGTATGTTACAGAATTACTATATGTATGTGTATGTGTAAAATGTTGGATCATAGATATGAAGAATCGAGTCACATTTCACGATCTACACTAGCTGTTACGAAAGCATTCATAAGCATCATATGATGTAATACCTTTGCTACTAGCTATGTACAAGTCACAAAACTGGTTTTAGGCTATAGAGCTACATATGTATACTAACGATTATGTGAGTTTGAGTATGACACCTTTCATCTAACTAACATGATGTCACTGTGTAAGGTGTGTACTGAATCCCTTTTGCAAATTGGTGATGAGATAATGATGGATCATAGTCTATAGATATGCAGCAGCAAGTTACATTTCATGATCTCCTTCTCCATTCTTCTTGCGTGTATTATCTATGACTGTGTACAGTGAAATACAGAAATGGAAGGTTCCAACAGTGCCTGCAAAACTGTAGATTTCCAGTAGTGCCGTTTTTCTTATTGTGTATGTAAACTTATTGTGAGGTGAAGGGATCCATGCAGAGATAATATTCCTGTATGCACCACTTTGTCTTGTTTTTAAAATACATCGAATTTAGAGAGATGTGAATTACGTGTTATAGATGTCGCTGCTAAGCGCGCGCGCGCGCGATTCCACAAAGTTGAGCGCATGCGCGCGTGCCTCATCGTACGATTAACGTCTAACCTACGACAATCCGTAGGACAACACAAGTGGATCTCTCAAGGGATGCTAAAGGGTTGTTACGTGATGGTGAGTTAGTATATTGTTCCACCTTTAACTATAAAGTCACTGCTACGTATATACTTACGCATTTGAGGCAAACTTATAATTTCATACTTTCTACAATGTGAAATTGTAGTTTTCATTCCATACAATCAATAGTGAGTCCTCAAAGCATGGGCTGTACAGTGTAACATGCATCATTCTTGGGTAGGATAATCTACTGATACCAACATCCAAGAGCTACTGGCAGTTATTATCATGTTCATAAGGTCATGTTTACTTGTGCTGCACTTCGATGACCTACTAGTGTATTGTATGTGGGTGTACTAGTGGAAACATTTGCAATGACTCTTGTGACTAGTTTCTTAGTACATATAATTATTTACTTATTGTATCCCCCAACATACACCTGTTGTGTATTACATACATTGTATTTCCTGGGAGGGGAGTACTATTGAGGCTCTAGCAAGAGACTGTTATGATTTCACTTGGAAAGTGAAGGTAGATAGTTGCATGTATGGAATTTGTAGCATAAACATTGCTTAAAGGGCAGTTTCAATGCTCTGAGTGAGATGATGCCTGTTTTGCTATATAACATGATATGACAATTGCAGAGCATAACTGACTTTTACATACTGCTCCATGTATAGTATTGACATTCCGTAGTTGCATTTAGTGCTGAAATATTATAACTGAACAATGGAAATTGACATAATCTCCTTATACATGTGACTATTCACACTTGAGATTGTACCCTTTACAGAAAAGGAAGTGTGCAGTTTAACTGTGTGTATGTAGTGCACATGCAAAATTAACAGCCACGTCACATAGTGTAGTAATGTATTATGTACATGTTTGGAAATAGTCACTGTTTATATAGCCATATGCCTCATAACTGTAGTGTCACATGATGGAGTGATGCATGTAGGTGTATACTAATAATAGTGGGAAGAATCCCTAATTTCTGTTGAGTAGCAAAAGATATATGGGAACTTTAGAGTACAGATTCAATTCCTGAAGTGACTGGGACTGTATTCTATGTATGTAGTATTCTAAGAAAGCAGAGCTACTGATAGCACCAAAAGAGGTTGTCATACTTACTTAAGCTTGTACAGCACTCAATGAGTTACTGAAGCTTTTAGTCTAAGCAATAGCCCTTAATATGTATACATGAATATACCTGTAAAAATTATGTAGTGTAATATTTACATTCTGTTTCCTGAGAGAAAGGCCTATTGAGGCTCTAGCAAGGGACTATTATGAGTTTACTTATGAAGCAAAAATAATGATGCTTGCACTAAAATGTTGTTTGTAGTGTAAAATGGCTTTAAATGGCACTTCTAATGCTGATTACACCCTTTACAGAAAAGTAAATGTGCAGTACAAATGTATGTATGCAGTCCATTAGGAAAATCAACAGCCACCATCCATAATGGAGTACTATATCAACAGTTTACATGTTTGCAAATACCGTAATTTGCTTTTTCATGTAAAAGGTTTCGTCCAGAAAAACATTAGAAAATCAGAGGTGCCACACGAAATGGATGTTGAACCTGTAACTGAGGCACATCGCGATGCAAAAACTTTGACCTCTTCAGTCCATTGTATATAAGAATCAGATTACTCACCAGAGAGGTAATGCATAGGCCAAGGATAGGTGTAAAAGACAAATTAGCATTAAAAATGGTATCCATGCACGAAGGGAGGGATTGATGAGGCCATGTTGTTTGTGCAACACTCAGACCATTCTCGTGTATTGCATGAGGAAGTGTTTAGTCTTAGCCAAAATATGTTTACATTGGCCCTTAGGAATAGTTTGTAAAAACATTTCACTAAAATTTTGAACACCGGTACCAGTGAATCAACAGTAAACAATAAAGCATGCATGCAAACACAGGGGAAGATGGTATGCAAACAATAATGACATGTGTAGTATATGGATTACATGAGAAGGCATTGTCAGGCTATATACAGAAAAATGCTAGTATATGTGTCTACATCAAAGCAAGTGGAATCTCTCAAGTTATATGAAGGATTATTTCACATGAGTTAGTCTTATTCTCCCTTTAAGTGTCCTATCAATGAACACATACATGTTATATCCTTACCATCTGTGGCTCCATGGTCTGAGGAATATCTTTTTAGTATGCCAAAAGTTGTATATCCATCTCCTGCTTTGGGTATCTATCCTCAGGCATTGGTACTAGTTTACAAACCACTATTTAACTTAGCTCTATGCATATATGCCTACATTTCCTTTAGCTACCCCCAAATGACGGACCCGACTCTAACGCAGCTACTTGACACTTATTACTCTCCCAAATCTCTCTCCTGTAATCTATACTAGGTCTAATTACAGAAAGAAGCAACAGCCTATATGCACTATAGTGAAAAATCACCGAGGTGTGTGCACTGTGCCTAATCTACAGTAACGGGAAGTAGATATACGGAAAATATGTAGGCAATAGACGGAGTATATATGTCGGCGCATCCCTACATAGAGAGCCTACCGACTCTCTTTGATATTTAACATTGAAATATATTGATTTTGTTGCAGGATGGAAGTTTCATTCTGCTGTTCATTTCAGCTATCTCTATAATTAATTTATGGATATATGCCACAGCAGTGGGTACTGATGTACCAATACAGGCAGTGCCAAGAGGAATAGTGTCAGTCAATGGATCTAATATCAACATGGGATGTGCTAATCCACTAGTAGATAGAGAAGGTGTGATGGTATGTAATAACAGTGAAAGTTACCTGGTTGATGGTCACTCTCCAGCTATTGACAGAAGTACCTCCAACTGGGCATCTCAGCTAGTGACAGTGAGGAAGGTTTCAGATCATGCTCAAATCCACTTTAATCATGTTTTGCTGACATTTGGCTTCAACACAGCTGTGTCACTGACTGCAATTGAGTTGGATTGTTTCCTCTGTCCTGAGTGGAGCATTGGTGCTCCAAGAATTGGGGTGTATGCTGTTAGTAACTTAATATTCAGTTTTAATCATGAAAGAACTCTTGTTGCAGACCACATGCCTTCCAACTCATCATGTGACTCTCTATCAACTGTCAGTATTCCTCTTCAAGGGGATTTGTCATATCCCACATGGCATATTCTAGTGACATTTCCTAGTCCACATGAAGACATTCAGTGGGTACATGTTGGAGAGGTCAGATTTCTGAATGGATCTGCAGACAGTTATCCCTCTATAGTATATACATCTGAACTTACACCAGGTGAAATTTACACCAAGCTACAATATCATGTCTACAAATGATGCATTGTGAAAACACTAGTAAAAAGTTATATAATACTACCAGATGTGTCAACTGCTGAACTGCAGACTGCAGTCCTCATCAGTGGCATGTACTAAAGCAAAGGTAGCAGAGACTATTTAAATAAAGACAACTTAGGAATGCAGGAAATACCAAAGTAACCAGGAGTTGAAATGTCTGGCAGTATTATATAACTTTTGACATTATGTTGAAAAGTATTGTCACAATATTTGTCCTAGTCAACTAAGAATGTTCATTATAGTTACTGCTATTTATTGTACCACAGGTATGACAAGTACTTTATTGGATATTCTGCCCACTGCTACTACTATAGAATTAACACGAAACCATACTTCAACTTCTATGGAACCTTCTATGACACGTGGATCACCACCAACCAGTAACACAACTACTACAGACAAAACAGAACACACCACCACAGCAGTCAGTTCTGTATTATGGAACAGTATCACAGAGCCAGTGAACAACTCAACCACATCGGTCAGTTCTGAAATACTAAACAGTACAACAGAGCCAGTGAAAAGAATGACTACATCAGTAACTACAGAGACAACAAAACACTCCGCCACATCAGTCAGTTCTGTACCACTGAACAGTATCACAGAGCCAGTAAACAGCTCAACCATGTCAGTCAGTTCTGAAACACTAAGCAGTACACAAACCACTACACAGCCAGCGAAGAACTTAGCCACATCAGTCAGTTCTGTACCACTAGGTAGTGTCTCAATTACTGCAGAGTCAGTAAAAAAATCTACTACATTAGTCAGGATACCATCTACTAATACCCCAACAAAGAACAATTCTATAGCTATTCCTCTAATTGTAGGCATCATTGGATTAGTTCTATTGATTCTCACTGTAGTTATTGTGATTGGACTCTGTTTCATTAGAAGGCATTATTACTTGAGGGTGAAATGTAAATCAGTACAGTACCGACCTTGTGATCCAGCAAAGGAACAAGACAACAATGTTCATATACAAGCTGTGAATCCTAATGTATCTGAGTTCACAAACCCAGGGTACACTCGCCATGAGAAGCAAGAGGCTCCAGTTATAGAGGGCCAGTATGCTGAAATATGCATTCAGAATTTTAACCCTCCAATGAGGGACAGCATTTCTACCACAGAACAAATAAACACCCAAACCACCATCTCTGATAAAGATGGCAAAGAATGGATAGGAATGTATAATCTTGTCATTATACCTACCACAGTTGAGTCACCAGATTACATGCTCTTTCAGGAAGATAAACAAATGTATGCAACTCCTGAAATGCCTATCAATGCCGAAGTTGAGAAGGGAGAAGGCTCTGCCCAACTACCTGAGTATACTGATATACAGATAAGGACAGCTCCAGAAGTACCACAAAAATCTTCAGAGCTTGAAGAATATCTAGACATAATGTCTGCATTCAATGAGGGAATTGTTAGTGAATCAATCAGCCCATCAGATTTCACTTGTGGTCATACAAAAAAATCTAAGAAAATGGAGAAATCAGAAGGTGAACCTCAGATTTATGGTCCCATTTACATTGTTCCCACAATGCTTCCCAATGGCTTTCAGGAACCTCTGGAGATCACAAGTACCAACATTAATGAGATTGAGGAATTAGGAATTGGACAGTTCGGACATGTTTTCTTAGCCACCACAAAAGGCTTGAGTTTGCAATTGGCCAAGGCAGATGAGGACCAGGGCATGTCAGTTTTAGTAGCAGTGAAGAAGCTAAAACCTAATCCATCTCAGATCCAACAGGAAAACTTCGACAAAGAAGTGAAGTTCATGTCACATCTGAAACACAACAATGTGGTGCATATCCTTGGAGTATGCAACCATCATCCTGCCTTCATCATGATGGAATACATGGAGGAAGGTAACCTCAACCAGTTCCTACAGAAGTATTCTGAAGTTGTAGAGATTCCCTCCAACACCACCCAAATTTCCACCTCCACAGTGGTATACATGGCATCCCAGATAGCCAGTGCAATGAAGTACCTTGCATCACTCAACTTGATTCATCGAGACGTTGCTACACGAAGCTGCCTTGTTGGGAGGAACTTTGCCGTGAAGGTAGCAGATTTGGGTGTAAATCTGAAACACTATCAGTCCCATTACTACCAAGTCCAGGGTAACAGGCTCCTGCCCATTCGCTGGATGGCCACCGAGTGCTTCAGTGGAAAATTCTCCGAGAAATCAGATGTGTGGGCATTTGGTGTCACCATGTGGGAGCTGTTTGCTCTTGCCAGAGACAATCCCTACCCACACCTCAGCGATGAAGAGGTGATACAAAATGCCTTGAAGAGAAGGTATCACCAGTTCCCCTCAAGATTTGCAGCCTGTCCCCTGCCTGTGTATGAGATCATGGAAAAATGCTGGATCATAGATATAAAGAATCGAGTCACATTTCATGCCTTACATGAGATGTTACAAAAGCATCAAAAGTGAGTTTGTTTGAGGTTCTCCTAAGTTACCCAACTTGTTAATAGCTGCACACATTAGTAGTATTTAGCTTTGGATCGTTGAGTGTAGCACCTTTTAGATTCTTTTGAGTTCATTTTTTCATGCATAATAGATATCAGTCAGTGATAACAATGTATATATGCTTCCTGTAGAATGATAACGATATATATGTTAAAGAATTAGGCATACTATATGGCTTGGACTGTGGAGCTCATCTGAATTCAATTGCAATGAGCTGCAACAGGAAATTAGGCTTGCACATGTATGGCACTGTGTACACCTGTCTAATGTCTAATGTACTTGACATGGTTGACAATCCAAAATGCAGCCAGTTTTAGTGCCTGGAGTTCTGGTCCCCATTTTAATATGGCTACCACCATTTGCATGTGAAAAATGCGCTTATTCATATTCGCGCTTATCAAGTTTCAACGCCCCTTCGTGCGCATGCGCGCGCCGCGGATACGTGTACCGTCAGCGACAGACAGACAGAGACTGAGAACACCACTTCATAAGAACAAGTGGAATTTCTTGCAAGATATGAAGGGTCATTCCATCATGGTGAGTTTAAAACACATGGCATTGAACATTATTTCAAGTGTCTTGTCAACAAACTCCTGTGCAATGTATAGTTAATACGTAAATAGCTATTCTTAGAGCACATCTTCTCTAATGCCAATTGTGTATCTGTGTAGTCAGCCCCTCAGTTCATAGGCATTAAACATATATATTCTTGTACTGGTAGCTAACACAGGTAATATGAGGCCAAGAACATCTCGATTTCTGCAGCTCTTCCAAATCATCATTTTTACCTATTATATATCTTTGCTATATAGGCCCTAAGTAAGTTTCTCATGTTCTATAAGGTATGTACATTATGTATTGCTCACTCAATTAAAAGTTGGACCTTCTCCTCCTCTCGTGAGCTGCATGATGGGGGTGTTTATTTAATAGTATATACAACAGTTGTGATTCTCTTGTGAATAGTTTCTTTGTTGATATGTATATATACACAGTTAATAAGTTATGAGATCCCCAACACACACCTACAAGTATTTACAGTGTAATGCATGCATATATTGAGAGAATACTAGGGTCTGGCAGGGGACTGTTATAGGTTCATTTGAAAAGTGAAGGTAGTGATGTTTACACCTAAAAGCCAATTTATGATTTTAAAGGTCACTCCTAATGGAGTGGAATTGGCTGTTGTGTTTTCCCTTAAGTGAATCTTAATATATGAGAAAATAAACATTCAGGATTAGGGTATTGTGTGTTTAAAGGCTCTTGTGTTTGGTCTATTCAATATATATGTTTACAATGGCTGTGTGCATTCATTACTATTATCCTTTTAAGAGAGTTAGCTTCTTTTTGGCTTGTATAGAGGAGAGTATAGTGAGAGGGAGATTAGGAAGTTCAAAAAGGGACTGAATATCAGAGAGTCGGTAGACTCTCTATGTAGGGATGGCGCCGACACGCCCAATAAGCAATAAATTAACGGCTCAGAACTCTCGAAGGCGGCAGCTATGAGCCCTTTTAGACACATAACATGGCCTATGAGTGTTTCTATACATAATAAGACTCTCAAAGGTGGTAAATACACCGCTACAATGACATACGTGAAATTGCAAAAACCCGATTTCTCCATCTTCTTCTAATTCTTCAAACGGCCTAGCACAAAATACGTACACGTATTTATCTTGATTTTTGTACCAAAAGGCTTCTTATTCCCGTGTGCAGTGCCTTTTACCAACGGAATCTTTGTAGGACCCCTCTTGGACGAGTAAAGCTACGATATACGCTTCCGTGTAGTTGAACGCCATTTCCTCGTTATTACTCACGTGCGTTTCACATGACCACGAGCAGCAAAATGGGTGGAGCTCGCACACACTTTGTATTTGCAAGCGAGTCTACAACGAAAAAGCAGTGAAACAAACATTTCCATTAAATGTTGAAGGAAAGGTATTATGCGGTTACGCATGTTAGTATTGTTGCATGCCCTCATCCTCTGTTTTGCTGCATATATACTGCCCTCATACCCTGTGTTGTTTCTCTACTCTTTGGTACTGTCATCCCTACATCCTTCAACATTTAATGGAAATGTTTTACTCCCTTTATAGTAAAGGATTTTAGAGATGGATGAACTAGACTTTGCTTAAGTTTAGATCAAGAATTCATAGCTTTAAGGCATATAGGTATGAAGGTCGAGAAGAGAAATCTATTGTGTGGTGCTGAGTGTGAGAGTGTAGTTAGCCAATAGTAGAAGACTCATATTTTTGGAGAAACCTCAGGAGATAGCTAGCTATATATGCAAATTTTGATATGCTTAGTATAGACATATGCTTTGTAGGTAGTATATGTGTTAGGGAGAGTGATTTTTGCATTTAGATAAGGAGTATAAAGAGAAAAAGTAAACTTGTGTCCTGCATAGTCGACCTCAGTCCTTGCTGAGCATTTAGTTGAAGAAGAACCGTAAGTATTTCCTATCACACAGTACGGTAGTACTGTGTATATAGGGATTGCTATGGTCTATCCCCATTGAAAACCATATATAAGGATTTTGTTCATTTCACTTTCAATTTGAAGTTGATTTTACTTTTAATAATATCAAGGTGAAGAAAGTGTGAAAAATAACCAGTATACAAAAATTGGTTGTGTTGTGATGTAATATGTACATAATATCGGAAAAAATGATTTACACATTTTGTCCATGTTTTCATCATCTTCTTCTTCTTCTTGAATCACCGTAACTCATTAACCATAAAATCAATAAACTTGAATCTTTGCATGTAGAAATATATCATTACGTACTGGGGAATAGACATATAATATTGTAGTTCATGTACTACTGATCGTTATCTCTCCCAGCAATGTATTATGAATGAGGATAACTAATGAGCAAAAATCAGCAACTATGGTAACCATCAACCTGAAAGTCAGCATGTGCAGAGATATCATCGCTAATGGCAATATAATAAAATCATATGTTGTTAACCCTTGTGATTCTTGTAATACTGCTCTCAATGCAATACATGTACATGTCACACAGTACAGTAGTACTGTGTATGTAGGGATTGCTATAGTCTATCCCCATTAAAAATATAAGGTTTTTCATCACTTTCACTTTCAGTTTGCTGCTTACTGGATTTCTGTTAACATAAATATGTAGAAACTAACTGTGATTATAAAATGGTAGATAAAGGGGTTAAATTAACAAAAATTTTGTAAATTATTGTTCACCTTCCGACACTACTTCTTCCACTTGAAAAAGTGTAACTCACTAATGGTAACACATTTAAACATTAAATTTGGTACAGTGATATAGTTCCACTGTGGGTATAGTGCATCGTCATGTTAAAAACAATGTACTTCTTGTAAAATAAACAAAAATAGCCTCAGGCCATGTATAATAGTGGAGGCCACACAATCCTGTATCTGACTAATAAAAGCCCTGCTAAATGTGAAATTTTGTATGATAGTATAGTTTAATACCCCAATGATCAACGTTGTGATAAAATCTCTGTAAACAATAAATCTTGTAATAAAACAACAAATAGCCTCAGGCAAGCATTTCTGTATCTCACTAACAATAGCTCCCCTAAATGTGGAAATTGGTATGATGGAAAAGCTTAATACCTTAATGATCAACATTGTGATAAAATCTCTGTAAACCATGTAAATCTTGCACAAAATAGCCTCAGGCAAGCATTACTGTATCTCACTAACAAAAGCTCCACTAAATGTGGAAATTGGTGTGATGGTAAAGCTTAATACCCCAATGTGATAAAATCTCTGTAAACCATGTAAATCTTGTACAAAATAGCCTCAGGCAAGCATTACGGTATCTCACTAACAAAAGCTCCACTAAATGTGGAAAATTGGTGTGATTGTAAAGCTTAATACCCCAATGTGATAAAATCTCTGTAAACCATGTAAATTTTGTACAAAATAGCCTCAGGCAAGCATTACTGTATCTCACTAACAAAAGCTCCACTAAATGTGGAAATTGGTGTGATTGTAAAGCTTAATACCCCAATGATCAACATTGTGATAAAATCTCTGTAAACCATGTAAATCTTGTACAAAATAGCCTCAGGCAAGCATTACTGTATCTCACTAACAAAAGCTCTGCTATATATGGAAATTGGTGTGATGGTAAAGCTTAATACCCAATGATCAATGTTGTGATAAGATCTATGTAAACAATGTAAATCTTGTAATATAATAACAAATCCTTGCCTCAGGCAGGCAATACCGTATCTCACTAACAAAAGCTCCACTAAATGTGGAAATTGGTATGCTGGTAAAGTGTAATGCACCAATGATCAACGTTATGATAAGAACTCTGTAAACAATGTAAGTCTTGTAATATAACAACAAATAGCTTTATGCAAGCGTTACCGTATCTCACTAACAAAAGCTTCACTAAATGTAAATATTTGTATGATGGTAAACCTAAGTACTGGCAGTTACATAGTAAACCTAAGTACTGGCAGTTACATAGTACTGGCAGTTACACAGAGCCTATAACTCTTCAAGCACACGCTATTATCTGTATTGCTAATTTAGTTTAACTGATGTACAATGCATTAGCTAATACGTTTGTAACCAAGTAAACTGCAAAATAGCGAAATTTATGTACCTAAAAAAATGACAGGAGACAAGTAAATAAAAAATTTAGGAAATTTGAAAGGAAATACAGGGATTGCATAAAAAGGAAAGGAGACAAGATTGGGACACAGACATGTTATGATATATCAACGTACCCATAATGTTAGTAAAAAATTGACAAGAGACAAGTAAATAAAAAATTTAGGAAATTTGAAGTGTAATATAGGAATTGCATAAAAATACAGACACAGACATGCTATATACATCAATGTACTAAAAGGTATGTTGATGTACATGGCATGTCTGTGTCCCAATCTTGTCTCTGTTCATTTTTATGCAATTCCTATATTACACTTCAAATTTCCTAAATTTTTTATTTACTTGTAATTATACCATTCACATATGAGCTAGGCCCACCTTTAGGCTATGCCTATTCAATCTTAGTTAATCCAGTTCCTGCTGCTACCAAGTTGCATGTCGACCTTCTTATTGGTCACTACAACAGACTATGAATTGAACCATACAGCACTCAAGCCTCCTCCTAACTTGGCAGAGTGGTGCATAATATAGATTCAAGTCCTACAGTGAGAACTGATTTTTCAGTAACAAAGTCTGTTGTGGTTACATAGCTATATAGCAGGAGGGGTTTTAGGTTCATATGATAAAACATCTATAAAGTCAGCCCCCTAGGATATATTTTCTTATTCAATCTTAGGTTGGAAAGGTAAGCAAAGTGTTTCATGTTGTAGAAAAACTGTGTTAATATGAGTGTATGTCCATGATACTGAGCGCATAGTCAGTGGCAAATGGCATACTGTGGTTTCTTGAGCATTGTCCCTATAGTTTAACACATCTACATATTAATTTTGCAGGAGGATAAATTCATTCTACTATTGGCTCTTTCAATTGTCTCTGTGGCAGGTATGATTGTTGACGGCTACAGCTACAGTGTATTACTTAATAGGTGAAATAATACAGCCTTGTTTCATTATTCAGGTGCTGAGGTTCCAGTACAGGTAGTACCACAAGGAATACAGTCAGTCAATGGATCTAATACCACCATGGGATGTGCTAGTCCACTAGTAAACAGAAGTGGTGTGATGGTATGTAATAACAGTGAAAGTTACCTGGTTGATGATTGCTCTCCAGCTATTAACACAAGTACCTCCAACTGGGCGTCTCAGCTAGTAACGCTGAGGAAGGTTTCAGATCATGCTCAAATCCACTTTGATCATGTTTTGCTGACATTTGGCTTCAACACAGCTGTGTCACTGACTGCAATTGAGTTGGACTTTTTCCTCTGTCCTGAGTGGAGCATTGGTGCCCCAATCATTTCGGTGCTTGCTACTAATAATAGTGACTTAATATTCAGTTTTGATTTAGAAATATTGGCTATAGACCACACCCCTTTCAACCCATCATGTGACTCTCTATCAACTGTCAGTATTCCTCTTCAAGGGGATTCATCCTACCTCACATGGTATATACTAGTGACGTTTCCTAGACCACATGAAGATGTTAAGTGGGTACATGTTGGAGAGGTCAGATTTCTGAATGGATCTGTAGATGATCATCCCTCAAGTATATGTACATCTGTATCTACTCCAGGTGAAATGTACAGATGCATTTGAACACTTGTATTCAATTGATAAATAAATTGCTGTATACATGCCTCAGATGAAGCAGTGATGTACTACTTTGAAAGTAAAACTGCCTCATACACATGTACAGCTAGCTAATAGCACATATGCAGCATGTATCTATATACCTTCTATGGTACACTTCACTTATATATAGTAGTTCGGTAACTAATCCTGGATAATTAGACACATGGTTTTGAGATCTGTCCCTTCACCACTTCACATAATGAGCAGTGTCTCTTAGCCTACCACTTAAATTAGCATACCCTAAGGTTATGCAATGCCTATATGTTAGAACACTGTAATCAAAAGTACACTGCAATCAATTAGAACAGTAAGAACACAGTTATAGGAACTGTCTCTATATTATGAATAACTTGTAGGACATGTTTTACCTTTCCCTCTATATTTTATGTAAAGCCTTACTAACTACACCAGGAAGTAGAAAATGTTTGTAGATGTGTAGCCTTTCTTTACTACTGAGTAATGTGAAATCGTATGTGTACCCTAATCACATACTTGAGTTTATAGTAATATCTCCATAGCACTGGAACAATAGATAGATTAGTTACTCACAAATAATTCAATGGGTACTGTCCTCACTTCTACCACTACAGTATCACCAACATGCTTACTTAGCAGTACTAGTCTGGCACCAAACAGTACAGTGACATCCATAAAGCCCACCACCACACCTGGAGAATCCATGAATATCTCCACATGTGAACCAAACTGTACCATGAATTCTTCTACATGTGAACCAAACTGTACCGTGAATTCTTTCACATGTGAACCAAACAGTACCGTGAATTCTTCTACATGTGAACTAAACTGTACCGTGAATTCTTTCACATGTGAACCAAACTGTACCGTGAATTCTTTCACATGTGAACCAAACAGTACCGTGAATTCTTCCACATGTGAACCAAACAGTACCGTGAATTCTTTCACATGTGAACCAAACTGTACCGTGAATTCTTTCACATGTGAACCAAACAGTACCGTGAATTCTTTCACATGTGAACCAAACTGTACCGTGAATTCTTTCACATGTGAACCAAACTGTACCGTGAATTCTTCCACATGTGAACCAAACAGTACCGTGAATTCTTTCACATGTGAACCAAACAGTACTGTGAATTCTTTCACATGTGAACCAAACTGTACCGTGAATTCTTTCACATGTGAACCAAACAGTACCGTGAATTCTTCCACATGTGAACCAAACAGTACCATGAGTTCCACTACATATGAACCAAAGAGTACATTGACCTCCATGAAATCCTCCACCACAAGTGAATCTGTGAACAATACCAAAACTCCAGAACCTTCAATCACAGTAGTTAGTTCAGCACTACCAAGCAGTGCCCCAACCTCAACAGAGCCAATAGAAAACTCTACCACATCAGTCAGGATACCATCACCAGACAATACTGATACCGTGAATTCTTCCACATGTGAACCAAACAGTACCGTGAATTCTTCCACATGTGAACCAAACAGTACCATGAGTTCCACTACATATGAACCAAAGAGTACATTGACCTCCATGAAATCCTCCACCACAAGTGAATCTGTGAACAATACCAAAACTCCAGAACCTTCAATCACAGTAGTTAGTTCAGCACTACCAAGCAGTGCCCCAACCTCAACAGAGCCAATAGAAAACTCTACCACATCAGTCAGGATACCATCACCAGACAATACTGATACCCCACCAAACAACACCACAGCTGTTCCTCTAATTGCAGGAGTCATTGTATTAATAATAGTGATTCTCCTTACAGTTCTCATGATTGAACTATATTTCCTTAGAAGGCAATATTACCCAAAGCATAAATCAGCACGGGACAGACGTTGTGATGTAGAAGACCCATCAAACAAACAAGATATTCACACGATTCCTAATGTTTTTGTATCTGAGCTCACAAATCCAAATCCAACAAACTGTCACCACGACAGGCAAGAGGTTCCAGTTATAGAAGGCCAGTATGCTGAAATTGACATTCACAATATAAACCCTCCAATGAAAGACAATTCCTCTACAACTCAAATAAACACCGAAACCTCTGTCTTTGATAAAGACGGTAAAGAGTGGATAGGAATGTATACTTTCATCACTATACCCACCATAATTGAGTCACCAGATCACATGATCTTTCAGAAAGATGAACAGCAGAAACGTGCAATTCCTGAACTTCCTACCAATGCCAAGGTTGAGAAGGAAGAAGGCTCTGCCAAACCAATACCTGAGTATACTGATGTACAGATAAGGAAGGCTCCAGAAGTACCACAAAAATCTGCAGAGCTTGAAGAATATCTAGACACAGTGCCTACATTCAATGAGGGAATTGTTAGTGAATCAATCAGTCCGTCAGATTTCACTTGTGGTCATACTCAAGAATCAAAGCAGATGGAAGAAGAGGATGTAGATCCTCAGATTTATGGTCCCATTTACACTGTTCCCACAATGCTTCCTAATGATTTCCAAGAACCTCTGGAGCTCACAAGTGGCAACATTAATGAGATTGAGGAATTAGGAATTGGACAGTTTGGACAGATTCTTTTGGCCACCACAAAAGGCTTGAGCTTGAATGATACACAATTGAGCATGACAGACCAGGACACATTGATCCTTGTCACAGTGAAGAAGCTGAAACCTAATCCATCTCAGATCCAACAGGAAAACTTTGACAAAGAAGTGAAGTTCATGTCACATCTGAAACACAAGAATGTGGTGTGTATCCTTGGAGTATGCTACCATCATCCTGCCTTCATCATGATGGAGTACATGGAGGATGGTAACCTCAACCAGTTCCTACAGAAGTATTCTGAAGTTGTAGAGACTCCCTCCAACAACACTCAAATTTCCACCTCCACAGTGGTGTACATGGCATCCCAGATAGCCAGTGCAATGAAGTACCTTGCATCACTCAAGTTCATTCATCGAGACATTGCTACACGAAGCTGCCTTGTTGAGAGAAACTTTGCCGTGAAGGTAGCTGATTTGGGTGTAAATATGAAGCACTATCAGTCCCATTACTACCAAGTCCAGGGTAACAGGCTCCTGCCCATTCGCTGGATGGCCACCGAGTGCTTCAGTGGAAAATTCTCTGAGAAATCAGATGTGTGGGCATTTGGTGTCACCATGTGGGAGCTGTTTGCTCTTGCCAAAGACAAGCCTCACCCACACCTCAGTGATGAAGAGGTGATACAAAATGCCTTGAAGAGAAGGTATCATCAGTTTCCCTCAAGATCTGAAGCCTGTCCTCTCCTTGTATATGAGATCATGAAAAGATGCTGGATCATAGATATGCAGCAGCGAGTTACATTTCATGATCTACATGAGATGTTACAAAAGCATTCATAAACATGAAAGCGTAGACTATGTTATCATCACACCTCAAGACTGAAGTAGACTATATATGCTACATAATTGGTTGTAATCATCACACTTCATTATTAGTTATTTGCTTGTATTTACTTGTTCTAAACATTAGTAGAAAGCAGAAGTTAGTAAGCTGTAGATCATGTAATATTATTCGTACATGATTCGTTATCTTCTGCGCATGCGCGAAGCGTAGCGCGCGAGCGAGTATATAGTTGCAAACCCTAACTGGAGACTGCAAACGCAGTCGACGAAACATTTCACAAATGGTGAGTCAATCTTCTCTCTCTACTTCAAACAGTATGTTTCATTGTTCAAGATTATGTGACACACTGTCAGTAAATTAAATTGAGCCTGTGTGGTTGTATGTTTTTCTGTTGGGCAGTGGTTATAGACACATATGGTACAAGTCAATACATTTTGATCGCTATGCTGTTTACATAGCCATTTCACTCTACACTCAGCTGAGTTGCTGCAGTAAAGTGTGCTTTTTGCAGTCCAATGAACAATTATACTTGTACTATACTGTGGCTATTTAGGGTTGACTCTTCTGAGGACAAAGGTGTACATATCTAGAATGGTCAGGGTCTGCTTGTGATTTCTAAAACATATCATATATTCTTTACAACTTCATCTTTCAACATATTTTGCTATAGGATGGAACTGTCGTTCAAAATACCCCCTGCTGTTGTCTCACTGATATTATAAACAGGTAAATTTGGTAAGTACTAGGATTGAGCTGCAGTAGCTCTGTTTTCTCATCTAATACATTGAATTATGATGATACTACTGGGAACTAATCTGAATCACATTCATAGATAACTTCATTAGAGTCATATACATACACTTGTATTAGTGTCAGCTGAGCATCATGATCTTTAGGTCTTGCACCTGTCTAGTGTCCCAGTGATAGCCCCATGCACCTGCATGTTAGCAGATCAATACTAAGAGCAATACACATGTAATGTTACATAAGTTGAACCCTTATGTCAGCAATCACCAGGTTTGAGTTCAAGGGCACTACATCAGGTGATCAAGAGCCCCGTTTGCTACATGGGCACTTAAATGACTACATATGACTAGAATGGCATGTTAAATATAACATACCTTTGTAGCATGAAATCACCAGGATATGGTATCTTTGAAGCTCTGTGAGTAAGGTAATCAGGTTAAGAGGATCTCTGTAGCATAAAGCTGTGACTTCCATGGGAGTGATGTCTAAACCTATTGCTCAATGTGCTAGAGTGACACAATTATGTACACAGTCTACAACAAGGATGTATGTTTTGTGCTACTATGTGTGCTTTTCCTATACACTGTCACACCAAAATACTGCTATAATTGCTTATTATGGTTAATTAAAAGTTATGTTATAATCAATATACATCTTTGGTCCTAGTTCTATCTTCAGGTGCCGAGATACCAATATCACTGCAGGTAGTGCCACAAGGAATAGAGTCAGTCAATGGGTCTGATATCAACATGGGATGTGATAGTCCACCAGAAAACGTCAATGATGTGATGGCATGTGGTAGTGTCACTCACTCAGCTAGAAGCTGCTTATCCGATGGTAGTTCACCTTCAAATAAACACAAATACTTCCATTTGGGCATCTCAGCTAGTGACAGTGAAAAGGACTTGGTCTATTTTTGACTATGATTATGTTGTGCTGACATTTGCCTTTACCCAAGCCATAAGTGTGTTATCTGTTGAGCTAGACTTGCTGCTCTGTCCCGATTGGAACATTAATGCTCCAGCTATAATTGTGTATGGTGCAAATGCTACTAATAGCTTAGCTTTTAGACACAGATTTGGAGACTTTCTTGCGATCAAAGGCCTTCTCATTCATCATGCGACTGTCTCTTAACTGTCAGTATTCCTATTCAATATGGTGAGCCACTCTACTCAGTATGGCATATTCTAGTGACGTTTAACAACCAATTCTCCATTGAATGGGTTCATGTGGGAGAGGTCAGATTCCTGGATTCACACCGCTCTAGAAATCACTTAACATCAATCCCTACACCTAAAACTACTGCAGGTGAGCTCTCTCAATGCATACATATCCTGAGAGGCCAGTTGACATGGGTACCAATAGAAAACTGAATAGTGCTGATATTTTTGTAAAATATATTTCACTAACCACCTCCTAAATAGAGTCAACTGATCCTGTCACACATGTACGTCCTTCAACAGCAGTTCATCCATACCAATGGCATCAACAATATTTGAGTCACTGAATGTCAATCCAACCACAGTTGTGCCAGCAGTACACATTATATCACCATTTAGTTCTGAACTAATAAATTTCACAACCACTGTGGTATCGACCAAAGACATCCCACACTAGTCAGTTCTGAACCAATGAACGTCATCCTAACCACTGTGGCATCGACCAAACACATCCCCACACTAGTCAGTTATGAACCAATGAATGTCATCCCAACCACTGTGACATCGACCAAACACATCCCCACACTAGTCAGTTATGAACCAATGAATGTCATCCCAACCACTGTGGTATTGAAATACACCCTAGCTAATCCAATAAATGTTATCCCCACCAATGTGGTATCAAAAACACATATCACTACACTAATCACAAATGTCATTCCAACCATCACAGTATCAACAAAAACCATTACTTCATTACTCATCAGTTCTGGGCCACCAATACCCACAATGGGATTAACCAAACATGTCACTGCACTAGTCAGTTCTGAATCACTGAACTACACACCAACTACTGTGGCAATAACAAAGCACATCACTATCCTGGTCACTCATGAATCACCCAGGACCACTCCTGTGGCACCAACCAAACGTATCACTCTAGTCAGTTCAGAGTCACCTTCAGATGACACTCTAACCTCTGGGATATCCATTGCTGCTGTGGTCCGTTCTGAGCCACTGATGAGTGCACGTGACAACACACACACTATAAACTCAAGACAACACTTCTCTTCACCTAACCCTCCTCAGCCCCAAAACAGTCCTGTAATTAGTAACCCAATTGGTGATAAGACATCTCCTGATTATGGGAAGGTGGCTATTCTTCTGATAACATTAGTTGTAGGAACTATTGGGCTGGTTTTGGTTATTGTGACCTGTCTCTATTGCTGTATGAGATTTCAACACTACTGGAAAACAATATGGACTGACAATTACGTAAAACCCAGCCGTTCTCTAGCCATAACCATGGATCATGACAATTTACTCGGCAAAGGAGCCATTAGCAATACAAGCAGTGACTAGCTACCTGCCAACTAAAGATTTCAAGCTCTATTTTGTTGTTAATCCAATATACTCTTATTTTGACACAACTCTCTTTTGTGGTGTCTATGATGAGAGTTCCACAGGTGCAATGAGCGCTTCAATGAAGGGTAGTCTCTCTAATGATATTGATTTTTTTTGAGTGAATTACGATTTTATTTATATTTCATTTATTCTGTAGTTGTATTTATATTTCATTTATTCTGTAGTCGTATTTATATTTCATTTATTCTGTAGTCGTATTAATATTTCATTTATTCTGTAGTCGTATTTATATTTCATTTATTCTGTAGTCGTAAATCCACTCAGCATGGCTCCTTCACTGATGTAAAGGTGTTACCGGTCGACTCTTAACAGGGTTCTGACGGCACATGATCGAGTGGTAGACGGGTCAGGTGTGAGACTCCAGTATGGGAGTACCACCTGGCTGTATATGAGAGAGAGTGGGGGGACTGATTTTTAACTGGGAGTCGTGGCTCAGTGGTTAGTGCACTGGATTTCCAGTCACTGATCCTGAGTTCAATTCCTGGTGGAAATCGGTCTTTCCTGCTCTCTCTTCATACCTTACGCCTGAGCCATCGAATATTACAGTTCTCTATGCATTGATCGTTATGCATGTTATGATTATCCCATGGCATACTTCTCAAGCCATCATCACTGCTTTTGCCTGCATATACTTTAAATGAAAATGTTTTTACACTTGTATACTCATGTTCACAATGTTCCCATATCAATCACAGATGTACATACCTACACTACATAGTCACCTAAATGAACACTTCAAACGATTGGTTGATTTCAGTAGGGAGGAAGTTGTCACTTACTGGAGCAGGGCTGGGCTGTCTGTAAGCAAAGTGTTCCTGTGACTGTGGTTGTGTAGCATCTCCTCTCCCAGCCTGTGTCAGCCCATCCCTTGATTCAATATTCAGTGATTTTTGTTCATTAGGCTCTCTCTTTGTTAGACCTATTAGAATGGAGTATAGTCATGAACTAAAAGGTGACAAGATGCCTGTTTTCATAACCATACCATATGATATGTTGGGATCAGTATCAATAGCAGAATCCTGCATTACACCATATGATGGGTTAGTAGATGTGGAAAGTAGAACTCGTGGTGGAGGTAGTTCAGGGTTGTCAGGTACATAGTCATAATATGGTTCCATATGTATGCCTTCCCGGTCAGGTAGAACTGAAGTATAGTCATAAACTAAAAAGTGACAAGATGCCTGTTTTCATAACCATACCATATGATATGTTGGGATCAGTATCAATAGCAGAATCCTGCATTACACCATATGATGGGTTAGTAGATGTGGAAAGTAGAACTCGTGGTGGAGGTAGTTCAGGGTTGTCAGGTACATAGTCATAATATGGTTCCATATGTATGCCTTCCCGGTCAGGTAGAACTGAAGGAGCAGTATAAATATACAAGTGCTAGAATGTGTATAACAGTAGTTTTATTATTTAATCACTATTGTACTATGGTTATGGTCAAGATCAAAGACTTCAGCTGGTGTCAATATAGCTTATACCACAGCTGTGACCACAAGTGTGATGTACTTCTATAAACCAATGGCTAGTGATGGATAAATTATTCTGACGTCATGGTTACTATGGCAAGTCTTTGATCTTGACTATAACCACAGTACAAATATGGCTTTTTGTGGCTTACGTGATTACTCCTTGAGTAAATCACATAAAGGTGTAAATCCCATAAAACACTCAAAAGACAAAGTACGGGACTATCTATGAAGTTAACTCCTAGCTGATATTGATGAACAATATATAGCCTGAAAAACAATTCATCACCATTTTCAGTTGTAACTGCCGTGTCTTTTCCACAGTGAGCAATATGTGTTAGGAACAAAGTCATGATAATCAGTATGACGGCTGTGATCCCCAGTACACCAGCTACTGCACCAATTATAATTGGTAATGGGATAGTAGGTTCTCCTTCTGAGCTAGGTGGGGGTGTGATTGTGGGCATGGAGCTACTGCTCATGGTGGGCTTGGTCATGGTGGGTGTGGTTATGGTGCTGCTTGGCTGCAGAGATGAAGGATCAGACCCACCTAAAGAATAGTTGCATGACAATATTTTGTATACTAATACTACCTATGTGTGTGCAGCAATTCACTTACCAGTGCTCTCCACAGTCAGCTGTATGTCTTGGGATTGTTCAGTGTTTCTGATAGCACAAGTGTAGTTAGCAGAGTCAGATGGCTGGGGCTGTGAGATGACCAGAGTTGACACTCGACTATTTCCAATTGTATCACTTCCAAACTGTCCCTCTTCAGTGCCATCAGTGTATGTAATGGTGTATCTTTCATTTGTGTCAGATATCAACTGTCCTCCTCTGAACCACTGCAGGTCCTCATCAGGACGGAGGTAGAGAGACATTTCACAACTCAGAGAAACACTTGTAGCATTGTCAAATATCACAACTTCTACTTCATCAGTAGTTAACTCCACTGTGGAATAATGAGATACAGAAGAGTAATATGTGGTGTAGTGTATATATCATTCTTTATGATTACCTAACAGTTGAAGAGTGGCTTCAGATGACATCCATGGTCCACGATTATCAGGATCACGGATATCTTGGACTTGACATGTGTAAGTACCAGCATCACTGTATATGAGCTCATTTATTAGAATAATTGTTTCAAATCCAGGTGGAACTTCCACTGGCCCTTGGTTTGTAAAATATTTTCCATAGTTAAGCCTTAATTCAAGGGCAGTTCCATTAGGTAAAATCCACTGTGATTCAACTGTACTGTCACTTAGTGTGAAATTAGCTTCAATCTCACATGTAACAAAGCCACTAGAAACCACCCGTGGCAACAAATGTGATGGTAATGTCTTGTTCTGTGGTGTGACGGTCAACACTAAACGAAAAAATCATATTGTTAGACCTCATAGTTATGTTACATACAGCCTTCAATGCTAACCAGATCTTCCTCACATTATACTCCCATCATGATGCATACCAGGCCCGTACACAGGTTGTTGAAAAGGTAAGTTACATAATAAGCACAAAACATAATTACATAAGCGCGCCACCTAGGGGGGTCTGGGGGGCATGCTCCGCCAGGAAAATTTTGGATTTCTAGACCTGAGATCGTTTCTGATGCAATGTTAGAGTGATTAATTAATAGAGTCCCTGCAAACGCTCACTGCACTTGACTATAGCAAAGACAGTTACTATTTCAGGGTAGAAGATGCATATATGCATCCAAGGCTGATGAGAAAACGCGGCGAGCACTGCATGCTGCGAAGTGCGCATATCGATTAGCAAGTTCACGCGCGCAAGTAAATTTGATGGCCGCGGTTGGAGCGTCGCGTTGGCGTGATCTATAACGCTAAGCTTTCCACGCGTGCGTCTTAGCCGCAGCCAGCGATCTAGCCGAGCTAAGTGTGAGTAAATCACATAAGTACCCAGCCTAAAAGGGGGGTTCGTCCGAACCCCCCCTGTGTACGGGCCTGCATACATATGCTTGTACCCTACATACACCATCCGACAAAATAATACAGGAAGCATGCCCCTAATGCATGCATGCTCTACTCACCTGATTCTCCTGGTGTTAGTGTAAAACACAACAGTGCAATAATGGATGGTGCATTCATCTTCCTTGCCTAGGGCATTGAACATTAGCACATATACTTATCACTGATGCACAAATTTTAGTGGACAGCACACACACACACACACACACACACACACACACACACACACACACACACACACACACACACACACACACACACACACACACACACACACACACACACACACACACACACACACACACACACACACACACACACACACACACACACACACACACACACACACACACACACACACACACACACACACACACACACCCCTGATACTACACTTTACGGAACGGGATTGGAAGCTCCGTATATTTCGCACATTTCGTTGACACACTCCGCGTTTCGGCGGAAGTAAGGTATAGTAAAGTGTAAAAACATTTCATTAAAATGTTAAAGGATGTAGGGATGGTAGTGCCAAAAATTAAAGAAACAAGATTGTAATAACCTGAGTGGTCCACAGTGAATAACTGATTATGATACGTATATACTTTGGAGTTCAGAGTTCACGCTACCACAAAGATGAATTACAATTCATGTATGCAGACAAGGGATAATTGCATGCAACAATAACAACATGCGTAACCCCCACGAAATTAAATGTAGGGAGGGGTTACGCATGTTGTTATTGTTGCATGCAATTATCCCTTGTCTGCATACATGAATTGTAATTCATCTTTGTGGTAGCGTGAACTCTGAACTCCAAAGTATATACGTATCATAATCAGTTATTCACTGTGGACCACTCAGGTTATTACAATCTTGTTTCTTTAATTTTTGGCACTACCATCCCTACATCCTTTAACATTTTAATGAAATGTTTTTACACTTGTTTCACTAGTTTTTCTTGGGTACCTACAGTGTCCATTTCTGTACGTGGAGTGATCCCTACTTGCTTGTGTTCGCACGAGCCCCACCCGCTTCTACTCCCGCGGACCTGCGCGCGCTTGAGCCGAGCCCCACCTTTCTATTAAACGTTATGCACGTGACCACACAGAAAATGGCTTCCGACAAATAAGGAAAATTTGTGATTATACAGTTGTGAGTAAAGTTACCAAGATTCTCTTGGTCAAGGATCACGCACGCAAGGGAAAGGAGTCGTTTCATGTAAAAACCAAGGACAGTACTTGTGCCACTTTTGCGGTAGGCCAGTTCAACTGAATTAGAAGAAGAAGAAGAAGAAGATGATGAACAAAACTATCCAAAAAAGGGGGTGTGGCAAATTCCGTAAGTCATTGTAGCTGTGTATTTTACGTACTTTGAGGGTCTTAGCGGGTACAGAATCACTCGTAGAGTATGTGTATGTATCTAAAAGGGCTTGTAACTGCCGCGTTTGGGAGTTATGAGCCATTCTATTTTGGAAAATGGGCGTGTCCTGTCGGCGCCATCCCTACATAGAGAGTCTACCGACTCTCTAATAAGTGTGTGTTATACCCATGGATTACAGAGCACGGGGGAGTGTGTGCTGTACCATGCGATTATAGAGCACTTCCCAGTGCGCTATACTCCATTGTTGTACCTTCGCCTGTACACATGGACGTAACACGCTAAGAAATTCGTAACGTGAGACAAATTGTGACTCTCCTCTCGTGAGAGTCTGGCCTGCATGAGAGACTAATAGGTAACTACGTCGCTTCGCGTTTAGGATGAACATATGATAAGCACGCAGTTTCCAACAACTTCTTTGATATGTGCCAAAAAAGATCTACCCGTGGAACACCCTGTAGAAATATAGTGAGGCCTAACATAGACCAGAGAACGCTCACCATAGCTATTCAACAGATTTCTGCTGGGTAACTTTTCCTGGCTACAATGTTCGAGGACCAACTTGTTTCTTCAAAGAGTCATGGAAGTGAAACTTTTATGCTGTGAAGCGGAAGGGGTGGGGTTACAGCGCGCGGGCGAGTAGAAAGAGGGTGGAGCTAGAGCGTATAGCTGTTGCCACAAAACTAGTGAAAACAGTTCTTAGGTTGAGAGTGCCAAGCAAATGAGGTACAGTAGGTCTATGCAGGTAGGCAGACATGCAATAATAACGAAATGGGTAACCCATATCTTTACATCTCCTTTATTGGGTTACACATGTTGGCACTCACATCCTTACATTCTGAAATATTTCTACACTTGTAAATAATAAGCTATACATACATATATGCTGTTTTTGTGCAGTGTGTTGATTATTTTACAGAGCTAAACAAAAATGTTAGCTATATATTCTGTGAGGTAGTGACAATATCTTTTCCTGTCATAAGAACCTTGAGTGAATCAAGATTACTTTCTTCATCACCTTTGAACCATCTGTATGGACAGTGACGTAATTACTTTAGTAATGACATAACTCTATGCCTAAAAATCATCAAGCCAGTAACTCAGATTCTATATCACTGTAAAATCAATTTTTCATATAACAATATTGTTTGTTACATGAGTTTATCCCATACATACATCAGTTCATCATGTGATACCACAATATTCCCTAGACAATGACCATTCCTTGAGTGTTGATAGAGTAGTCCACTATTCCACAATGCCTCTACACATATTGGCCCAGGGATTACATACTCTTTAGTAGTATAGTAGTATCACATGATGAACTGATGTATGTATGGGATGAAACTAATGCAACAATTTTGCTATTATGACAAAACTGATTTTACAGTGTATTAATATCAGAGATAGATGTAAGACTTACTTTGGGTTGGTGACAAATTATAGGCTGGGTTGGAGTCAATACTCACGAATGTAGAGTCACCACTGCCTCCAGGAATAACATCATACAAGTGGTCTTCCACAGAGAGTAAGTAAATAAATAAGTTGAAGCAATTAGAACAGTACCTGGAAATGTCAGTGTGGTGCTGTTTGAGATCCACTCAGAATCTGTATTTTCTCTGTACCTGCAAACATACTCTCCTTCATCTGTGTATGAAGCTCTTTGTATTCTCAGTGACAGGCTATGTTCATCGCGTTGAGGAAAGTACTGTACTATAAACCGATCCTTGGAAGAAGAAATGACAGTTTGGTCAGGTAAGAGCCATTCTACTTCAAAAGTGGGTGATGGAGGTGTAATGCTGCATCCCAACACCCGGATGCTTGAGAGTGTTCCAGGGGCTAAATTTGTTAAGCCCACTTCCCTAATATCTATGGTAATCTCAGATCCAGGTGGGTTTCGGTGTTATCTAACATGGTAAATGAAGACAGCATGTGTGATTTCAATCATATTTTGATGCTCCTTGAATAAGTTACTATTGATTGTTTGATGAATGTAGCATGAAATCACCAGGATGATAATGAATGTAGCATGAAATCACCAGGATATGGTAGCTTTGAGAGTAAATTAAGAGGATGTCTGTAGCATAAAGCTGACTTCCATGGGAAATGATCTCTAAACCTATTGCTCAATGTGCTAGAGTGACACAATTATGTGCACAGTCTATATATACTTACAGCAAGGGTGTATGCTTTGTGCTTAATACTATGTGTGCTTTTCCTACACACAAGATAATGCTACAATTGGTTGATTAAAAGCTATGTTACAATCAATATACATCTTTGGTCCTAGTTCTATCTTCAGGTGTCGAGATACCAATATCACTGCAGGTAGTGCCACAAGGAATAGAGTCAGTCAATGGGTCTGATATCAACATGGGATGTGATAGTCCACCAGAAAACGTCAATGATGTGATGGTATGTGATAGTGTCACTCACTCGGCTAGAAGCTGCTTATCCGATGGTAGCTCACCTTCAATAAACACAAGTACCTCCAACTGGGCATCTCAGCTAGTAACAGTCAAGAGGACTAGGTTTGACTATGATTATGTTGTGCTGGCATTTGCCTTTACCCAAGCCATAAGTGTGTTATCGTGTTGAGCTAGACTTGCTGCTCTGTCCTGATTGGAACATTAATGCTCCAGCTATCATAGTGTATGGTGCAAATGCTACTAATAACTTAGCTTTTAGACACAGATTTGGAGACTTTCTTGCGATCAAAAGGCCTTCTCATTCATCATGCGACTGTCTCTTAACTGTCAGTATTCCTATTCAATATGGTGAGCCACTCTACTCAGTATGGCATATTCTAGTGACGTTTGACGACCAATTCTCCATTGAATGGGTTCATGTGGGAGAAGTCAGATTCCCGGATTTACAACGCTCTAGAAATCACTTGACATCAATCCCTACACCTAAAACTACTGCAGGTGCGCTCTCTCAATGCATACATATCCTGAGAGGCCAGTTTATATGGGTGCCAATAGAAACTGAATAGTGCTGATATTTTTGTAAAATATATTTCTCTAACCACTTCCTAAATAGAGTCAACTGATCCTATCACACATGTAAGTCCTTCAACAGCAGTTCATCCATACCAATGGCATCAACAATATTTGAGTCACTGAATGTCAATCTAACCACAGTTGTGCCAGCAGTACACATTACATCACCATTTAGTTCTGAACTAATAAATTTCACAACCACTGTAGTATCGACCAAAGACATCCCCACACTAGTCAGTTCTGAACCAATGAACGTCATCCCAACCACTGTGGCATCGACCAAACACATCCCTGCACTAGTCAGTTATGAACCAATGAATGTCATCCCAACCACTGTGACATCGACCAAACACATCCCCACACTAGTCAGTTATGAACCAATGAATGTCATCCCAACCATGCACTGTGATATTGAAATACCTCCTAGCTAATCCAATAAATGTTATCCCCACCAATGTGATATCAAAAACACATATCACTACACTAATCACAAATGTCATTCCAACCACCACAGTATCAACAAAAACCATTACTTCATTACTCATCAGTTCTGGGCCACCAATACCCACAATGGCATTAACCAAACATGTCACTGCACTAGTCAGTTCTGAATCACTGAACTACACACCAACTACTGTGGCAATAACAAAGCACATCACTATCCTGGTCACTCCTGAATCATCCAGCACCACTCCTCTGGTACCAACCAAACGTATCACTCTAGTCAGTTCAGAGTCACCTTCAGATGACACTCTAACCTCTGGGATATCCCTTGCTGCTGTGGTCCGTTCTGAGCCACTGATGAGTGCACGTGACAACACACACACTATAAACTCAAGACAACACTTCTCTTCACCTAACCCTCCTCAGCCTCAAAACAGTCCTGTAATTAGTAACCCAATTGGTGATAAGACATCTCCTGATAATGGGAAGGTAGCTATTCTTCTGATAACATTAGTTGTAGGAACTATTGGGTTGGTTTTGGTTATTGTGACCTGTCTCTATTGCTGTATGAGATTTCAACACTACTGGAAAACAATATGGACTGACAATTATGTAAAACCCAGCACTTCTCTAGCCATAACCATGGATCATGACAATTCACTCGGCAAAGGAGCCATTAGCAATACAAGCAGTGACTAGCTACCTGCCAACAAGCTCTATTTTGTTGTTAATCCAATATACTCTTATTCTGACACAACTCCCTTCTGTGGTGTCCATGATGAGAGTTCCACAGGTGCAATGAGCACTTCAATGAATGGGAGTCTCTCTAATGACATTGATTTTTTTGAGTGGATTACGATTTTATTTATATTTCATTTATTCTGTAGTTGTATTTATATTTCATTTATTCTGTAGTCGTATTTATATTTCATTTATTCTGTAGTCGTAAATCCACTCAGCATGGCTCCTTCACTGATGTAAAGGTGTTACCGGTCGACTCTTAACAGGGTTCTGACGGCACATGATCGAGTGGTAGATGGGTCAGGTGGGAGACTCCAGTATGGGAGTACCACCTGGCTGTATATGAGAGAGAGTGGGGGGACTGATTTTTAACTGGGAGTCGTGGCTCAGTGGTTAGTGCACTGGATTTCCAGTCACTGATCCTGAGTTGGATTCCTGGTGGAAATCGGTCTTTCCTGCTCTCTCTTCATACCTTACGCCTGAGCCATCGAATATTACAGTTCTCTATGCATTGATCGTTATGCATGTTATGATTGATCCCATGGCATACTTCTCAAGCCATCATCACTGCTTTTGCCTGCATATACTTTTAATGAAAATGTTTTTACACTTGTATATTCATGTTCACAATGTTCCCATATCAATCACAGATGTACATACCTACACTACATAGTCACCTAAATGAACACTTCAAACGATTGGTTGATCTCAGTAGGGAGGAAGTTGTCACTTACTGGAGCAGGGCTGGGCTGTCTGTAAGCAAAGTGTTCCTGTGACTGTGGTTGTGTAGCATCTCCTCTCCCAGCCTGTGTCAGCCCATCTCTTGATTCAATATTCAGTGATTTTTGTTCATTAGGCTCTCTCTTTGTTAGACCTATTAGAATGGAGTATAGTCATGAACTAAAAAGTGACAAGATGCCTGTTTTCATAACCATACCATATGATATGTTGGGATCAGTATCAATAGCAGAATCCTGCATTACACCATATGATGGGTTAGTAGATGTGGAAAGTAGAACTCGTGGTGGAGGTAGTTCAGGGTTGTCAGGTACATAGTCATAGTATGGTTCCATATGTATGCCTTCCCGGTCAGGTAGAACTGAAGTATAGTCATGAACTAAAAAGTGACAAGATGCCTGTTTTCATAACCATACCATATGATATGTTGGGATCAGTATCAATAGCAGAATCCTGCATTACACCATATGATGGGTTAGTAGATGTGGAAAGTAGAACTCGTGGTGGAGGTAGTTCAGGGTTGTCAGGTACATAGTCATAATATTGTTCCGTATGTATGCCTTCCAGGTCAGGTAGAACTGAAGGAGCAGTATAAATATGCAAGTGCTAGAATGTGTATAACAGTAGTTTTATTATCTAATCACTATTGCACTATGGTTGTGGTCAAGATCAAAGACTTCAGCTGGTGTCAATATATCTTATACCACACCTGTGACCACAAGTGTGATGTACTTCTATAAACCACTGGCCAGTGATGGATAAACAATTCTGACGTCATGGTTACTATGGCAAGTCTTTGATCTTGACTATAACCACAGTACAAATATGGCTTTTCGTGGCTTACGTGATTACTCCTTGAGTAAATCACATAAAGGTGTAAATCCCATAAAACACTCAAAAGACAAAGTACGGGACTATCTATGAGTTAACTCCTAGCTGATATTGATGAACAATATATAGCCTGAAAAACAATTCATCACCATTTTCAGTTGTAACTGCCATGTCTTTTCCACAGTGAGCAATATGTGTTAGGAACAAAATCATGATAATCAGTATGACGGCTGTGATCCCCAGTACACCAGCTACTGCACCAATTATAATTGGTAATGGGATAGTAGGTTCTCCTTCTGAGCTAGGTGGGAGTGTGATTGTGGGCATGGAGCTACTGCTCATGGTGGGCTTGGTCACGGTGGGTGTGGTTATGGTGCTGCTTGGCTGCACAGATGAAGGATCAGGCCCACCTAAAGAATAGTTGCATAACAATATTTCGTATACTAATATTACCTATGTGTGTGCAGCAATTCACATACCAGTACTCTCCACAGTCAACTGTATGTCTTGGGATTGTTCAGTGTTTCTGATGGCACAAGTGTAGGTAGCAGAGTCAGATAGCTGGGGCTGTGAGATGACCAGAGTTGACACTCGACTATTTCCAACTGTATCATTTCCAAACTGTCCCTGTTCAGTGCCATCAGTGTATGTAATGGTGTATCTTTCATTTGTGTCAGATATCAACTGTCCTCCTCTGAACCACTGCAGGTCCTCATCAGGACGGAGGTAGAGATACATTTCACAACTCAGAGAAACACTTGTAGCATTGTCAAATATCACAACTTCTACTTCATCAGCAGTTAACTCCACTGTGTAGTAATGAGATACAGAAGAGTAATATGTGGTGTAGTGTATATATCATTCTTTATGATTACCTGACAGTTGAAGAGTGGCTTCAAATGACATCCATGGTCCAAGATTATCAGGATCACGGATATCTCGGACTTGACATGTGTAAGTACCAGCATCACTGTATATGAGCTCTTGGATTAGAATAAGTGTTTCGAATCCAGGTGGATTTCCCACTGGCCCTTGGTTTGTAATATATTTTTCATAGTTACGCCTTAATTCAAGGGTAGTTCCATTGGGTAAAATCCACTGTGATTCAACTGTACTCTCACTTAGTGTGAAATCAGCTTCAATCTTACATGTAAAAAAGCCACTAGTAAACACCTGTGGCAACAGACCTGATGGTAATGTCTTGTTCTGTGGTGTGACGGTCAACACTAAACGAAAAAATCATATTGTTAGACCTCATAGTTATGTTACGTACAGCCTTCAGATCTTCCTCACATTACAACAGGTACATACTCCCATCATGATGCATACATATACTTGTACCCTACATACACCATCCAACAAAATAATACAGGAAGCATGCCCCTAATGCATGCATGCTCTACTCACCTGATTCTCCTGGTGTTAGTGTAAAACACAACAGTGCAAAAATAGATGGTGCATTCATCTTCCTTGCCTAGGGCATTGGGCATTAGCACATATACCTATCACTGATGCACAAAATGTAGTGGACAACACACACACATACACACACACACCCCTGATACTACACTTTACGGAACGGGATTGGAAGCTCCGCATACTAGTATTTTGCACATTTCGTTGACACACTCCGCGTTTTGGCGGAAGTAGGGTGTAGTATAAGTGTGTGTTATGCCCATGGATTACAGAGCACGGGGGAGTGTATGTTGTACCATGGATTATAGAGCACTCCCCCGTGCTCTATGGTTGTACCTTCGCCTGACGTCACTCAATTAACACGCTAAGAAATTCGTCAAACACGCTAAGAAATTCGTAACGTGTTACGCACGGGACTAGATACTCCAGGACTTTATGAATGCTATGAGCCCCCCCACTTTATGAACGCTGTGAGCCCCCCCCCCCCCCCCACTATAGGCAACTGAATGACTACGTCGCTGCGCGTTTAGGATGAACACATGATAACCACGCAGTATCCAACATTGCCCTAAAAAGATCTATCTACCCGTGGAACATCTTGTAGGTAGTGAGGCCTAACATAGACCAGGAGAACAGAGAACGCTCACCATAGTCATTCAACAGATTTCTGCTGGGTAACTTTCCTGGCTACAATGTTCGAGGCGGAGACCAACTTGTTTCTTCAAAGAGTGTAAATCGTGAAACTTTTATGCTATGCAGCGGAAAGGGTGGGGTTACAGCGCGAGTAGAAATAGGGAGAGCGTAGCTGTTGCCACATATTTAGGTTAAGAGTGTCAAACATTAAGCAAATAAGGTGCAGTAGGTCTATGCAGGTAGGGAGAGATGATGACATGCAACAATAACGGAATGGGTAACCCATATCTTTACATCTCCTTTATTGGGATGTTATTATTTGCTTGATTTTGGCACATATCACTACACTAATATAATCACAAATGTCACTCCAACCACCAGCATTACTTCAGTACTCATCAGTTCTGAGCTACCAATACCCATTGTGGAAACGCCCAGGGTGTGACAAGCGGCTCAGTGAACCTGGTAAATATTTTCGTAGTATGTTCTACTTCTGTCTGTCCCACAATCCCTACCTTCAGCCCCTACAAGGTACTATTATTTTGTCTTGATTGGTGAGAGATTATGGTTCACTCAAACGATAAATGTATTAGATGTATATATGACCTATTCAAAATATATGCAAAATCAATGCTATATAGCTAACTACATATATAACAAGCTGTCTCTTCTCAGTAGCAATCATTCTGTAACTGTAAACCATTCACTCGTTTGTTTCATCCTATCAGCTCCTTTTCCAATAGCTCTCACTTGTGTGGGACCAGCAGGTAGATCAGTAAACACAGCACTGCCAAATGATCCTAAAACTGTAAGCATTGTTATGTGGAGTGTCAGCAGTCACTGTATTATGGCTAACACCTATAACTGGCTACTAAACAGATTACATAGAACTACATACCTATATACTGGGTTTGGAGTGACGAATGTCATTTACATCTCTCAAAATGACTCTGATCTGTCTCACAGTCACCTGTACTGTACTTCCAGTGACCTCAATACTTTGAACTTCAAGAAATGGCTCTGCAAAATTCATACATATAGTTGTCTATTCAATAGCTTTTATAGCATTCCACATGTAAAGAGCCCTCAGTGTCTTACTTACATGCAAAGGTATATACAACACTACAATGCTACATGGGATCATTTGGACATATTTCTACTACCTGGAGCAGGTGTTGGCATAGGTCCTAGCACAGCTGTATAGGCAATGCATCCAGGTACTGTAAAATGGGCACCAGATTCAGTACAAAGGATGTAGAAAGTGGCAGTACTGGTGGTAGTGATAGTGGTAGTGACTGGCATAGCAATGATGACTGAGGAGGGAGGGAGTGAGATAGAATATTAGTGCATGGTATGGATATATAGCACTGCTGCATCTTCTCTGTGATTGCCTCATGATGTGCATCATTACTACAGTGTTATTTGTGGTTAAGAGCGTGCAGGTTTTCAGAATCACTATAGTGCAGAGTACACCCTCACTTGATGTTATCAGATATGTAACAAACAACACGTACAACACACACAGAGGATCAAATGCCCCAAACTAGGGTTGTGGTTTGCAATACAGTATGTGTAAGTAACATAAGGTAGGTTGGGTTTTCTTCCTCATAGAAATGTGAATGTTACATAGACACTTTACGTATATCTTATTGTGGTATATATTAAGCTAAATGTGGGCCCATTGTGATAAGCAACAATACAAAAATGGATTTGAAACCACTATAATCCAGGTATTATACTGAGGGCGGTATATATGCCACCAGACAAAACATTATGTATGGCATACAACGATAATATCATGCATAACCCCCATATTAAAAAGAGATGATTTACACTTGTTTCACTGGTTTTTCACTGCATCACAAAGTGTAAATCTATATAATGCAATGGCAACGCATGCTACAGCATCACCCTCTTTCCGCTGCACTGTGTATAATGTTTTTACTCGAGCACTTACTGGAAACCAAAAGGTTAGTGTGTTTACTATTAATGTCTGTTAAGAGCCACGATACTCCTTCGCTAAGTTCTTGTGCTTCTAGTGAACTTCTGTTGCACTGACACAGGCATGATTGTCCAATAGCACATGTGTAAATAATCAGCATTAAGGAAAGGGCGTTCATCTATGCGGAAGTCCTATATAGTAGATTCTTGCTGTTCTCGTTCAAGAGGATCCTAGCAAGATCCTGATGGCCAAGGGAGAAAAAGAAGCCGTTTTATGACAAAACTAAGGTGAGCACGTTTGCCAATTTTGTTTGATAAAGAAGATGGAGAAATCGGTGATTTAGCAATTTTCTGTATGTCATTGTAGCAGTGTATTCTACCTACTTTGAGAGGGTTTTTGTGTATAAAAACACTCATAGGCCATATTATGTGTCTGAAAGGGCTTATAACCGTCTCGTTCGAGAAATCTGAGCCGTTTTATTTGTTAAGACTAATGGTGTATCGGTGCCATCCCTACATATAGAGTCTACCGACTCTATGATACTCATATTACCTATATGTGTGAAGCAATTCACATACCAGCACTCTCCACTGTGAGCTGTATGTCTTGGGATTGTTCAGTGTTTCTGATGGCACAAGTGTAGGTAGCAGAGTCAGATGGCTGGGGCTGTAAGATGACCAGAGTTGACACTCGACTATTTCCAACTGTATCCTTTCCAAACTGTCCCTGTTCAGTGCCATCAGTATATGTAATGGTGTATCTTTCATTTGTGTCAGATATCAACTGTCCTCCTCTGAACCACTGCAGGTCCTCATCAGGACGGAGGTAGAGAGACATTTCACAACTCAGAGAAACACTTGTAGCATTGTCAAATATCACAACTTCTACTTCATCAGCAGTTAACTCCACTGTGTAGTAATGAGATACAGAAGAGTAATATGTGGTATAGTGTATATCATGCTTTATGATTACCTAACAGTTGAAGAGTGGCTTCAAATGACATCCATGGTCCATTATTATCAGGATCACGGATATCTCTGACTTGACATGTGTAAGTACCAGCATCACTGTATATGAGCTCTTTGATTAGAATAATTGTTTAAAATCTAGATGGATCTTCCGCTGGCTGCCCTTGGATTGTAATATATTTTCCATAGTTACGCCCTAATTCAAGGGCAGTTCCATTGGGTAAATTCCACTGTGATTCAACTGTACTGGAACTTAGTGTGAAATTAGCTTCAATCTCACATGTAACAAAGCCACTAGTAACCACATGCCCTGCTGCATTCACTGATAATGTCTTGTTCTGTGGTGTGACGGTCAACACTAAACGAAAAAATCATATTGTTAGACCTCATAGTTATGTTACGTACAGCCTTCAATGCTAACCAGATCTTCCTCTCATTACAACAGGTACATACTCCCATCATGATGCATACATATACCCTACATAAACTATCTGACAAAATAATACAGGAAGCATGCCCCTAATGCATGCATGCTCTACTCACCTGATTCTCCTGGTGTTAGTGTAAAACACAACAGTGCAATAATGGATGGTGCATTCATCTTCCTTGCCTAGGGCATTGGACATTAGCACATATACCTATCACTGATGCACAAAATCTAGTGGACAACACCCCCCCCCGATTTACGGAACGGGTTTGGAGCTCCGCATATTTCGCACATATCGTTAATACTCTCCGCGTTTTGGCGGAAAGTGTGTGTTATACCCATGGATTACACAGCACGGGGGGAGTGTGTGCTGTACCATGGATTATAGAGCACTCCCCCGCGCTCTATACTCCATGGTTGTACCTTCGCCTGTACACATTGGACTTTAACACGCTAAGAAATAGATGGGCGGAGCCCGTCCTCAATTCGTTACTCAAACACGCTGAGAAATTCGTAACGTGTTACGCACGAGACGTATTTGTGACTATCCTCGCGTGGGAGTCTGGTCTGCATGCGAGACTAATAGGCAACTGACTACGTCGCTGCGCGTTTAGGATGAACATATGATAACCACGCAGTTTCAAACAACTTCTTTGAAACAAAAAGATCTACCCGTGAAACATCTTGTAGAAATAGTGAGGCCTAACATAGACAAGGAGAACAGAGAACGCTCACCATAGCCATTCAACAGATTTCTGCTGGGTAACTTTTCCTGGCTACAATGTTCGAGGCGGAGACCAAATTGTTTCTTCAAAGAGTGTAAATCGTGAAACTTTACGCTGTGCAGCGGAAGGGGTGGGGTTACAGCGCGCGCGCGCGAGTAGGAAGAGGGTGGAGCTAGCTGTTGCCACAAAACTAGTGAAAACATTTCTTAGGGTTAAGAGTGTTAACATTTAAGCAAATAAGTTAACAAGGTGCAGTAGATCTATGCAGGTAGGGAGAGATGATGACACGCAACAATAACGAAATGTGTAACCCATATCTTTACATCTCCTTTATTGGGCTATTTTGATTTTGGCATTACATTCTTAATGAAATATTTCTCCACTTGTAAATAATACGTATATATATATATATACGTACTGTATAGCTATCAGCTATATAGTCCTCTATAAAAAATGTAAATTTACATCAAGCCAGTAACTCAGATTCTATCAATATCTGAGATAGATGTTGTAAGATTTACTTTGGGTTGGTGACACATTATAGGCTGGGTTGGAGTCAATACTCATGACTGCAGAGTCACCACTGCCTCCAGGACTAACATCATACAAGTGGTCTTTCACTGACTTCAGCTTTGATGAATCTGTTAAAAAATAGTTGCTTAGATAACTGAGGGCAAATAAGACTGCTAAATTGCTTACCTTTTTCTCTCTTGTTTACTCTGTATACTGTTGCAATGCAGAACACTACAACTACCATCAGGACTACTAAGATCACCAATGCAGCTCCACTACTTGTATAAATGATTATCAGCACCAGATCAGATGCTGTTGGATCATCTTCATCTATAAATAAAACAGTATTTAAATGTTGGTGCTTGTGAAGGTGATGTGTAACCTACTGGTACTCTCCACAGTGAGCTGTATCTCTTGTGAGTGTTCAGTGTTTCTGATGGCACAAATGTAGGTAGCATAGTCAGATGGCTGGGGCTGTGAGATGACCAGAGTTGACACTCGACTTGGTCCAAGTGTACTCCCTCCAAACTGTCCCATTTCACTGCGGCCATCAGTATATGCAATGTTGTATCTTTCAGTGTCAGGGATTATCAGCTCTCCCTCTCTACACCTTTGCAGGTTTTGTCAGGATGGAGATAGTCAGATATTTCACAACTCACCAGACACGGAATATCCCTTAGGATCAGAATCACAAACATGCATGTGCTGTCCCACTCACACCCACATACACCTACACAGAGTATTGACTGCCTGTGTGTAAACAACAATACTGGTTTTCTTTCCCCTGTCCACTGACAGGAAAATCCCAATGATCTACATAGTGGGGTTTCCAACCACATAGGGGATTCTACACTACTGAATAACATCTCTCTCTGCTAGGGAGTAGTCGCTATTCTCTTCATCTTGCAGGAGGGAAGTTCAAGGTCTCTCCAAATAACTGAATCTGAAGGCATGGGTGACATTATTGAGCCTACAGGTCATGAGTTGGAGAGCAAAGCTAATGCTGCTGGGTGGGCAGCAAGCAGAATTCTGATAGCAGTAACTGAAGCTGCAGCAATGCCTCTTTCTCAAGGTTGTGTTAACTGTGACCTCTCTGCTTTGTTTCGATGTCGACAGGTGGGCCTCTTGGCTTTTTCTGTGAAGAATGTTTCTTGAACTGTCACAGTTCTGTGAACATTTTTTATGTGCCTGAAAAGTGGGAGGTAATTGGTTCACTACTAAAGGGTTAAGCTGTTCAAAATATTCATTTTTTCAGGACAATCATTATGTACCTGTTCTACTTCATAATCGTCACATCTCTTCTTACGAACATGGATGTTTGGGCTTGGGGTACTCTGGTGTCATATTCTGCATGGGAATTGTGTAAATTTGTGGTAAATTCTAACAATCACTGTGACATCGACCAAACACATCCCCACACTAGTCAGTTCCGATCCAATGAATGTCATCCCAACCACTGTGGTATCAACCAAACGCATCCCACACTAGTCAGTTCCGCTCCAATGAATGTCATCCCAACCACTGTGACATCGATCAAACACATCCCAAAGCACATCACTATCCTGGTCACTCCTGAATCACCAAGCAGCACACCTGTGGCACCAACCAAATGTACGACCACTCTAGTCAGTTCAGAGTCACCTCCAGATGATACTCTAACCTCTGGGATATCCCTTGCTGCTCTGGTCCGTTCTGAGCCACTGCTGAGTGCACGTGACAACACACACACTATAAACTCAAGACAACACTTCTCATCACCTAACCTTCCTCAGCCCCAAAACAGTCCTGTAATTAGTAACCCAATTGGTGATAAGATATCTCCTGATAATGGGAAGGTAGCTATTCTGCTAATCACATTAGTTGTAGGAACTATTGGGCTGTTTTTGGTTATTGTGACCTGTCTCTATTGCTGTATGAGATTTCGACACTACTGGAAAACAATGTGGACTGAAAATTACTCAAAACCCAGCCATTCTCTAGCCATAACCATGGATCATGACAATTCACTCGGCAAAGCATCATAATTCAATGTATTAGAGGGGATAAAATGCTGCAGCTCAATCCTAGTACTTATCAAGTACCCCACCTGCTTGAAATTCACTCGGCATTAGCAACACAAGCAGCGACTACCTGCCAACTAAAGATTTCAAGCTCTATTTTGTTGTTAATCCAATATACTCTTATTCTGACACAACTCTCTTTTGTGGTGTCTATGATGAGAGTTTCACAGGTGCAATGAGCACTTCAATGAATGGGAGTCTCTCTAATGACATTGATGTTGATGAATTGACAACCCAAACCACCACCTGCAATACTCATACCATTACTGAACACCAGCAGTGTTGGATCATTGATGGTTATATGCATGTTATGATGATTCCATGCTTTTTCCTTCATATATACTTCTCATCACTGCTTTTGTCTGTGTATGCTGCATATATCCGAAAATGTTTTTACACTTGTATACAATGTTTCCATATCAATCACATGTAGATACCTACACTATGTACAGTCAGTTACAAGGTCCTAACTGAACACTCCATAAGATGGGTTGATCTCAGTAGGGAGGAAGTTGTCACTTGCTGGAGCAGGCCTGGGCTCTCTATAAGCAAAGTGTTCCTGTGACTGTGGTTGTGTAGCATCTCCTCTCCCAGCCTGTGTCAGTCCAGCCCTCAATTCAATATTCAGTGAATTTTGTTCATTAGGCTCTCTCTTTGTTAGACCTATTGGAATGAAGTATAGACATGAACTAAGATGCCAGTTTTCATAAGCATACCATATGATATATTGAGATCAGTATCAATAGCAGAATCCTGCATTACACCATATGATGGGTTAGTAGATGTGGAAAGTAGAACTCGTGGTGGAGGTAGTTCAGGTTTGTCAGGTACATAGTCATAATATGGTTCCATATGTATGCCTTCCAGGTCAGGTAGAACTGAAGGAGCAGTATAAATATGCAAGTGCTAGAATGTGTATAACAGTAGTTTTATTATCTAATCACTATTGTAGGTCAAGATCAAAGACTTCAGCTGGTGTTAATATATCTTATGTCACAGCAGTGACCACAAGTGTGATATATCTCTATAAACCACTGGCCAGTGATAAATACACAATAACAATTCTGAGTCATGGTTAGTTACTATGGCAAGTCTTTGATCTTGACTCAGTACAACTATGACTTTTAGTGGCTTACGTGATTTACACCTTGAGTAAATCACATAAAGTGAAAATCCCACAAACCACCTGTAAATCCCACAAACCACCTGTATATCCCATAAACCACTCAAAGTAACCATAGAGCTTACAGACTATATCCATGAAGTAACTAATACTTAACCCCTAGCTGATATCGATGGACAATATATAGCCTGAAAAACAATTCATCACCATTTTCAGTTGTAGCTGCCATGTCTTTTCCACAGTGAGCTTTATGTGTTAGGAAAAAATGATAATAATCAGTATGACTGCTGTGATCCCCACTACACCAGCTACTGCACCAATAATAATTGGTAATGGGATAGTAGGTTCTCCTTCTGAGCTAGGTGGGGGTGTGATTGTGGGCATGGAGCTACTGCTCATGGTGGGTGTGGTCACGGTGGGTGTGGTTATGGTGCTGCTTAGCTGCACAGATGAAGGATAAGGCCCACCTAAAGAATAGTTGCATGACAATATTTCGTATACTAATATTACCTATGTGTGTGCAGCAATTCACATACCAGTACTCTCCACAGTCAGCTGTATGTCTTGGGATTGTTCAGTGTTTCTGATGGCACAAGTGTAGGTAGCAGAGTCAGATGGCTGGGGCTGTGAGATGACCAGAGTTGACACTCGACTATTTCCAACTGTATCCCTTCCAAACTGTCCCTGTTCAGTGCCATCAGTGTATGTAATGGTGTATCTTTCATTTGTGTCAGATATCAACTGTCCTCCTCTGAACCACTGCAGGTCCTCATCAGGACGGAGGTAGAGAGACATTTCACAACTCAGAGAAACACTTGTAGCATTGTCAAATATCACAACTTCTACTTCATCAGCAGTTAACTCCACTGTGTAGTAATGAGATACAGCAGTAATATGTGGTGTAGTGTATATCATTCTTTATGATTACCTAACAGTTGAAGAGTGGCTTCAAATAACATCCATGGTCCACGATTATCAGGATCACGAATATCTCGGACTTGACATGTGTAAGTACCAGCATCACTGTATATGAGCTCTCGGATTGTAATAATTGTTTCAAATCCAGGTGGATTGTCCAGGGGCCCTTGGTTTGTAATATATTTTCCATAGTTAAGCCCTAATTCAAGGATAGTTCCATTGGGTAAATTCCACTGTGATTCAACTGTACTGCTAATTAGTGTGAAATTAGCTTCAATCTCACATGTAACAATGCCATTAGTAAACACCTCCTGTGGCAACATATCTGATGGTAATGTCTCGTTCTCTGGTGTGATAGTCAACACTAAACGTAAAAATAATATTGTTAGATCTCATAGTTATGTTACATACAGCCTTCAATGCTAACCAGATCTTCCTCACATTACAACAGGTACATACTCCCATCATGATGCATACATATACTTGTACCCTACATACACCATCCAACAAAATAATACAGGAAGCATGCCCCTAATGCATGCATGCTCTACTCACCTGATTCTCCTGGTGTTAGTGTAAAACACAACAGTGCAAAAATAGATGATGCGTTCATCTTCCTTGCCTAGGGCATTGGGCATTAGCACATATACCTATCACTGATGCACAAAATGTAGTGGACAATACACACACATACACACACACACCCCTGATACTACACTTTACGGAACGGGATTGGAAGCTCCGCATACTAGTATTTTGCACATTTCGTTGACACACTCCGTGTTTTGGCGGAAGTAGGGTGTAGTATACGTGTGTCAGAGGCAGAGAACCTGGGGGGGCAGGGGGGGCTTGAGCCCCCCCACTTTTCGATAAGAGGGGGCTGAGCCCCCCCCAAAATTGGAGGTTGTCACAAAGAACACTAATAGCCTATTCAGAATGAATGTGAATAACCCCCCACTTCATGAACGCCAAGCCCCCACATGCTGTCTCTGCCTCTGTGTGTTACGGTTATACCCATGGATTACAGAGCACGGGGGAGTGTGTGCTGTACCACGGATTATAGAACACTTCCCAGTGCTCTATACTCCATGGTTGTACCTTCGCCTGTACACATGGACTTTAATTAACACGCTAAGAAATAGATGGGCGAAGCCCGTCCTCAATTCGTTACTCAAACACGCTAAGAAATTCGTAACGTGTTACGCACGAGACCTATTTGTGACTATCCTCGCGTGAGAGTCTGGCCTGCATGCGAGACTAATAGGCAACTGACTACGTCGCTGAACATATGATAACCACGCAGTTTCCAACAACTTCTTTGAACCAAAAAAGATCTACCCGTGAAACATCTTATAGAAAGTGAGGCCTAACATAGACAAGGAGAACAGAGAACGCTCACCATAGCCATTCAACAGATTTCTGCTGGGTAACTTTTCCTGGCTATAAGGTTCGAGGCGGAGACCAACTTGTTTCTTCAAAGAGAGTTAATCCTGAAAACTTTACGCTGTGAAGCGGAAGGGGTTACAGCGCGCGCGCGAGTAGGAAGAGGGTGGAGCTAGCTGTTGCCACAAAACTAGTGAAAACATTTTCTTATGGTTAAGAGTGTTAACATTAAGCAAATAACTTAAAACAAAGTGCAGTAGATCTATGCAGGTAGGGAGAGATGATGACACGCAACAATAACGAAATGTGTAACCCATATCTTTACATCTCCTTTATTGGGCTATTTTGATTTTGGCATTACATTCTTAATGAAATATTTCTCCACTTGTAAATAATACGTATTTATTACCTAGCCATATTGCCCAGCAATGTATAATTTCCTATTCCGCGTTGGGCAATATTTTCCCATATTGCCCAGTTATATTGCCCAGTCAATTTTAACCAATTAAATTTCAGAGCGCATTGCGCATTGCGCGTTACGCGTATTGTTAGCAACGAGTGAACGGTAAAATGGCGGAGTTTTAACAACAGATTGAAGACGAGCTAGGTAATAAACAGCTTATTACGTGGTTTATCGGGCAATATTGCGAGTTATTGCACTCGTGTGTGAGTATTACCCTCGCCTTCGGCTCGGGCAATACCTCACACACTCGTGCAATAACTTGCCATATTGCCCGATATCCCACGCAATAAGATATATATATATACTGTGTTGATTATTTTACAGAGCTAAACAAAAATGTTAGCTATATATTCTGTGAGGTAGTAGTAGTGACAATATCTTTTCCTGTCATAAGAACCTTGAGTGAATCAAGATTACTTTCTTCATCACCTTTGAACCCATCTGTACGGACAATGGAGGTAATTCTGTTTGCACACTTTAGTAAGCACTGTATAGCTATCAGCTATATAGTCCTCTATAAAAAATGTAAATTTACATCAAGCCAGTAACTCAGATTCTATTAATATCTGAGATAGATGTTGTAAGATTTACCTTGGGTTGGTGACACATTATAGGCTGGGTTGGAGTCAATACTCATGACTGCAGAGTCACCACTGCCTCCAGGAATAACATCATACAAGTGGTCTTTCACTGACTTCAGCTTTGATGAATCTGTTAAAAAATAGTTGCTTAGATAACTGAGGGCAAATAAGACTGCTAAATTGCTTACCTTTTTCTCTCTTGTTTACTCTGTATACTGTTGCAATGCAGAACACTACAACTACCATCAGGACTACTAAGATCACCAATGCAGCTCCACTACTTGTATAAATGATTATCAGCACCAGATCAGATGCTGTTGGATCATCTTCATCTATAAATAAAACAGTATTTAAATGTTGGTGCTTGTGAAGGTGATGTGTAACCTACTGGTACTCTCCACTGTGAGCTGTATCTCTTGTGAGTGTTCAGTGTTTCTGATGGCACAAGTGTAGGTAGCAGAGTCAGAGAGCTGGGGCTGTGAGATGACCAGAGTTGACACTCGACTTGGTCCAAGTGTACTCCCTCCAAACTGTCCCATTTCACTGCGGCCATCAGTATATGCAATGGTGTAACTTTCAGTGCCAGAGATTATCAGCTCTCCTCCTCTAAACCATTGCAGGTCTTCATCAGGATGGAGATAGTCAGACATTTCACAACTCATAGACACTTCAGTTGCATTATCACGTACAACCACATTACTCTGGTTTAGAGGATAAACTTGCAAAAACACTGCATACAAACAGAGAGTAAAACTTAAATGGTAAATAAATAAGTTGAAGCAATCAGAACAGTACCTGGAAATGTCAGTGTGGTGCTGTTTGAGATCCACTCAGAATCTGTATTTTCTCTGTACCTGCAAACATACTCTCCTTCATCTGTGTATGATACTCTTTGTATTCTCAGTGACAGGCTATGTTCATCGCGTTGAGGAAAGTACTGCACTATAAACCGATCCTTGGAAGAAGAAATGACAGTTTGGTCAGGTAAGAGCCATTCTACTTCAAAAGTGGGTGATGGAGGTGTAATGCTGCATCCCAACACCCGAATGCTTGAGAGTGTTCCAGGGGCTAAGTTTGGTAAGCCCACTTCCCTAATGTCTATGGTAATCTCAGATCCAGGTGGCTCTTTAGGTGTTTCGGTGTTATCTGACATGGTAATGAAGACAGCATGTGTGATTTCAATCATAACACTTATTCAAGGAGCATCAACATATTATGTTGATGCTCCTTGAATAAGTTGCACACTTACGTGTGACTACAGTGAGCTGTATGTCTTGTGAGTGTGATGTGTTTCTGATGGCACAAGTGTACGTGCCAGAGTCAGACAACTGTGGTTCTGTGATACGTAGAGTTGAGATTCGACTTCTCTGTGGCACTGCTCCTCCAAATTGCCCCACTCCACTGCCAATACTGTAAGATACAGCATATCTCACTGCCTCTGTTGCATTGATAAGTTCGCCATCTCGAAACCACTGCAGGTCCCCATCGGGACGGAGATAGAGGGACATCTCACAGCTCAGTGAGACTTTGGGTAGCGCATGAGAGACTGTGAGGTTCGTGTCATTTCCCACCACTTGTAGATCAACTAGGTATAGGAGTATAGCAAGTACATATATTTACCTATTGTAATACTGATCAATTCTCTATATTCATACCTTCAAGGAGTAAGTCCACTGAGGCAGACAATACTTCACCATTTTTTTCATATTCACATCTGTATCTACCAGTATCAGAATAAGAGAGCTGCTGAATGAAAAGAAGAGCCTCAAAATGGAAGGGAGAAGTATTAGAAATGACTGTATATTGATCATTTGATGAAAACAAATCCACTGTTGCTCCACTTGGTAAAACCCATCGTATTGGTTCAAAAATTGATGCTGGTGGTGGGTCAATAATGCAGGGTAGGAATATAGATGCTTCTACATTGCCATCACTCCTTGGAAGGACTACAATGCTTTCAACTGTAGTGACATTTGTCCCTAAAGAAATTGCATGTAACTAAGTATAGCATTTGATTATTTCAGATTTTACTTATAATACCTGCAACAGAAGTTAAAGCCACACAGAGTAGAATCTTTGCAACCTGGAGGTGTTGCAGCATCCTTGCCACAAATACACAAGCAACTTTATTCAGTGATAATGGAAAACTGCGAACTTTGCCGTGACATGCTCACTCAAATATGCACAGATATTTAGAGTACTGTACTTCCTATGATGCAAAGGATGTTGACTGTGGTTGAATTACACCCACCTAGATGCATTTCTAGGAGTGCTACTTGGTAGTTAGTGAGATCATGGACACCCTATGAGGAGTGTTTCATTATCTCAGAGTGGGATATATTGTATGGGGGAATTGTGTAAATTCGTGGTAAATACATCATCTCAATAATAATTCCATACATAAGCATAGCCAATATTCATTTTCAACAGATTAAGTAAAGAATAAGCACCTCTGATTCCTCCCTACTCTAATTCTCCTCACTCAATCAGTTGAGGATAATACAGAGCCTATGCAGAGGGGACGTGATCCAGACAACACGGACTATCCCTAGGATCAGAACCACAAACATGCATGTGCTGTCCCACTCACACCCACATACACCTACACAGAGTATTGACTGCCTGTGTGTAAACAACTATACTGGTTTTCTTTCCCCTCTCCACTGACAGGAAAATCCCAATGATCTACATAGTGGGGTTTCCAACCACATGGAGGATCCTACACACTACTACTGAATAACATCTCTCTCTGCCAGGGAGTAGTCATATATTTTCTTCATCTTGCTCTTCTTGTGAGCATGGATGGATGTTTGGGCTCTGGTGTTATATGCAACAAAGTAGACAAAGATGTTTTTTTTTGCATCTCATGTTCTTGTCTACTCCAAGTGAATGACCAATTAGTTGAAGGTGATATAAATCACAGAGGAGACATAGTCCTGGTAACACGTGCAGGAGACATATATATCCCAGGCTGAAAAGTATCGTGAACCTATACATGTTCTGTTCCACTAACACCCTACACACCTACACAGAGCATTGACTACCTCTGTGTACACAACACTATTGCTTCTCTTTCCCTAACAATGATCTACACAGTAAGTGGCCTCACACTACTCCACAACCACATTGGGATTCCTACACACCTGGGGAAAACATCCTGTGTATATAATGTCCCATATTGTCAATTAGGGGATGTCCAAGAACTGGTACACCATATATGTGTGTATTAGTGAGATTGATACTAGTTAGTGTAGGCACCATGCACCTATACTGTTTCTTATCAGTATGTAAACTTGCCACAAACTTCCTCCTCTGACATAGTTTAACAACAGGTCATTTTTAACATTAATGTACTTACTATATTACAGGCAACAGTAAAATTGTAAATGCTGTTCTGCAAAATAGAATATGTTCATTGACTAAATAGTCATTTTTAATATTAATGTACTTACTATATTACAGGTAACAGTAAAATTGTATAAATATTACTGTAAAATACTGTTCTGTAAAATAGAATATGTTCATTGACTAAATATAGTCATTTTTAAAATTAATATATTACAGGTAACAGTAACATTGTACAAAGCATTACTGTAAAGTGCTTTTCTGTAAAATAAAATGTTTATTGACTAAATAGTCTGTCGTAGGTTGGATTAGTGCTCCCTTTGTTAGCCTTTGGTTCATCTGGTGAGGTAGATGTAGCCATATCATGTTGAGTGATGTCATCTTCACTTGGAATGTTGTCATAATGATGGGGAATGGGATCCTGAATGCCATCAGGGATGTGCACATATTCATTATTGGATGTTCTGTCATCTCCTGTTTCACCTGTTGTATATGTGTTTATGTAGTCGTGAATTTCTTTCCCCTCATTTCCACTGGACACCTGTATGTACTCATTGTTGGTGGATGTGTTGTCTCCATAAGCGACATTGTTCCCTTCATTGTTGTGTGCTGGATGACTAGGAATGTGTACATACTCATCATCGGGTAAGTTAACTTTATGTTCCGGCTCTTCAGGAGGCATGTCATACACATGATATGAAGATTCAGGTAGCTGTAGATGTGTTGGAAAGCTGGCCATACTGGTGTATGGTGATATGGAGGCGTATTGTTTTTCAGGTCCCATGCCTTCATTCATGTAATAGTCTGATGTCTGACTGACTCTTTTAAATCTTTCATTTGGTCGAGGAGGCAAAGGAGGAGAGAAGTCATTCCACAGATTAATGGTAGTGACGGTATTTGAATATTCTGATTGATTTGTGGCTGTGAATGTATCAGAACATTCATAATTATGCATGAAATGAGAAAAAAATGATATTATACCTGTCTTTTGCTTCGTCTTACAGCATATGTAACACATCAAAATGAGTAGGGTGGCTAAGAAAATGAGCACCAGTCCTGCACAGCTTGCAGCAACAGCAATAGTAACAACCGGCACTCCCTCTAGTAGTCCTTCTTCATTTTCTTGATCTTCCCCTGGGGTGGTTGGTCTAGGGTTGTCAGATGGGGTTCTGGTGACACTGGAGTTCTCTACATAGGGCATGGAAATGAGGGTAAGTCCCTTTATATACCACCTGTGTGCAATAGAGCTAACTGCATGTAGCACCTTTTGAAGTTTCAATCTCCTCACAGGTACTTGGACCGGCAGCTGAATTTAAAATATCATGTATTGATTTGTGTAAACAATTCTCCTGCATTCATATTTACCTGGTTCTTCTAAACTGACATAGATGGAGGCTGATTTCTGTGTATTAATAGTCATACAGTGGTAGCAGCCACTGTCATTCTGCTGATTAAAGTCAGAAACGACTAAAACTGAGATTCGACTCTCCGTTCTCACACCATTTATCAAACTTGGGGTGTTCCCATCTTCAAATTGGATTTGATATTTACTATTACTAGCGTTTATCATGTGTCCATTCCTAAACCACTGCAGGTTGTCATCAGGCTCAATGTATTGGGACATCTCACATCTCATCTCCACACTATCGGTATTATTCATGACCACAAAACTAACTTCCAGCTCAACTAAAGAATAAACCAAACAACACAGTAAAGTGTGCAACATCTGAAGTTAATTTCACTTACGTTCCAGTGACAAAGTAATTGTGGCTAAGACAAATGTAGACAGTAAACCTGGGTTTTTAGCTTTGCAAGTATAGTTTCCGCTGTGGCCATAAGATACCTCACTGATAATCAGTGACATAACACCATCGATTGGTAATTGAGCATAATAGTTGCCCCTATTGACACCAATACTTATGATTTCATCGCCATATCCATTTTGTATCACCCAATGAGCAGTTGGGATGTCTACTGCTGCATTACGGAACCGACAAGAGAGAGGTACACTCTCCAACAGGCCATCTTGTGAAGGCAACACCACCACATCATCAATGGGTGCAATTGTTAAATCTGAGAAATTAAGCAACAACTACACGTTTATAGTGCACAAGACAAATATCTTTGCCTATAGCTATGCTCAGCTACCGTACGCAATTGCAGTTAATATAATAAAGTCGTTGATAATAATACATCATCCTACCAGCTCCATGGGCAGACGAGAAGAAGGCTGCGACAGCCAGGAGACAAAAGAACTGCATGATTTGTTTCGATTATGATTTGTGACGGCATAAATAGGGAACTCGGCTTTATATATAGCCAGCAAGCATTTCACATACCTGTAAACTGGCGCTATAAACCACAAACGCGGTCTTACCAATTAACACATCATGATCACGTGCGTCTGCGCACGCATTGTAGATAGTTTACAGTATGAATAAAGAAAGTAATTCACTCTATTGCGATAATTGATAACAGGTTGTCACAAGAGAGCCAAAGTGCAATCATTGCAAGTTTTTTCCTGAATTATCACCACTGCTTCCCTCCAATTCATCACCTGTAGAAATCTGATACATATCCACCTCCTCCTGAACAATAGTATGTTTCTTTGTGGGATGTCCACTGCCAAGATCAGGCGAAGAGGTACCTGATTTTATCTTCCTGGAGTCTTTCCCCTTAAACCACAGGTACGTTGTGCCAATGGTAATGAAGACAACAACAGTAGCAGTCAGTGCAAAGGTAGAGAGTACAGCTGCAGCAATGCTGATAGAGCAGCTTTTTGTACGTGGAGATTCAGAGTCCATGGTAGAGGAAGGTGAGTGAGGAGAGGATGGTTTGTCAATGTCGGGACCATAAGGGAGACTACTAGTTGATGTGTCATCAATACTGGGACCTGGAGTAGTGGATGATGGGTTGGGTCCTGTAAGAAATATCAGATGACTATCATTTTCATATCACGGAAGACAAGTGAATACAACAACAACATAAACATTTATTACACAAAATGCTATAATAAGAGAAAATTGATATCATAGCCAAGACAAAGTTCCTATATTGAATCCTGTTTGTCATTGCATACAGTCAAAGCATTCAATGCTTGTATCTGGTCTGTCACATGCTGCGTGAAGTAGTGCTGTGTCAAGTGTTGACACACTGACTGAACACGGTATATTCAAAAGGTGTCATAGTGATACACACACACACGCTTGTGTTCTGTATGTATTGCCATAGCACCATAACATGCTATGGAGAGTGAGAGATTAGAAATTCCATTCCACTTACGGTGACATACATGTATAGATCTACTGCATGTTACAGTTCTTACTAGAGACACTCTGTACATATACCTGACAACAATGCAGGTTTGTGTGTGTTAAACACATGAAGCATATCATGTATTAGTCAGTATATACCAATGAAGCTGTGACCTCCACAGATGTCTAACTAGTGTCAAGCCTTAGACCTGTTCTCAATATGGCATATGTATATAAGCATGTCTAGAAACCTTTAGAAAGAATGGTAAACATGACCAACACCCATCAATACTGTGTGCTACCATGCACCCACCCACTCACATACATGAAATAGTTACTGAAGTACACCAGAGAAGGTAGTGGTACTTATATCCTTGAATATTTATTATCATGTCATAGGATTCATTTAGTGACATGTATACTATGAAATAGGTGTTGCAGTATGTTTAGAGGAATTACCAGCCTGAGAGTGTAGTTCCACATTGAGATAAACACTTGTCATTTCACCACTGTCCAGTGACTGGCAGACGTAACTACCAGCATCACTCTCATCAACATCAGATATCCTAAGCACTGAGATTCGACTAGGAGTAGTACCATTAACATGCCCTGTCTGTGTGGCATTTGGGCGGCCGTCCTTAAATGAAATGGTGTACTTGACTCCTGTAGGTATTGGCTCATCCTCCTTCAGCCACTGAATGTCACTGTCTGGACGAATAAAGCCACTGGCTTCACAGTGTAACTCAACTGTCTGAGATTCATTCACTGTAATATTAGTGCTCAGAACGTCCAGTTTCACTGCATGGCACAAAGACAATGATTACATGAGCAAACTCTCTCATCGAGCTATCACTGTGAGGAATAAGGAAACTAAAAGCACCACCTGCAGTGTCTGGTAAAAATTTTTTGAAGTTTGGTCATGCCAAGAGGTTCGTTAGGAACATTTCTATAGGCTGCATTTGCTGAATAATGAGTGAAATGTTCAAATTTGCATAGCCATTTTCTTCATGGGCACAGCTACACCTGGCTTGTGAAGAAGTCTCATTATGAATAGAATTTATCAGTCACTTTTTTCACATGCTTGGCAGTGGCTCTAGGGGCCACCTTGCGTGGGTATAGCACAGGGAATGAATGCTGGCGTTGGCCAGTGCTGTGATCTGCTTTGCCAACTAAAAAACCCAAATACTGCTCTATGGCATTCAATCTCACGTAGCTATGTTATTGCTCATCAAAAAATAATTATGGATGAAGAACTTACGTATAAAATTGTATTCCGTTTTAGGACCCATTAAGGATTATTTTGGCCCATGCTGTCACATTGTTGTCTACACAAGTACACACAACCATCTGGTTTTGAATTTGCATTTAATTACAAAATAGGAATGTTATTATTATGTTTACTGCCCAGCTGCTCACACTTACTTTTCAAGACTAGTTCAACTGTTGCAAATTTGGGGAAATCAGAGCAGTTTTCTTCATCCATTGCCTCACACACATAGATTCCAGCATTCTTGTAGGAGACATCTTGAATAACCAACACCGAACCGTATCTATTCTCTCCGGAAGGAACTCCAACGACTCCTTCGCTTACAAAGTACTGCCCATCACTTTGAAATGATAGAACATTTGTTTCATCTGGTGTGATCCAGCGTGTGCTGCTCCCTTCAGGTTGGATGAAGCAGGCAAGTGATGCTGAGGTATACAGTTGGACTCCATCTAGAACAACAACTTTATTCTCTGCTTGCACAGTAGGTTCTGAAAATACAATAACAATTATTATAAACTTGCAGTTGTAATGCTTATGAGCTATATGCCGAGAGTTATATGGTACGAGGAATAGGCTACTCACGCGCTGTACAGACTCCTAACGTCGATATAAAGAATATCCACAGTACTGATGTCCCCACCACGAGCACACGCGTTTGCATGATAAAACTTCCGCGACAGGCGAGCTTCAAATGTCAATATAGTAAAACTCTAGGTTACTGGGTTGAGCGCCTTGTAGATGCTCCTTTTGTTGACACTGGACAGCGCATGTGCAGGAGGTTACATTTGAGACCATGCCAGCATGGCTATTGTCTAGACTACCAGCGAGAATGCAAGTTCTATTGAGAGCCAAAATTTAAGCGACGCATGCGCATCCAACTCAATTTCTCTGGGCATGCGCAATCCTCAAATGTCTAAAGGTCACAGTGCGCTTCCGGATTCCGTGTATACTAATATTGCACACGAGCACTTTAGGGCATTTACAAGTTTGTCTGGGGTAATATGTGAGCCAAGTGTGGATGCACAAAGTCAATAGCAGAATAAAGTTGAGACCGTCGGTACAGAATAAAGTAAGTTTATTTATGCACGGCCCATGATTCAGTAGTCATGGCATTTCTGTGTACGCACCTTATGAGCGCTTTGGCGTGAACAGGTAAATGTAGTCGTACAGTGATTGCAAGTGGACGTTCGGTTTTAGAATGGTCGTTTATTGGCAGTACATGTAATAGTCTATTCGTTGCTTGAGTCCGCACATTGCTGGCATGTAAACTAGCGAGCCTGCCTGGTGGGAGTATGTCTCATTCGTTATTCATTGCATAGTATGGCTATGGATAAGTAGCTGTGTGACGGAATTCATTAAGGTGTGGCACTGAAAGGACGATTATTCATAGGAAGTGTTATTACATGATTTCCCTGTAGACGCCATCCTACCCTGATACAGTGAATCTTGTGTTACTTAAAATTATTCTTGCATGACACTCTAAATACAGCTGCCATGCCTGTGGCTTACGATATTAGGTACAACAGTGCTGGCTTAGCCATCTACTGCATAGTGGGCAGCACTTTGATCTACGTGTATTGCCATACATATGTGTACATGTACTGCTCCAGGTGTCAGTGTTCCTAGGGTTTCTGCCAAATATGTTGTTATACACACCATACTATGGTGTGCTCTATATGGTGTTTGTTAATTGTGTCACTATGCCTTATTAACCTCTTCCCTGGCACTGTGTGTTGCCTGGTAGACAGTTACACATCCACGGCAGACAATTAGCAACACTCCACTTGTTGTGCCTTCCAAGCAAACCACACTATCCTCCTATTGGGAGCAACCAGTGCCCTGCTTGTTGGGTGGAGCTGGCAATTGTCAGTCACTGTCACATAACAACTAATATTGTTCCATTAAAATATGTGTATATGTTTCTTATCTTGTAGGGAATGATGAATCCACTTTTGGTTGTTATACTAATGGTGTCTTTAACCCTAACACCAGGGCAATCAGGTGAGGTGTCTTAGCGGAAAGACAGAAGTTTGTTGAGGGAGGGGACAACATTAGTCAGGTCCTATATATTTACCTCTGAGGTCTTTGGTTGTCATCATTGGGAATTCTGATCCTTCAGTATAAAACTGAGCAGTTTCCTCTGTAGCACATATATTATTATCATCTTCACTCTACCTCCAGCATGATAATTCTGAAGGCCGCAGTAATCAAAATTAGGTGATTACACTTAGGGGCATGATTCCTGTGAAAAAAATTATTTTGCCAAGAGGGTATGTGGGGTACCACAGGTTGGGGTATGTGTGTAGACTCTTTATGTAGGGTTGGCGCTGACATGCCCATTAGCCCAAATGAAATGGCTAATGCTACAGATATAAGCTTTTAGACAGGTAACAGTTTCTATACACACACAGTAACAGTTTCTATAAGATTCTCAAAGTAGGCAAAATAAACTGTTACGATCACGTGTGTGAGATTGCTAAATCCTGTTTTCTCCATTTTCTAATTCTTCCTTCAAATAACCCAGAGCTAAATTGGTGCATGTACGTGTACTTTTGTATCAAACAGCATCATATTCCCAGCCTTTCACCAACATAATCTTGGGTAGACCCTTTCCTAGCACTTGTGTGTATTTGAGGGCCATTTCCTTAATGTTATTTATGCATGTGTGGTCTCATGTGACTGTGAACAAAAAGGGGTGAAGTCTGCACACATGCAAGAGTATTGCATTTGCAAGAGAATGTCCAATGGAACACCAATGCAAACAAGAGTGAAGGATATACGGATGACAGTGCCAAACACCAAAGAAATAAGTGCAACATTTGCTGGAAGACAGGGGATGATGCATGGAACAATAATAACGTGTGTAACACCTCCCTATCCTTTATATTATGGAGTTATGCATGTTCCATGCCATATATAATAAGAACAACTGGTTAACATTGGAGCTGTATGTACCATGGCCATGAGGTCTAACAATGTATGTTACAAGTTGTTTTTTTCATTTAGTGATTACTGTCACACCAGAGAACAAGACATTACCATCAATTACGTTGCCAGAGGGGGTGGTTACTAATGGCTTTGTTAGATGTGGGATTGAAGCTAATTTCACACTAAGTGACAGTACAGTTGAATCACAGTGGATTTTACCCAATGAAACTGTCCTTGAAGTAAGGCGTAACTATGAAAAATATCTTATACAGCAAGGGACGGCAGAAGATCCATCTAAATTTGAAACATTTATTCTAATCCAAGAGCTCATATACAGTGATGCTGGTACTTACACATGTGAAGTCCGAGATATCCGTGATCCTGATAATCGTGGACCATGGATGTCATTTGAAGCCACTCTTCAACTGTTAGGTAATCATAAAGAATGCTATACACTATACCACATATTACTCTTCTGTATCTCATTACTACACAGTGGAGTTAACTGCTGATGAAGTAGAAGTTGTGATATTTGACAATGCTACAAGTGTTTCTCTGAGTTGTGAAATGTCTCTCTACCTCCGTCCTGATGAGGACCTGCAGTGGTTCAGAGGAGGACAGTTGATATCTGACACAAATGAAAGATACACCATTACCTACACTGACGGCACTGAACAGGGACAGTTTGGAAGGGATCCAGTTGGAAATAGTCGAGTGTCAACTCTGGTCATCTCACAGCCCCAGCCATCTGACTCTGCTACCTACACTTGTGCCATCAGAAACACTGAACAATCTCAAGACATACAGTTGACTGTGAAGAATACTGGTAAGTGAAAGTGTACTAGTAATAGTGCCTATTGTAGAATTCCGTTTCACACTACGTATGTATAAAATACTCCTCTTGCCACTGTCTTTGGATGGGCCACTTTTCACTTTGGATGGGCCCCTTTTCACTGCAAGCATGTGTGTTTCAAAGAGGGTTGAGGGGCTCTACCATGGTGGTTATATGGTGTGTTACTGTGCCAAGAACATCTATGGTGACCCATTGTCACTGCAAGGTAATTGTAAAATTTGGCAAGCCAGGCTGGCTGGCACAGTTGTTGGATGGGCCCTGGCTTTGTTATTACCAAAAGGTATGCTCTAATGACTGAAACGGAATTTTACAACTATGTAGATATTTATGCATCTTTGCACTAAAATAACGAGAGTCCCTTTTGCACTACTTTCTTCAGGCGGGCCCGATCCTTCAACTGTGCAGCCAAGTAGTACAACGAGCAGTAGCAGTAGCTCTGAGCCAAGTAGTACCATGACCACTAACGGTAATACCAACCCCCCAACTTCAGCACAGCCTAACTCAGACGACAAATCTACTTTCCCCCTGCCGATTATTATTGGTGCAATAGCTGGTGCACTAGGGATCGTAGTGGTCATATTGGTTGTGATTATCATCGTGGTCTCATGCCAGAGACGGTCCCACACTGTAACTGTCACAGAAAACGGCAACTACGCTGCTCTAAATGGTGGCACATCGTATGTCCAAAGCAACCAAAAGGCTGTATCTCCTATACCCAAGGAACCACCAAGGGCAGGGAACTCGGAGCAGCCCGGAATTGAAATGGGAGGATACGACCGTCCAAATCACAAGCGATCACCGCCTCCCGTCAATCCGTCTCCCAACTACGAGCGTTTGGATGGTGGAGTAAAGTATGATCCATACTATGACAGTCCAGATGATTTGAAGCATCAACGAGCTCCGGCAGTACCCAAAAATCCCCCTCCAAAGAAATCTAAACCCAACACCTCCTATGATGAGGTAGAGATGTTCAAACAGCAAGGAAAGACCAGCACACTAGACATGAGGAGTGTCCCTTCCCCTGCAGTCGTGCTGAGTGGATCTCTAAATCGCCAGATAGAGCAGAAGAACCCTGATTTTGCCTACCCCAGTTACCAAGATGGATTTGACCTCTCTGGAGAGCCTGACTATGACCAGATATACAGTGAACCACTAGACCCCACAATGCTGCATTCAAATGTCCTGGAAAGCCTTGCAATTCCAGAGGAAGCTGTTCCCTACAGCGCCATTTATGACGACCCAGCCAACCCTTTCTCTGACACTGACGTGCCTGCTCCTTTCAAAATCACAAAGAGCAACATCATCGAGATCCGTAAGCTCGGAACGGGACAATTTGGGCAGGTCATCCTGGCAAAAACAAAGAATATCAGTCTCAAGGACATGGGGTTAAGTGAAACAGACAACGATTCCAGCAAGAGCATCCTTGTGGCTATTAAAAAACTCAAGCCTGATGCTGAAAGTGGCCTGATGAAGGCTTTTGAGAAAGAGGTCAAGTTTATGTCACGACTCAAGCATGACAATGTCGTGCGCCTCCTTGCCGTTTGTTCAGGTGCTGAATCCTTCATTATGATGGAGTACATGGAGAACGGAGACCTCAACCAGTTCCTGCAGAAGCAAACACTCATGTCAGACAGTATCAGTGGACTTCAGGAAAACCAGATCACTCCCATTATTCTACTCTACATTGGAGTCCAGATTGCAAGCGGGATGCACTATCTCGGTTCTCGACGATTCGTTCATCGCGATTTAGCCACGCGTAACTGCCTCGTGGGAAAGGATTTCATCGTCAAAATATCAGATTTTGGCATGAGCAGAAGTCTCTATGAATCTGCTTACTACAGAGTACAAGGCACTCTAGTGCTGCCCATACGATGGATGGCCTGTGAGACATTCTACGGCAAATTCTCAGTCAAATCAGACTCCTGGGCATTTGGGGTGACCCTTTGGGAAATCTATACCCTTGGAAAAGTTGACCCATACGAAGATCTCACCGACGAAGAAGTGATAGCCGATGCAATTCGGGGCCCAGAGAGAAAAATTTTGCCGCAAACGACCACTTGCCCACAAGAAGTTTACGAAATCATGCAGCGATGCTGGGTCCATGAACCATCAATGAGAGCAGACTTTGGCGAGATATACTCGCGTCTTTTCATGATCTACACTAGGCAGGCCCTGTAGCACAATACCACCCACTCACGTACTGCATTCTAACTTGTAATAAAAATCAGCACAGGATACATTTAAGCACACTATTTTGTGTGCATGTACAATTGTACAATCAATTCATCACCTTTAGTGATATATACATCTGTATTTGTGTGTGTTTCTTCATTGTAAGTGTGCTATAAAGATGACATTTGACTAATATAAACTTCAGCCACACACAGACACTATCCCAAGAGATAATAGCTATAGTGTTTACTTGCTACTTCAGTGGACACAGCAGAAACCAGATAATACCTAAGCATAGACATAAATATGTTAAGCATTACCCCTAAACAAACAGGATACTAAACATGGACTAGGCTTGGCTTCCATTACACTATACACAGTGCCATATACGTGGAAATGTGGGTATCACCACATGTCAGGGTGAGAGAACACATGTGGTTTTCCTAGTCAACATAAGCATGCGTTGTGTCAATCTGCATGTTGATGTTGCCTGGCCTAATAAAACTTTAAACCTGGAATACCTACATATTATCCTGCTTAAGCTTCCTGCATGCATGGACTGTGTATCACGTTTTTTCTCCACAAAACACCTGCAGGACCAATAACCTCATCAACGGATCTGTCTTCCCCTGTCCCTACCAGTACACATCCCACAGGGCCTGATCTGCCAACTGCCATTGTTGTCGCTGCAGCAATTATAGCTGGAACAGTAGTTCTGTTGATCCTGTTTATCATGTGTAGTCTCATATTCTTTTCATGGAGGAAGAATAGGGAACAGAGTCTAAGGCGGAGGAGAAATTCAATTTTAAGTGACATGCACACAACATCGTTTCCCAACCCCATAGAGTTGACTTATTCTCAAGTTCAAAAGTCGTCCCCTGTAAATAGGACAAAACCGACCACACACCACAAGCCTGGCACTCCCGCTTCCAAGGGCAGTCCAAACACCAAGAACCAGCTCCCAGAACCACGAGAGATACTGGCTTATCGTGACGTGGACACGGATAGGTTTCGGCCCCAACCTCCGCCACCTCCATCACTTGCTGCCAACTATGGCGTGATGCTATATGATATTCCAGAAGCTATGTATGACGAGGATGGGCAAATGGTCTTCACTGGTGGTCAAAGCAGTCCTCGGCTCCACGGGAAGGCCACCCACAATCCACACGATGAAGTGGACAGAGGTCAAAACTTTCCCAAACGTAACTTGAGAAGTCAATCTGTTAGGACACATGATCATGACAAGGAGAGGGTGTTTGTGGCACCACCACCACTCCAACGCACTTCCTCACTCAAATCTCAACAAGCCTCGTCATTTGACCAAGTGTACCAAGAACAACTGGAGCCTTCAATGCTGTATGGTGCCCGGATCCCCGAACGCAATACCCGTCCACTTCCATATGGCCCAATCTATGATGTTCCTAAACCACTCAAGAGTGCAGAAGACGTTTTGAACATAATGCCAGAAAATGTGGTTGAGATCCGCGAACTAGGGATGGGTCGGTTTGGCATGGTCTCCCTCGCAGCCACAGTCGGACTCAGCTTCAAAGACATCCGTCTTGGAGAGAATGACGACAAGAACCGCAGTCTGCTTGTGGCCATCAAGAAGCTTAGCCCCGAGGGAGGCAACCCACTTCGCGAGTCCTTTGAGAAGGAGATAAAGTACATGTCACGCTTGCACCACCCGAATGTGGTGCAACTCCTCGGAGTGTGCATGATTAGCGTTCCCTTTATTATGATGGAGTATATGGAGAATGGGGACCTCACCGAGTTTCTGCAGAAACAGATACTAGTTGACGACAGCGTGAACTTGCTTCAACAAAACGAAGTGTCTCCGCTTGTCCTTCTCTACATCACGGTGCAGATAGCCAGTGGGATGCGCTACCTAGCGTCACAGCGAGTCGTCCATCGTGACATAGCCACACGAAACTGTCTTGTTGGTAGAGATTTCGTGGTTAAGATTTCAGATTTTGGAATGAGTCGAAAACTCTATGAGGCTTTGTACTATCGTGTACATGGCAAACTGATTCTCCCCATTCGATGGATGGCATACGAGTCATTCTACGGAAAGTTTTCAGTGAAATCTGATGTCTGGGCCTTTGGAATTACAATGTGGGAAATCTACTCCCTGGCTCGCTATGAACCTTACCACGACATGACTGATGAAGAGTTGATTGGGGATGCTATGAAGGGAGACAGACGTCAGAGACCACCCAGACCTGCCATAGTCCCTGATACCATTTACGATGTGATGCTTCGCTGCTGGGTACACGATCCGTTCATGAGGGGAGATTTTGAGGAAGTGTATTCTCGCCTTTTTCTGGCCTATACACAGATGTGCCAGCAATGTAAATGAACACGACACAACATACATATGTACAAGTTATGCCCACCCACTCTACATTAGGGACAAGACACTTAACAATAAAATGGAGAGGCCTTCAGCTGAGCAAGAATATACACCACCAGAGATATATATCTGCACAGTATTATTATATATGTAACTTCATCTACCAATTCCATCACTTTCCAATCTCTATCAATGTTTCTTACTACTCTCATGTACATGTACTGGATGTGTAGTGATACCAATCTCTTAGTCCACACACAACAGTATCATATCACTCTGTAGACAATGTGTTTTATCACTGTGAATATAGTACATGTTTTTATGCAATATAAATGTCTGTTAATAATTTTTTTCCACTAGTAGTTCAGCCCACCTGAGGGACACAAAGAAGAGTTATTTTAGTAATGATCACATACTAATTACCATCCACTCATAAGGTAATCCCACACTACCACCATTGGAGAATAGATGGTGCCTGATAGACTATCATATGAGGGTGGTAGGTATGTTACTTGACTCATGCTATAGTACTAGTCTGGCCTAACAAAGACAACAGTGCACAGATAAGACATGTTTACAATGTGCAACACACTGCCTAACAGTGAAAGCATAGTGGCATTCATGTGTAAGTTACACAAACATGTATTGTAACCCTCCCCAGCCCCCAGTTTGTGTGCCACGTGGACACATTGAATTGAATATCTGTAGGCTGTGTGTAAGCAATATGCTTAGAGTACATGTACAATAGACGTTCCTGATTTTGATGTATACGCTCAGTATGTGTGGGCAACATGCTAAAAATGGTACCATACAGTCAATTGCATACACCTTATTGGACCAAATGACCGAGTGTCATGAGTATTAGTGCTACACCAGACAACAACAGTCCGTATTAGGCCAGGGTAAAAGAGTCATAACGTGGGCGTGTAGCCTACTATACTATACATGTATGGGAAACGTGTATAGCCATTGCTTACCATGCAGAATGCATTCAAGCTCAGTATTACACACACAGCAATACATGCTGCACATATGAATAAGAGATACTGTCTGATAGAGTATAATACACATAGAGAAAAGGTGTCTTAGCAGTAATGAGGTGGTCTACTGTGTGTTACCATTGACGTCAATGAGTGACCCAGTCATGTAGCTGCTCTTGTCTGAGGCTAAGAAGGCCACCAGTTCTGCCACCTCTGCATCCACAAAAGGACAAGAAACTACATACCTGTGTGTCACAATTACACACGCAGCATGTACTAATTGACCACAACATGTGTGGGCAGTCCAGTGAGTCTATTAAACCCCAAAGTTTGCAAATACCCATCTCATTCACTAATTACCCCTATAAGGTCTGGAATGTACATACAAGACACACACTGTCACACCCTGTCCAGTAGCTCTATACAACCTCTCACTAGAGCTAGCTGAGTTTGGAGGTGGTGAGTGCCCACAAGAGAGTGATTAGGTTAAGTGGTAATTTAAGAGGTAACTGGACACTATTCCTCCCTGCTCAGAAGGCCAAGAAAGTGTGGGTGGACATGTAACCCTAATTGTACATGCACAACAAAGTTAAGTGAACATGTACATGAATATTCATGACGTACATAATGACTTGGCATTGATGTTTGGTTCCATCATTTAGGCTATTTGTGATAACTTTACGTGTATATAAATATTGATAGCTATTGGGGTGTACAGTGTGTGTATATAGATAATGGAGTGTATATGCAACATCCGCATTTATCCTGTTGTTAGAGGTAATCCAGCTGTATGTGTATATGGCAGTTCAAACGGTTACAGTTAGGCTAAAATATGGCCTAGCAGACTACAGGTACAACTTGCAGGAATATTTTGTGTACATGAGTGTCATTCTTCCATCTTGTGCTCTATTCAAGTGTTGTTTTCTGTTCTGTGAATGTTGCTGCTCCTCAATCAGTATTATGTCAGATTGCAGCTTGGAACTTATTCTTCAACTGCGTCCCTACTTTGCCTTATATAACACACTGCATGCAAGGTACCATTCTGTAGTTACACAGGAAGTACACATGTAAACAACTACCACATACACAGCTACTACAATGTGTGTACACATATTCATGCTCTAATGCATTCATCATCGTACTAATGGACTAGCTCCAACATTCTCTACTTTTGATACATCCATCAGTGTATGTTTGTCCAGGCAGACGGTAGACGTAGGCGTGTTGAGACATGCACTCTGATCATCTCTGGCAGTGACACATACAATGATACCTGTGGTCTTGGCTCAGACTTTCTCAATGCAATTTTCCAGTAAAAGAATGAAATGTGTGTGGCATGGGAAAATATTCCCATACCTCCATATTTAACAGGGAGTTCAATTACATGATATCAAACCAATGTCAACATATGGAATTGGACAGCCAGATAAGTCCTGATGTCTATTGTACACACACAAATCATTAACACATTAGTCACTGATATCCCATGTAGATGTATATATGCAGTTAATTGTAGCAAGTATGCACACGTCAAAATCACATTTTTGCTGGTGTGCCTTCCTCGGTAGCTTAGTTTGGTAAGAATCTACTCAGAACAGTGTCTGCTTCTGGGTCTGTGGATTAGTGGGGTAGAGGCCCAGCCTGGGGTGCTGGGTCAGAATCCTATTCAGAGCAGCTCAATTTCTAAATGTTTGTATTCGCCTTGCTTGAGTATTCATGTCATGGAAGGCATTTGTTAGGGGCATAAAAACTACCACTACACATGCCAGGTAGTACCAATAGGAGACATAACACAACACACTTGGATCTGTAAGGCACTTGGCCAGCTGTTGTGTTCTGTCTTCACCTCCCATTGACTGACTCTCACACTCCACCTCCATTTACCTTCAGCCCACCCACAACTGTACACTCCCTTTAGTAAGTTTCTTCCCCTTCCTCCCTAGGTAACACCCTGTGTCTCTCTCCCACTGTATTGTACACCCACCCACAATTACATACCTTCTGGCTGTCCCAATCTCCCCAAAGCTATGAAGTGTGATCTAGAGATGGGACAAAATAAACATGTACTAGACTTGCACATGTACATACATTCTCCAGTGTAGCTCAACTGGTCGAAATAATACAGATGGTTAGGGGACTACTTCTGCTGGGACAGCTTTTTTCTTAACAAATGACGGCCTTGGGTGTGTTGTATTGCTAGAGTCTTCTGAAGTTTGTGTATTCATGTTTTTTGGCTATGGCTCGACATGTATAAGTTATGGTAACTTAATTAAAGGTGTGGGTGTACACCAGCACAGCCTACACATGTCGTTACCTGTTCACGTAATGTCTCCGGCAGAGCATCTGTCATTTGTGTTTTGACGAAACCTGGAAGAATAGCATTGCAACGAATACCATGCCTGGAGGAGGGTGTTACATTGAGGGTGTCACATATATACCCTAACAAGCAAGCTATACATGTAGATCACAAATATATAGTTGTGGAGAATAAAGTGGGCCAATTTAGAGATGTAAGTTGTCCTGATTAGTGAGGTGTCCTACTTTCACATGTAGTCAAACACAGTACTCGGGGCCACAATGTGTCCTGTTTATTATTATTATCCCTCTCTTCCTCACTATCTCCCTCTCCCCCTCTCTTCCTCCCTCTCCCTCTCTCTCCCACTCTATCCCTCTTATTCCCTCCCCCTCTCTTTTAAGTTGTCTTCATTTCAGGGTGTCCTGGTGGGAGGGTTCCACTGTACATGCATGTGTCCATAATCACACATTACAGATCATTCTGAGCACTACTGACCTTCCCAGCTCTCTGGCAAGTGTCAACGTCATGGATGTTACTCCTCCCTTTGAGGCACTGTAGTTAGCCTGGCCAAAGTTCCCCAGCTGAGTAAGTGCACATGCAATCATCATGACGTACTCAAATGCTTCCAGCTTTACAACGTAGAATGGAAGCTATTGTGAAGCTAAATGCACTGTTGTTGTAAGTGCTGTCACATACAATGTGAAGATGTTGAGAACATGTGCAAAGTTCTATGTGTACCTTTCCAGCAATGCTGGCTACATTGATTATTGAGCCATTTTTCACTTTATTCTCAACCATGAGCCTAGCTGCACTCTGAGACACGAGAAATGTTCCCTAATGCATCAGTGGGCAGAGGGAGGGAGGGAGGGAGGGAGGGAGGGAGGGAGGGAGGGAGGGAGGGAGGGAGGGAGGGAGGGAGGGAGGGAGGGAGGGAGGGAGGGAGGGAGGGAGGGAGGGAGGGAGGGAGGGAGGGAGGGAGGGAGGGAGGGAGGGAGGGAGGGAGGGAGGGAGGGAGGGAGGGAGGGAGGGAGGGAGGGAGGGAGGGAGGGAGGGAGGGAGGGAGGGAGGGAGGGAGGGAGGGAGGGAGGGAGGGAGGGAGGGAGGGAGGGAGGGAGGGAGGGAGGGAGGGAGGGAGGGAGGGAGGGAGGGAGGGAGGGAGGGAGGGAGGGAGGGAGGGAGGGAGGGAGGGAGGGAGGGAGGGAGGGAGGGAGGGAGGGAGGGAGGGAGGGAGGGAGGGAGGGAGGGAGGGAGGGAGGGAGGGAGGGAGGGAGGGAGGGAGGGAGGGAGGGAGGGAGGGAGGGAGGGAGGGAGGGAGGGAGGGAGGGAGGGAGGGAGGGAGGGAGGGAGGGAGGGAGGGAGGGAGGGAGGGAGGGAGGGAGGGAGGGAGGGAGGGAGGGAGGGAGGGAGGGAGGGAGGGAGGGAGGGAGGGAGGGAGGGAGGGAGGGAGGGAGAGAGAGAGAGAGAGGAGAGAGAGAGAGAGAGAGAGAGGGGGGGGGAGAAAACATGAATATTTCAGCAGTTTTTTCACACACGTTATACATTACCTTAAGATTGACATTGATGACATCATCAAACGCCTCCTCAGTCATTTTAAGAAAAGATTTATCCTTTGTAATTCCAGCAGCATTCACAACCACACTCAGTGGGGGACCAGCTGCCCAGGGAAAGTATATTACAATGTAATATCTCTAATCCACACACCATAGGAGGGACGAAACTGTCCTTACTAGCATAACTTTAGAGGTTTGATAAAATGGAGACAGTGTTTATAGAGGTGCCTGTAGCCCGATTAGAATTTTCCACTGTATAGATCTACATAGCAATGGTGTTTGAGTCTTCTTAGAGAGGAAATCATTGCACAATGAAAGACCTTTGTCTAGCTTACGTCTACCTCTGCACAGTTAGTGAAAAAGAGCATGTGTATTTAATTACCGGAAAATTTATTGGTTAGTGAAGAAAATAGAGAGGTGACCTCGCTGGAATCAGAGACGTCAACTTCTAACGGGTGAAATAAGGCTGAGGGATCTCCAGACACTTCTTGGAGAGAGGACACCGTCTCCTGACAGTCAGAGAGTATATTGCCTGCAACAGCTATGGATGCACCTTCCTTGGCTAGCTTCTGACATACTGCTCTGCCAATGCCAGTCCCCCCACCTTGAGTTCAATGAGGGAGGAACATACTCACCTGTCACCAGTGCTAGCCTAGATGCCAACATCCCTACATCCCTATAGAGTAGGCGTAGCTCGCAAGCGGATCACGTGCACGAGCCTCTACACCACGCCTACCAATATATGGAGGTCAAAGGTCAGACGTGCACCCCTGTCTCGTCTTCTCGACTAGTTAGAAGAGCCGTTGATAGAGGAAGCTGCCCAGCTGTTGTTGGGTGCAGTGAAGAGTGGGCTCTCTTTCTGGTGCTGGCATTATGGAAAATAATGCCATAAAACGTGAAATGTGGGACGGAAAAATCCCCGTCTGCTTCAAACTCGACGACGATGACGTAATGATGACCATGAGAGGTGATAGAGTGGCCCCGGAACCTTGCTACGTAAGTGGCTTTACCTGTGATGGAAGGTGAAAGAGATAGACAAAGAAATAGTGATTTTATTTGGAGGGCTCCATTTAGAATATAGGGGTTGAAATTTTATTTCAGCTTTTCTCTTCAATAGTTTGTTAGAGAGAATTTTATCTACAGTTTTGTATATCCTCCTCCTTGCTTCACTCCCTCCCTCTACCCCCCTAGATGATGATACCACGAGTCACTTTCTTTCCCCTGGTCTATGAGAAGTTGGAGAAGCTCTACGCGAGAGCTGCTGGGAAACAGGCAGAGGATGAGTTATGGCTCTCGGCTGAAGCCACACCCCTCAAGTGGTAAGTCCACTTATGAAAGCCCACCCCCCTAGGCATTGCCTATTCAATCCTCAATGTTACAGTTTACATTTGTAAGACAGCCTGATATTCACAATTGTTGATACCAGATGTAAACTGTATTATGTATCTGCTGCTCCCATGCAGGCACTATCCAGTAGGAGTCCTCTATGATCTGTATGGCAGAAGTGTGAACCTGCCCTGGGAAATTACTGTCCATTTCAGAGTGAGTCTGTAGCCCATTTCTGTCTCACTTGAGTTAGAGTGGTAATTTTTGGTCCAATACCTCATACCCAATATAAGTAGTAAGGACACCTTTTTGTGCACTTCGTTCTCCAAGGAGATTTGGACTAGAGAAGTCCTATGGATATTTCATACCCACATTTACATGTACATATTTACACTTTGGTGCAGAATTTCCCAGAGGCTGAAGTTTTACATTGTCAGAGCAAAGAAGTAGTGGAAGCACATTTCAAGTCTAGATTGAAGGAGGTCAGAGTTTAAGATGCTCATTTTCAAGGGCCGGGTCAACTTCTATACCATTTTCACCCCCCTCTCTATCCTTTTCTTGGCTGGTGTGATATTGTGTGCAGGCTGACTGTGTCAAACACAGGTCTGAGGTTATTCAATCTCTCACACCACAAGAGTTTGGGCAGATGTGGAAGGGGTTTTCTGACCGTAAGTGTATAGGAATGTACTATTACCATGTAATCGAACAGTGTAATAATTGGCTGTAATACGATCTCTCTGTCAGATAACTACACTGAGTTCTGGGAGGTGAATAAGAAGATGATGCTTAGCACTCGATCAGAACATGAGCCATTTAAGAGTATACCTTTCTGCATCTATCAGGTACATTGGAAAGCATTCGTGCAGAAATGCGTAGAAATCTGGAATAGCCCCAGTAGTAGTCCTTCCCGTGGCCCAGTCCTCTAATCATGTTTTCCCACCAACTGATCCCTCTTCTCAGGATGGCAAGACTGTATTTCAGAGATTGGTTACTCCTTACAAGACAAAGTCATCGCCTGAACAAGGTGAGACTCTCCTCCTGCATATCTCATGAGGACCACATCCCAATATGTATTGTCATGTATCATGCAGGGTCAGTGGACAATACACTAGGAGATATTTTGCAACTCTACAATTCAAGCTTCCCTTTAACAGAAGGTATCAAATACCTATTGTGGATAGTTGCATGCTTTTTGAGGAGAGATCAAAACAATCCTCTAGCCTTGTACCCAGGCTCTTTGGTACGAGGCTACACAATCCTTTCACTTCCTGCTAATAGCTCAGTTAGTTAAGTTCTCAGAGACCAGGGTTTCATGTGAGATTTTAAGTTGGAAGAGGGGAGGAGAGGAGTCTAGTTAAAGTCCATACTCAGCCAAGGGGTATTTCCCCTTCCCCCCCCCCCCCCCTCCATTGAACCCTGTAGACCTTTCTCTCACCCATTTCTTTCACAGAGCAATGTGTTTTGATTCATGGAATTGAAATTTCACATCAAACTCCAGTTCAGTGGCTTAGTGAACATTTATCATATCCAGATAACTTTTTACACATTTGTGTTGTACATAAATGATTGTGGAATGTTTATTAATACACAGAGTGTATTTTCTCTCGTGCACCATGTAAAGCTTTTCTGTCTTACTGGTATACTGTCTGCATTTTGCTATATAATGGCCACCCAGTGTAGTTGTGATGGATCGGCGTATTTCAGAGGAAAGACCAATATTATCCACTTTTGGACCATTCATGGCACTACGTGCCTCACATATACCAACCCTATTGTAGGTTGCAAAGTGGACGTCTAATGACCATGAGCCATACATTCTAATGTATATATACAGTAACACTGTACAAGCATCCCTACAATAATTTAGTTCATTGAGGTGGGACAAAATTGGGTTTTTCTGGGAAGGTACACCCTGAGCGTTTGATGACGACATTAGCAGCATAGTTTCCACCATGAATTGCTTCCTCTACACTCCTATCAAGCACCAGCTGTGAAAGGAACCCGCCCACCCATGCATCACCAGCTCCATTTGTATCCAGAATCTCTTCCTCTTTAATCGGGAGAATGGAAAATTCGGTGATCTTTCCATCCTTGCAGAGAAGTATTGGGTTCGGTCCTTGTGTGAAAATAACAACACGTGGCTGACTCTTACGTTCCTTGGGCAGGGCAGCAGCTTTTCCAAGCACCTCTTTCAGATCTTTTGTGTCATAGCCCATGGCCTCACTGAATGCAGCACCTTCTGCCTCATTACAAATCAATATATCGATGTAGGGCATCACTTGTAGGAGCTGGTCTTTGAAAAACTGGCAGATAAATGGTGCCGAAAGATTCATGATAAAGAGCTTGTTGTTCTCCATACAATGTTTGGCAACTGCTAAAATGGAATCCACTGAAACTGTGAGGAAAAAACCTGCAATGTAACATATCTTGGCCCGTTCAACAAGCTTCCAGTTCTCCTCCTCCTTCAAGTGCTCAATCTTGTAGGAATTTGCAGCACCAAGATTAGCCACCAATGAACGGACTTTTTCTGTAATCACCACTGCACACGTCCCTGTCGGCTTATCATCGACCACCATGTACTGAACCTTCACTCCAGCCCCCTTGGCCTGTTTCTCTAGTTGTTCCCCAAATGAATCCTTCCCCACACAGCCCAGGTAGCTGGTAGCAAACCTCCGTTGCATCATCCACTGGGCCACGCGTATGGAATTCTGGGTGGCCCCGCCCGCGATATATTCTACACTATAGTTGTCGACCAGGTCTTGGTAGATGGGTATGTGTTTCTCCTCGGCCAGAATTGCATTGTTGGGCTGAAGGTCGTACTTCTTCAGTAGATCTCCTGCATCCTCGGCTGAGATATCCAGCAAGGGATTACCCATACCGAAAAGGACCCCTTCGGGCAGGTCGGCTGCATCCATTCTAGCTTTCTTTTCCGACGGTGGGGACGACATGCCCTTATAGAAGATACACGTGGTCTGAGTCGTAATCTCATTCTGGAGCGGAATAGAATTCTGCAAAAATGTGGAGGCGGGGCTAAGAAACGAAAAGGGCATGAAATGAGCATTGGTGTGCCAAGCCACGAATGCATGGCGCACCTTAGGTGGCGTGTTTATATACCTCTGACTGGCTGTGTTCGCAACACTCGAGCTATTTGATGTAGCCAATGACCGTGTGTTTTGTCGTTGTCATCTACAGCAGTTATCAATAGAAGTCATGTTTACACGCGATAAAAGTCCTAGCTCCCCAAGGCGGAAATCGAAAACTGAGGATCGTAAATCCTGGGGCCCCACAGCCACTTGTTGGTACCTGACTCCTCCTGATCCAGTGACCAGTACCATTGCTACCCCGCGGCTGACGGTACGCAGCAACAAGAAACAGCGCTCCGTCTCGCCTGCTCCAGGCAAAACACACCATCCTCCATCTCGTGCTTCTACTGCCACGTTAGTTTACTAACTAATATCTACTCTGTTTATAAAAAAAGTGGAACCACGAAACAAGTTTGGTCACTGTATTTACATACGCGCGTGCGGTAAGCAGCAGACGAATCACTTCAAAGTGCTGACTTGTTTATACCGACTGTAGCGTGCATGTTTAGTCTTACCCCGCCCCTATTGTGTATATACTCAGCTGCAACCCTCAAAAGTGTGCGGTTCCGTCGCTGGAGGCTAGTTCGTTGTGTATATAATGTTGCATGCGGGCGTGTGCCTTAATTTAACTTGGTGAATGTTTCTGCTACACTGCGGAATCTTGGAAACTAAAGCACTAGGTGAGCTAGCTAGCTGATACTTACTTTCCTTGGCATTCATTGCATATTCAGACAAATGAAGGTATAAATCTATGTACATCCACATAGGGATTTTTTGTAACGACTAATAGACGGTCACTTGTATGTGGAGGTAGACTCTAGGATCGTCAGCTCTTATATTTCCACTGGCAATATATATGTTTTCCCCTATCCGTTTTTTGCATGCCAGAGTATCTATGCATACTGAAGGTGTTGGCATTTTGTGTGGGCATGGATACTGGCTGCTAGAGAGAAATTGTTCTCGAGGGCTGTTTTTGTAGCCTTAGTTGTAAGCTTACACTGCGTAGCTAGGCTAACGGCTTGTGTAAACAGCGGGGGAAGACTGAAATCCCGTTGAAAAACAGCGCCTTTCGAGAAGTTCACGTAATACAGAAGAGTAATCTGCTTTAGAGCTGGTGTCGTTGGGTCTATCCAGTGGTAGGGACTGTAGAGTGATTGATATACTGGCTGTGTTGTTCGGTGATTGAATACGTGACGTGGTATGGAAGGGGTCCAATTGAGAAAGAAAAGGGGGCAGAAGGATGGGAAAATCAGACAAAGCTACAGCTGCTCTGATCTTTCACAACTTTTGGAAGGCAATGATGATGGTGTAAATGCTAATGGTGGAGTTGAGGATAGTCTAAAGAGTGGTACCATGCCCAAAGCCACACCAAGAGAAGTCAATCCTTTTGTGAAAATTCGGAAAATGCCAAGTCGACGTAAAAAAGGAGGTCCACCTGTAATTTCAGCTCCCATTCAACAACCAACTAATCCATCCCCAAGAAGAAAGGCCACAATTCTTCCACAGCACGTGAATTTCAACAATCCATTCGGCACCATTGGTAGACGCACAAAACGAAAACCACGAGAAGGAATGCCTGTCGTGGTTTTGGAGAAGTGTTTTGGTCCACCTCCTGCCTCTGTCCTTCCCACACTTGCTGAAAAGAACATGTCCATGTACCCTAATATGAACCCTTTTGCAACGCTGCCAAGAAGTGCAGCTAAACAGTTAGGCATGACAAACGATGGCGGTAGTAAAAACGAAATTGATGGCGAGCGTGAGAATCCGTTTGTGAATCTGGAACCATTCATGACACCTTCTCCCTCCCCCTCTCCCTCCCCCTCTCCCTCTCCTTCCACCTCCCCCTCCCACATGTACAGAGCTTCTCTTGGAGGTGACCAGAGTGCAAGTACCAACCTGACTGTGCCAAGCTATCAGACACTGCTTGGAAAGTCTATGGAGAAGGTGTGTGTTGCATCAAGTGTGTTTGTGCTGTGTGTGATCCTACATTCCGTGTTTGGCAAAGTGACAGTTAATCATTTGATGTTGACTTAATGTAGGTACAGACTGTTTATGCATATATGCTGTGAGATGTGTGTCTCACGTTGTACATAATTTCCATTAGCTCTATGTAGCTAGTTAATATTTCTAGTGAAACTTGCATCAAAGGCCATGGGTCGTTCATGGTTCGTTACCCCTGGTCATTGTTATGACTGCTCTACTAGTATACATTGCTGTATTTTGAGTCATTCTATTGTGGTTGTCTAGTAAGATGAAAGTGTGTGTAGAAAACAGAGGTGTAACTTTGGTATACTTGTACATGTATTTCAATTTGTATGTGTATGCAGGTGTACACTGTAGCTTTCATGATGTCCATGTCCATGTACATGAACATACCTGGAGTGTTGCCCATACATGCTCTACAGACATGTACATACTTCCAGACTTTGCACTTGTGTATTGTGTTTGTGTACATGTGTAAGTGCATTAATAGACTAGCTGACCTTACATCCAGCCTATGCATCAGCATTGTCACGGCTCATTAGCCATAGCTACATGTGCCATCGGCCACACAACTGGCCATTTGGTGGCAAACGATGTGAACAATTTGAAGGTATTGTGCAGTTAATAGTCCCTTGTCATAATCTTACACTCTAACAATATGTGTATGTTTAATCTAAAGAGAGTACTGTGTCTCCTTGTAATGCATGTTATGTAGTCTTCACCTAGGTACATTCACAGCATGGGATCATACCTACCAGATTGTGTTGTGTCCTGTGCATCCAAATGCTGAGTCATTTAGTTACACTCCTAGATGCATACCATGTGAGGGGCTGTGATGTACCACAGTAGTAGAGATGTGGGAGAGGAAGAGTGCCTTCACTCTATACAATTGGCCAAGGACTCCTCAATATAAACACTTTTTGTGCTCCCGGGGCAGTGTAGTGGCTAGAGCCAAGTGCTTGCTGACTTAATTACACTAGAGCTGCTCATAACATATGTATAGAGAATGTACAACAGATACTTGCTTGCTGTGCACATGTAATATTGGTGTCTGACAAATTGGAGCCATTCACTCCATACATTCACCATTGTTAGCTGTGAAGGTAACTGCCCATCCTCGAGTGCTGCATTGTTACACAGAGTTAGTCATAATATCAAACATGGACATGTAGCATGACACATGTGGGTATGCATGTACTTTGAACAGCAATCAGTGTATATCTGGCCCTCTTTCACTAGTTAATGGCTGAATGGGAGGTACATGTACAATGCATTTACAGTGTACAGGTACAATGTTTCATGTAGCTGCATTTTAGTGCAGCGTGTCATCTCACCATTACAGTACAGATGCCAGCTAAGTGTAGGTCATTTCCTGTGTTGTAATCCCCTGACAGTTAAAGCTATATAGCCTTCTAGCTCTACCTCAGTTACATATTGCATAGCACGGAATATCTTCATGGCATGTGTCTGGCATGCATACGCAGGCCTTAAAAAGCAAGGGAGTGTTTGTGTGTTGGTGTTCTTGAGATGTGTATTTTATTAAACTGAAGAACTGTGTCTGCTGACACACTGCAAGCACTTCATAAAATAATAGGCAAAGAATTGATGTTGTTTGTTACACTCCAGGCCTAACTGTAGTACACTCACAAGGAAAGTGGTTGTATAGCTGTGAAGTAGTGGCTATCAGGTGTGATGGTCTTAGTAAAGCACCTGACTTTTCTCTGATCATAATCAACACCATACAAGTATTTATTTGTCTACTCACTACATCTGTACTGGTACACAGCCATTACTCAGAGTGTTAGTAAACATGTATGTGCCTCTGCTGTGTGTAGGTAGGCCTGGTGACTAATGTATACCATGTGGGAGTTACAACAACTGCCTAGTGTCTGAGGGCTCGTCTTTCCTGGGCCATAAACACACTGAAACACTGCATCACCTACATACAGTGTACACGCTACAGTAAATTTCCTGCATGCATAGAACTACTGGAATACTACGCATTGTTGGCGAGCGGGAGAGTGCACACGCAAAATTAGAAGCACGTATAACATTACAGTATGTACAGTGCCTGTCACAAATATATATGTATGTATAAATCGCCCGTTTAGATCACTAGGAGGCTCGCTCTGCTCGCCAATAACAAAAACTATTCACTAAATTTAAGTTATATGGGACTTGAGGTGCACTTTTGTCACGAGTCTTCCTTCATAAATTCCTGTACATATTTGCATGGTGTGATGGTAAATGTACCACAACACACACTACATGGCAGGTTTTCATTGCTGCTGTAATTATGTCCTCTTGCTGCTTCTATTTTTCCTCTTTCCTTATTCATATGCACCCTTTGTTACTAATTGATGGCGTGTGCCATTCATGTGCTGGTCTGTAGCTGGTTCTTTAGTAGCACACACTCTGTGTCTAGGATACACAGCCAATGTATGTGTACATACTGAGTCAATGTTGTGTGTCATGCAAGGTATGTATTGTACAGACAGCCTGGAATTACATTATGACTGTAGCGCATTTGTTGTGAGCTTATTGCTCTCTCTCTGTTACTCAGCTGCCTATACAGACTGGGATGGAGTCAGACGTGGGTCCTTTCAGGACAGAACTGGGATCAGAAGGCAGAGAGTTTGAGGTATGTACTTACATCATCACTGAAGTACTGAGATTCAAGCAGCAACAGTATTTGATATTCATACATGTACATACATGTGATATAAACATACATGTACAATGATTTGCACTTGTTTTACCTCCTTTCTACCCCTCCCTCTCTCCATCCCTCCCTCTCTTCATCACCCTCTCTTCATTCCTCCCTCTTTCCCTCCCTCCCTCTCTCCATCCTTCCCTCTCTCCTCCCTCCCTCTCTCCATCCCTCCCTCTCTCCACTCCTCCCTCTTTCCATCACTCACTCTTCCTTGTAGTTCCCTGGTACACAACCAGCCCATGCAGTCTTGGAGAACCCAGAGAGTGAAACAAGATGGTACTTCAAGTATTTCCTTGGAAAAGGTAAGCAACAAGTGTCTGCTAGACTTCTGCCCAACCCGTGTGATGTAAGGCCAAACTGCATACCAATAGCTCACTCTGCATGCCTCTAACATATACATGTATATATGACCTCCAGTAGATACAGTTGTATACCTGCCAGCATGTAATGTATGTAATTGATGTACTGGAGATCTGTCCTCATCGCCTAATGACACATTACCTCTGGAATGTGGAGGGAATATACCACTCCCTCTGCACTCTAACCTATTGTGATCATTACATGGGTAGAATATATAAAACCACATCTTTGCTTGAAGTGGTAGGTTCTGTATAAATAGAAGCTCTACTAAACACCAACAAATCAGGGACTTCTCTTTCATCTGTGCCCACACTTCCAACATGAGGATGCAGCTAGTTACAAGACTTTGTATTGGGAAACTTATTGTGCCTTGGGGCCAATAGGAAATTGCATAGCATACTGCTTTAACTGTGCATGTAGTATTCGTCAGTGATCCACATGTCAATATTTGCGTAACTATATACAATGCTACAGCATTATACCATTATACATGTACACACACACACACACACACACACACACACACACACACACACACACACACACACACACACACACACACACACACACACACACACACACACACACACACACACACACACACACACAGTGCACCACAACTACCTGTGCTATGACTCTGACAAGAGTCCGTTCTTCCTCTCTGTCGTCAGCTCTGGCTCCATCATCAGATGCATCCTCTGGAGGAGCACAGTGAGTTGACTAACCATTCCCACACTCTCACACTCTATGGTTGACATGCCTATCTTCCTTTTCCTGATGGAGGGGGGTGGGTGGGTGCCTATCCCAGGGAGTGCAGGAGTGGGCATTTACGCACAATTAGTGTTAAACAGGGGGATCGAATGTGGAGCAAGTCTGGTCTCTCCCCCACATTACCAAATGCAGGCCTCTATTACAAGTGATTTTCAAGGAAATACAATACATATATATGTGCTTGGGCCCATTGTCTGTGGTGGGGTACTGTCTGAGAGTAACCACATGTAATACAAGATTACTGTACAAAGGGGCTCATGCAAGGAAAGAAGCTGAGCTACTCATTCAAAGCCCAACTTACATAGAGTGGGGGATCTTTTGGTCACTATACATTGCCCAGGAAAAGGGTTAAGGGTTGAAGAACATAGTAAATACATTGTAATATAACATGTACCAAATATATCATGTGAATGTATGTGAGAGAGTATTCACTATACTGTCTGTAGGGCTGCAAGAGACTGAGCATTAGGGAAGGCTCCAATGGAAAGATGCCTAGCATAAAGTCATTGCTAGAGTAAGTGTATGTTTTTGTGAATACCTACAGTGTGTATTTTTTGAGTTCTAGCCTTTTAAGTGTTATTGATTCACTTTGTGTGTTTTAATTTTCTGTAAAAGCTACCAACTCCCTTGGGTCTATGTCCATGGCTCTGTAACGACGTCCATAGTAAATTTATATAGGCGGTCACAGAGCAGCTAGGCATACTTAGTGCTGATGAGGGCCACCAGCCTGAAACAACTGACCTGTGGTCGCCTTGTTTACATGTACATGTACATGTATGTCTTGTGTGTATTGTTTGGTTTGTTGGGTGAGGTTTCTGGGTTCCTTTCTTTTCTTTCTATTGCTTCTTGGCTAGTGTGCTATACACATTCTTCCATGTAAATAGTTCTAATGCCTTGAAATCCTGTCGGGTGCACGAATGCAGTCTCTCTCACTAGTGAGATCAATTGACCATTAAGTATTGCTCTCTCTTCTCAGGAAGTTTTCTGTGGCCAAGTATGAGAAGACGATCAAGGAGGTTGCAACGGAGAAGATCCAGAAGGACTTTCTAACTATGGAAGAACAAGAGGTGTGTGGTTGTGGTTTGACCTCCATTCAAGGCAGTGTAATCTGCTATACTCATGTATAGTATGTGTAAAATGAATTGTGTGTGTGTGTTAAGTAAGCAAATGAATCCAATGGAAGCTTTTTGGAGATCTCCTGATTAACAAGATGTCCTGATTAATGAGATATTCTGATAGGGATGTCCTGATTTATCAAGTGACCTGTTCGTGACCTCTTTCAGAGATTCGGTAGTGAGGTTTTTGCTTTCTAAGAACTCTGACGATGTGGTAGGTGTACAGTAATTGGTACTATAGTACTTTAGAGTGTGTGGTTTGCGTCTCCAAGGGGCACTTGGTTGTCTCATTGTCTTGGTATGGTCTTTATGCCTATACTCCTATTATTGGCGTAATTATAGGGGTCGGTGAATTTCAAATTTGGTGTCCTCTACGCAAAGACTGGACAAACCACAGATAACGAGATGTATGGCAATGGTGAGTGGCATGTGTCACAGTAGATGTACACACTATGCACTGAGTTCCATCAATGTTTTGAGGACTAGTATGTTGGTACTATATGCTCCTGGAAAATCTTCCTCACAGTACCAACACGAGACATTATCATTGATCAGATATGCATGTAGTAGACATGTGTATGCATGGACCTTTCAAATGAGGGCACCTGGCACTTTTCCCATCCCAATACACAATATTTTGTTCAACCCCTGAAGTCAAGACACATCACTACTCGGGACACTACATAGATTCCACTGTATCTCCTCTCCCTACATAACTTGGCACCACACTAGAAGCTATGATGATTATGCGTTCAGTTGCTATGACTCTCATTCCCTACTCCGTAACCATAATACATGTTGTACTCTTGCCAAAACAATTACTTGAAGATGTAAATATGCTACGTGGTATTTGTCAACTAAGTTAGGATAAATTAGGTCATGTTCTTGCCTTAAGCTTACTACAGTACTGTATACCATGGACTGGAGCCAATGAGGCTTCCTCATATGTGCCGTAAGCCTTGACACTGCAATTTTCACTTGTACATTTATGAAGTTTTTAACAACACTAGTCCAGTTTATTGGCGCCTATTGCTATAGACTCATAGGCTGATTGGTTGGTGTTAAACTAATTTGACGTGAGACTAGCCACACCTGTTGTAGTATTAGCGGTGTTATGGTTACCTCGCAAGGTAACCTGCCGTGTTAGTGAGTCGTGCTTAGTTGAGATGAATGGGTGAGGTGCGTAGACAGCTCCATGTTGGGGTAACTCTGTTAGCTTCTGGCAGGGACTGCTGGATGGGTGGACGTGTATAATCTAAAAGTTGAACCATTAATCATCTGACTTTCTTTTTTACCTCTCTCTCCCTCCTTCCCTCTCCCTCTTCAACTCACTCCTTTCTCCCATATACATGTAGAACAAGGTAGCGGAAGATTCTCCTGCTTTCTAGAGCTACTGGGAGAGGAAGTGGTACTACAAGGGTGGGAACACTTCAGAGGCGGACTTGATGTCAAAAGTATGTGTACAACACCACATCCACGCACATGACATAGTCATACGCACATGTACTTACAGGAAATCCTCTTATTGAATGCTCTTAGCCAAGTGTTTAATGGATATCAAACACATGTAGCTACAACCAACACCTTCAAAGTGTTTGTTTGCAATACACTGTGCATATAGTCGTTGGGATTTCACATGATCCGCAGGAAAGCAATGCAGGTTGTGGGAGGTACATGCGATCCAATTCCTATGTACACAGAGTCCATTTAGCAATACTGAAGGTAGATTAGTAGGCTGCAGGGAGAAATGCAGGAAAGTGAAGTAACTAGATCCTGCTTAGCCAATATGACGTGCATATTACACATACATATTTGTAGTCATGTTTGTCTGGTTTGTGTGCTACACATGTACATGTATGTATATGTCTTGTTAGTCTTCGTTCTACATGTCTTGGATTGCCTACTTCTGGCACAGTGTGTACAATCTGTGCATATTACGATGTCTGTATTCATGTATGTACAGGAAATACGACTGGAGCTACTAGTGTTTTTACTGTGTTTGAGGGTCACGAGATTATGTTCCATGTCTCCACACTATTGCCCTACACTGCTGGAAATGAACAGCAGGTTGGTACATGTACATGTAGGTAATACCAATACATGTATGAGAGGTGAAAATCAGACCATGAAAGGATTGAAACTCTCCCACTGTTTGCAGCTGATCCCATGTGCTATTTTTCTATCGTTTCTGATTTCTTCTGCAGCTGGAGAGGAAGCGTCACCTAGGCAACGACATTGTGGTCATTATATTTGTGGATGGAGAGAATCCTGAATTGGCATACGAGTCATGTCTGACCTTTAACCCCAGCTGTATGAAGTCTCATTTCAACCACATCTTTGCTCTTGTCACTTTTGACCAAACCAAGAATGCCTACAGGTACATTCAACACGAGGAGCAGATGTTACTCATGTACATACATACATACATACATACATACATACATGCATACATACATACATACATACATACATACATACATACATACATACATACATACATACATACATACATACATACATACATACATACATACATACACACATACACACATACACACATACATACATACATACATACATACATACATACATACACACATACACACATACACACATACACACATACATACATACATACATACACACATACACACATACACACACACACATACATACATACATACATACATACATACATACATACATACATACATACATACATGTATTGTACCCTGCTTTGCAAACTAACATACCCCACCCACCTAAATCTCTCAGAACAGAATCTTTGTCAGTCAACAAACAAACCAACAAACAAGCCACTTTTGTCCCTAATCATTCTCCCCCTCCCCTGCAGACTAGTGATGCACTCGGCAGAGAATGTCCCCGGGTTTGGCCCCTCCCTCCCGGCAGCAGGAGTGTTCCATGATCCAGCTGCCTTCAGGGACTTCCTCCTCACTAAATGTTAGTTGATATGCTAACACAAGATATGTGTAACTTTTGTTATGTATGCTTTCATGTCCAAGTCTCCTATTGTAAAGATTGCTATTTGAGCCACTGGCAGTAAAATTGGTGGCTATTCAATGCCACCAGTCAGCGTGGCTGTGTATTCATCTCTCTCTCTCTATTACACTCTGCAGTAATCAATGGTGAGAAGGCGTCCTATTGCACTCCGACCTTCTCTGAAAAGAGAAACCGCACTCTCAATTTGTTACTCAAGGATGTGGAACACAAGTGTACAACTGAGGTATGTAGGTATATCATGGCTAACACCTATAACGTGTATTCATTGTGTGCAGTATCGTCGAACACTGTCTGTACCAGCTATGCGGCCACAGCAAGCCTCTCCCAGTAACAATCGCAAGTACGCAGAGCTGGAAAACAGCTTCACTGACTATGGACAGAGGCTGAAAGTGGAGAAGATTATTACTGGTCACCACCCGACCAGCCAGCGCACCACCGTCTCTCTCAAGAGAGATGTGAGTTCACTGCCATGGGCATACAAACACACTTCACACCATATTAATGTTTTACCTCTGTGTGTGTGTGTGTGTGTGTGTGTGTGTGTGTGTGTGTGTGTGTGTGTGTGTGTGTGTGTGTGTGTGTGTGTGTGTGTGTGTGTGTGTGTGTGTGTGTGTGTGTGTGTGTGTGTGTGTGTGTGTGTGTGTGTGTGTGTGTGTGTGTGTGTGTGTGTGTGTGTGTGTGTGTGTGTGTCACTGTCCTTCCTAACAGCCATGGGAGCCTGTGTCTATCACAGATGACTTTCCATTCAAGATTGTGTGTGGAGACTATTGCGGTAGGTATATACATCCATGGTTTGTACGTACAGTATATTAATGTGTAGATGTAGTCCCCTAGCAAGAAGTATATGGTTTAATTATACATGTGCAGATGATGGTACACTAATAGTGAGTACTGAATCTGACGGAACATATTTCCTCTATAAAGGTGAGATATGTATTTCACCCTCCACTGTACTGAGTGACACATGCTGTGCTCCTCCACTAGATGGAAGCTATAGTCTCGTGTTGGATAAGACAGTAACCATTGGTCAGGTGGTGGTGGCTCACAAACACCACCTCCTGCTCTTTAGGACAGGTCAGTACATAGGACAGTAGATGGATGCTCAGCAAGTGTTCAAACAGAAGCTAACCCACCTATAGCCATGAAGCTGGAGAAATAAATTGTGTACATGTAAAGCATGACAAAATATGATTATTGTACATGGAATTTGGTAACACGCCTACCTGACTACAGAAATATTTCCAGTGTATGTTTAGGTGGGTAAGCAGAGAACAAGACAAAGTGACACAAACATTCCATTTGGCCTCTAGTTTCATAGAAATATGTTAGCTACGTAACATGTGTGTATACCTGTAAATTTATGGTGCCATGTTTACTGATAATGTATACACTTCTTCCAGCATTTGTGAAGGAGAACAACTATCTCTATGCCATCCCCCTTCGACACTTCTTTGCCGACAAGATCAACCTAAACAGCAAATCTAGTCTCAGTCCCTACCAGATTGCCTGCACCAAAGGCTGTCATCTCTTCTGTACGGCACCCCTAGATGGACAATTCCTACGTGTGGCTGTGGCATGCAAAGCCAAGGTCTTCATGCTGGCATGGAAACACCCAGCTATGACCAGCAATACAGGTGGCATTCCTCTCCCATCTAAAGCTCCTGACAATCCTGCCAACAGCTTTATAAAACACAGGGTGAGTGGATGAGTAGAGTAATGTGCATTTTCTCTAAATACTGTCAGCCTGTGTATGTAGATACAGTACAGAGAGTGGATTTAAACTCACACTCACATATTTTAGCATGTCACATGTATTATGCTGTGCAGGAGCTATGTCTTCCTGATGTACCAGCAATGATGACACTGCTGGACGAGCGGCCGTCAGGTAAACTGTGTGTCAGCTACCAGAAACAGTCTGTGGTTGATGCAGTGGACGAGATCAAGGCTACAATGCAGCGTATCCCCAACCTCGACATTGCTAAAGTGAGTGGGAACAATCATCAACAGCTCTACGCACACACACCTGTGTATATGTATATATGTAATGTATAAACCATGGCCAAGAGGTGTATATGTCAGATATACACCTGCTGTGAGGAATTTATTTGTGATATTTAATAAACTTCCGAACATAGCAGGTGTATATCTGAAAATATACACTGATTGGACATGGTTTATACGATATATACTATGTTAAATATTGATGAGGTGTATATGAACCTGCCATTACCATAGCAACATAGTATATATATAAATAACCTACCTGTGTATATGTATATATATTTGATAATTCACTCAGAGAGATTCTTAGAAAGGCAATGTAACACAACAACACAGCACAAAGGCAAACAACACAACACATGTAATCAGAGGCTTACCATGACACTGGCCTCAAAACAATGACGTGGATTTGATAGGCCATGCTTGAAATGAAATGTATCCCCAAATTTCTCTTTTAGTTTGTTTTTTCTTTCGTGGCTCACTTGGCACTCATGTATCAAATGTATGTATACTTCCTTGTAGGCGAAGTTGATTTGTCTCTCTAGTGTCTACTGCAATGGACATAGTGAACTACTTATTGGATATAACTGTAAGTGCTGAAGTACATATGTACAGTACTTATGTATGTAACTTTAATGTAGTGCAGTCCATGATACCTCCTCCCTCTTGGCACATTCCTTTTTCTCTTTAGTAACAAGTCAGTTGATAACTCTACATGATGGTACTGCCTACAACTCTGCAGAGGTCGTTTGGAACTCTGAACCCAAAAATATTGGTTGGTATGCTAGACCTACAGCATCACATTCTCAACTTAACCAACCATGTCATTTAATGTGTTAACCCATCATGTCATTTAATGTGTCATTTCCTTCTCTCTCTCTCTCTCTCTCTCTCTCTCTCTCTCTCTCTCTCTCTCTCTCTCTCTCTCTCTCTCTCTCTCTCTCTCTCTCTCTCTCTCTCTCTCTCTCTCTCATTGTGTGTGTACAGTGTGCATGACTCCCTATGTGCTGGCCTTCATGGCCAACACTCTCGAGATTAGGATGGCATCCAATGGCTCCCTCATACAAACCATCAACATACCTGACCTTCATCTTATAACCAGCAAGGTTTGTATATACATCCAGTCCTCCACCTTCCATATACCTCATCTCCTCCACATGCAACCATTTAATTATTACCAGCTGTGACCTTTAAATTCAGCTTAGTTTGTTGGGTCCAAAGGTCACACCTTACACCTCTTGTGAGGAGGGATGCAGCTAAGTAGTTTGTAAACAAGCCACTGATTAGCTATTTACTCTTGATGACTAAACTTTGCCCAGTCAATGCCAGTCACTGTGTACTACATGTATTCCAACACTGCAGGGTGACATCTACTTCACTTCCTCCAGTCTAATACACAACTACAAAGGCGACAGTCGACTCATCATTGCACCAGAAACTAAAATCCCCAAGAACGTTGACAAGCGTGGTTTCCTCAGCTCGGGCAGAGCCTCTGAGCCAGAGCTACCTCAAGTAGTGTATGTTTACAAAATATGTGCAGAGATGATGGTTGGCAGGAAGGACTCCTGTGCCAGCACACAGAGCAATGATGACGTCTTTACGAGAAGTGTACTCACTGACACATCGTCACTGGACTATGTCCACCCCATTCTTAATGAGACCAAATGCAGATCTGCTAGCTTCACTGGAATTCTGAGTCCGACTGGTGGGAGCAGTGACAGTAGGTTGGGCAGTGGTAAAAGGAAGACTGTGACTCCGCTTGGAAGAAAGACAAAACGAAGTGATCCAGAAGCAGATACTGCTAGTACGTCAAGCACAAGCGAGTACAGCGGCCACCTCAGCCTCGAAGGTTCCATCTGTTCATCTCCAGACAGTGATGCTCAGGAGGACGTATCCAGCTCCGGTGTGAGGAGCAGCAGAACACTTAACATTGGCACAACACAGCACACTGTAGGAGGGTTGCACTTTCACCTCATCCCAAGTACAAACTCTTAGTCCACCATCATCACATCCCACAGCAGTTATTATATGTCATGGCATTTTCAAAATTTTCAATATAAATATCAATGTGTGTACAGTCCATTACATGCAATCACTATTACATAATTGTATTATATAAATCTACATTACTACAATATGTAAAGCAATACTCCAATGCATGCCTAAACTGATGTGCATGCACAGCATGTTAAGTGCCTTAGGCTTGCATTTATGCGTGGTGATCTTTGACCCCAGATAGTGATATATAGGTGTCGCCATAAAATCTAGATGAATTCGTACATGTATACACATATTGTTGGTGTAAATGTCTACATAGCATAGGGCTATATATATACTGGCCTCTCTGGTGTGGTATATATCAAGTAGATGTGTTTACTATGCTAATTGAAACCTGCTGAACATAGGGCTATATATACTGGCCTCTCTGGTGTGGTGTATATATATATATATATATATATATATATCAAATAGATGTGTCTACTGTGCTAATTGAAACCTGCTGAAGTATTCCAAATATATTGCATATATAGAGATTGAAGCTGACCTGAAATTATTCTTAGTATTTTCTGTTAAGCAGTGACAGGTACAAGTACAACGAGTGCCTCTGGATTTTAATACTGTAAAACACTGTGAAATACCAAGATCTGTGAGGAAATTAATTCCTTTACAAACAAATCACATTTTATTGAAGCATTGATCTTGATTCGAGCAAAGAGATTTCATAGCCACACATCATACATGTCTGAGGCACAAAGATATCTCACAACTCCATAATGGTAACCACTTTGCTGATACAGCAACCTTCATATAGGATTTAATCCCACCCATGCAGGTAAATGTTCTCCATTTTGTGCTTCCACATACTTATGAGTGAAACACATGGAGTACAATGTCATGTGCAATATCATGAATTTAACTCCTGATATCTCCTCGTGTACAAAATCAGTTGAAGTTAGGGTATGCCGCTTCAATGGTGATACCGGACTAAAGGAATACACTCGTGCATAAGCCAAAGTGCATGTCACAAATATTCCAATGCATACTATAGTCTCCATACTGTCAGGTTTTAATCAATCATATTACTTAGTTACAGTTTGCACTCTTGCTGTGCCTGACGTCAATTAGCTAGACATTGCAGAGGGCTCGTCCTTGCACTGCAACTCTAGCACCTGTGTATATAGAGACCACATAGTGAATGTATTTATGCATACATTATTATCAAACGTGTGTTGCTTAGTGACTTCAGAATGCCCAGATTCCTGTACTCTTGCATACATACAACTACAAGTATGTTTCCTTCTAACTACAACCTTACAGCTGGATGCTGAGAGTGTGCATGTGTACCCTAGAGGCTAGACTGAGGAATGGTTAATAACACTATAGCTACTAGCTTACGCCTTTCATTCACAAAACCAATTATACATCAACAATTAATTTTGCGTGAGATGGAGCATTAATTAGTATATGAAATGTCCAATTGTACACAGTTCAAGTTGAATTAGTATATGAAATATACACAGTTCAAGTGGAATAACGTTATAAAATGCCCAATTGTACACAGTTCAAGTGGAATTAGTACATGAAATGTCCAGTTCAAAAAGAATTATAGCAGAATTATGCGTTGGAATATTACGCAATGTTCATTATATTATATACTCGTATTCAGATTCAATAGCTGTACGTGTAGTTGGATTCTCGCGTAGGATATAGCCATATGAAGAATTGCCTTTCATGTCCACGTCTTTCACGGTAATACCAGAGACATATGTATTGGTGACACTTGCATTTGGTTTCTTATCAGTGCCACCCAACTTCCCCATTCTGTTCATTAGTAGACATTGGGTGATGATGATTATGGTGAGAGTGACAATTATCAGGAGAGATGCTGCTGACACTCCAATTACAAATGGACTAGTGAACTCCACACACGTGCAATCATTCTTCTTGCTGTCAGGAACTGAGGTAGACTGCATTTGAAGAGGACCTGCAATAAAGAGCAGTGTATCTAGGAGCCATAGTCAATTACTGTATGTAGTTACTAATATACCAGTGGATGACACTTGAAGTGGTGTAAAAGAAATATCCTCTTTGATTGCTGTTGGTAAAAGTAGATATCAGTATGCAGTGGATATATTTGGAAACTAACAACACACCTGAAGCTGAAGTAGGCTGCAAATGAAGTGCTGTAGAATGTATTTCCACTTTACTTGGTGTTGTTAAAGCTGTATATAGCATGAAGAGAATTGATTAAATTAACGTTTGGTTGCACTACATACCAGGAACTGAAGTAGGCTGCAACTCAAGTTGTGTTTCAGTAGATCTTCTTTCTTCACTTCTTGAAGTGGGAGAAAAAAAGATGGTAGTGGGAGAGGAGTTTTCAAATTGGACAACACCTGAGGAAAATGGAGAGATTTAGTATTGGTAGTATACATTACATGGTAACAACTTTGTGAGCAGTCACATACTTGGAAATGAGGTAGGCTGTGGTTTAGGTCTCATAGAAGAGAGACCTTCTGTTGGTGCATTGGTAGAGCTGTAGATCTTGGTAGGAGATGACTTGGCAGTAGTTTCTGAGGAAGAGTGAAAGGCACTATAAATAGTTATGTAAAAATACTTTGAGGTTGCGGTGGAATCCTTGTATAAAAATCTCATAAAGCTCGGCTGTAGCTACTCAACCCAAGCATCGAGTATCCAGGACATTCTACAATACCAATTAAGAACACTCTATAGAGTGTAATAAAATCACCTATGGTGATTCAGACATAATTATTTTTAATAAATCAGGTCTGTAGTGGTGATTCAGACATAATTATTTTTAATAAATCAGGTCTGTAGTGGTGATTCAGACATAATTATTTTTAATAAATCAGGTCTGTAGACAACAATTTGTGCTTAAACTGCTTATGTGTGTAAGTTGTCCTAGGTCATGCACAAATAAGCATACTAAAATTGAAGACTATCACATTCACCATAATAGAAATGACATAATGGTTAATAAATGACCATCCACCCTTGGATAAAGTCACACCTTACCTTTGGGCTTATTAGGATCTGTATATACATTTAGGAACCTGACCTCCGCTATATGGATCCACTCAAAGACAGAGTAAAAGTCAACTAAAATATGCCACGAGTGGTAGAAATATTGCTTAGGCAGTAGTTCAAGAGGAATGGTGACAGTTAATAGAGAGTCACATGATGAGTGAGTGAAGAAAGAGGATCTGAGGAAGTCAGACTTTGTTTCTCCAAAGACGTGACTGAAGACTAAAGTACTGTTCTGATCTGCATACAAAAAGATGCCTGCAGCACCAATGTTCCACTCAGGACAGAGGAACATGTCCAATTCAATTGAAGTAATTGACACAGCTGTGTCAAAGTCAAATGTTAACACACCATAATGAAAGTCAATAACATCATCAGGCTTGTTCTTCCTCACTGTCACAAGCTGAGATGCCCAGTTGGAAGTACTTGTATCAATAGCTGGAGAGTTGCCATCAAGCAGGTAACTGAAGGTTTGACATACCATCACTCCATTCTTATCTATTAGTGGACTAGCACATCCCATGTTGATATCAGATCCATTGACTGACTCTATTCCTTGTGGTACTACCTGCACTGGCACAGCACCTGAACATAAATAGCATCTCAATGAATTCACTCATGATGATCTCATTTCAGTGTGGTAGCTACAGCTGATTGAAGCTGTGTGCACTAAAACATGAACTGACACAACAAATATTTACATGCAGTAGTAGAATCTATGACTGTTTAAAATCAGCTCTATGCATATGTAGGAGATTACCTGCTCATAACGCAAAACATGCATTGTATTTGTCATGCACTGTATTTGTCATGCACCTACACTGCATCTTGAATGCTCACCTCTAATTGTAGGATGCAAGCTGAGTAAGACTGCCAAGACAAATAGATACACACTCACTGCCATTCTCATTTCCCTGTCAGCAGTCTTAGCTACATGCAGAGCATGAGACACTGCATCAGTTACGCTTTTAAATGTTGCAAACTGCATGGTATGTGTACACATTCATGACAATAATAAGGTTAAGAATGCATATGCATATGTATGTCACAAGTAATTAAAGGGCCGTTCTACGTATGCTATATCAGTTACAATTTGATTATAAAGTCTGTACACACTACCCAATACCTAATGATTGTGAGGAACCCTATAATCTCCTGTACTGCCAGTTGAGTATGGATGGTGTACTGCACTTAAAATGATGCCACTTCATATAGTTGAGTTTCCCTTACATACAAAAAATTAGTAGCTACAGCTAATTGAAGCTGTGTACTGTATAAGTCATGAACTGACACATCGAAGGTTACATATGACGTACTAGAATCTCAATGCATATCGTGTGTAGTAAATTGATTACATGCTTACTGCATCTTGAATGCTCACTACATACTGCATCTTGAATGCTTACCTCCAATCGTAGGATGCAAGCCGAGTAAGACTGCCAAAACAAATAGATACACACTCACTGTCATTCTCTTTTCCCTGTCAGCAGTCTTAGCTACTTGCAAGCATGAGTCAGTTACGCTTTTAAATGTTGCAAACTTTCATGGTATGTGTACATATTCTTGACAATTATAAGACAGCCGTATGTACAATTTCACAAGTAAATTCTAACTGTTCTATGTATGTCATATCAGTTACAAGTTGATTATAAAGTCTGTACACTATACCCAATACCTTAAATTCTTTATTTAATGAGAGAGGAACTGGACTTCAACTCATGATTATGAGGAACCCTATAATCTCCTGTATTGCCAGTTGAGTATGGATGGTGTACTTCACTTAAGATCATACCACTTCATATAGTTGAGTTTCTCTTTCATACAAAAAATTACGTTACTTTACTTGCATAGTACGCCACTTCAAGCTTTTCAATCGCTCATTAACAAAGAATTTAAGTTAGCAGATACACATATACTCAACCTGCAACTGAGACAGCCATTAAAATTACCTTCATTATTGCAGTGGATTAATTGTGATGGGTCTATTACTTTACATTACTGCCAAATGGTTCCTCCTGCTCCTGCACAATAACACTATATTGGCTGGTTAACCTATACCTGAGATTTGGCTATCATGCATGCTAGACTAAGACTGCAGACATTGACTTGTGAAGGGATTAGAGGAGCCTCCACATGTCATTCAATGACTGTCCATGCAGGAGACAACAGGACCTAAGGTGTGTAGGCCAAATCATCTTTAGATACACAAATTATGTGCATATCTCAGTGTTTGCTTTGACGTTTGTGTATACACTAGTGGGGGGTGACCCAAATGTTTATTTTTTCTTAAATTTCATTACTTGACAGCATGATAATTCCATTACACACAATATTACTGTATTTGTTTCATGTTTTCAAAAGTGATACTTTTTATTCAACTTTTGCACTGCCAATAAATCAGTAGATGGGTCGGGTATGTCCATACGTGTAGTGGTAAGAGTCATAACCACTTTGAAATTGTCTTTTCCTTTTAATAACTTCCTCATCCTGACGATTACTGCACATTGCACGACAGCAACTGCTATGAGAATGAAACTCAGTAGTCCACATACTATTGACACCACAATTGAAGCTAGGCTACTGCACTCGGCACATGCACAATATGTCTCTCCACCATCAGGAGCTGGGGTAGACTGCTGATGTGTTGTGATTGAGTCTGAAATAATGGTCATTCAAATACAATGATGTTACAACACCATTTGGAGTTAGGCTATTACTGACTACATATGTTTGTCAAAGCCATCATAATTATATTGAGCTTATAAGCTCTTCTCTTGTAGCTATACAAGTACAGAGTGAATGAGAGATTTCAATATACCTCCAAGACTGAAGCTGATGAGGACAATTGAAAAGGCCAGGCACTGACCACTAGCTGCTCTCATGGCTCTAGTCACTGTCATCTCAAGATACTCCGTTCACTAATAGCAAAGGCCTTTATTGTACGTGAATGTGCTGATAGAGCTATGCTACACTGCCTGTATATACTTATGCACTCTGTTGGAGAGCACCCCATGGGAGCTTATGTTAGTTTATGTGCCATATACATGTGTATGTGAGTCAGTGCTAGAAACAAACACACTTTGTTGTAATGCACTATAAACTACTTCTCTATTTATGTTTGCTTAATATATTGATACAACAACAAAAATAGCTTTCAAAAACTGCACACACTGCAAACATCACAAAATAATTGCTATACTAGTGAGTTCTATACAGGCTTCATTACGTAATCATTTCACTTGTTCAAAAGTGGCCTTTTCATTCAACTTGTGCATTGCAAAAAGGTCATCAGGAAAGTCTGGAACATCCACATATGTTGTGGAGAGTGTCATGACCTCTTTGTCTAGGTCAAGCTTCTTAAATTTCGACTTCATTCTGGCCAGTACCCAACACTGAGCAATGACAACTATCACGAGAGTCACAATTAACGGGAGAAACCCTGCTGATACACCAATCACAATCACATTACTGCACTCAATACATTCGCACTCATCCTCTCCACTACCAGGGATTGAGGTAGACTGCAGTTGAAATGTTGTCAGATCTGAAAATATATACAGATATTGATCATCAGGACAAGCATCTTGCATGTACTTATTACGTGCCCCCGAGTCTTGTTTCTATAAACCAGCAACATTCCTCTTAGAGGTGTAATAACTAATACATATGCCCTCCTTCATACACAAATGGTCTTCCTAACTAGAGAGTTTGGCTGACCTGGAGAGGTATACATAGACCTTGATGTAGTAATGGGGGTGGTGACAGGGGTAATGAAACTGGTGGTCATTGGGTCAACATCCTCCATTAGTGAACTACTTGAGTGGGTATATATAGCAGAAGTGGTATGCTCTAATATAGAAAAAGTAGCTGTTAAATTGATGGGAAACATAGGAAATACTGTTGTATCAATGGGGAGAACAGAAGAACTCATTGGGATCATAGTATCTGTTGGAATGGTAGAAGACACATTTGTTGAAATGGTAGAAGAGACACTAGTTGGAGTGATAGGAGAACCATTTGTTGGGAAGCTAGAGGGGACAGGTGTGAGGAAGATAGTAGAACTACTGGTATAAGAAATGTCGGGAGAGCCAATGGTCATGATCAGGATGGAAGAAGGGACAACAGGAGAGCCACTTGTTGGGGTGGTAGTTGTTAGCACAGGAAAGCCACTTGTCAAGATGGTGGAAGAGTAACTAATCAGGATGGTGGAAGAGGTATTCCTTGGGATCATTGGGATCATAGAAGTGGGGACTACTACGAAGGTAGAAGAGACAATAATTGGAGAGAATTTTGTTGACAAGATAGAAACAACACTGGTTGAGATAGCAGGAGAGGCACCTATTGATGTGGGGCTTGAGCTGATGAGGCTTATAGCAGGAGAATTACTTGTTACAGTAGCAGCAGAGCTACTGTCTGGGAGGGTAGGAATTGTGAAAATGGTGGAGATACCAATTGGAATTGTAGAAGTACTTGTTGAGTCAATCTGGATAATAGAGGATAAATTCATTGAACTGGTCGGAGAGGAACTTATTGAGCCAATTGGGATGGTAGGAGAGGCACTTGTTGAGCCAATCAGGATAATTGGAGAGGTACTAATTGTCAATGAGATAATAGGAGAGGAACTCATTGAGCCAATTGTAGAGGAAATCATTGAACCAATTGGGATGGTAGGAAAGGTACTTATGGGATCAATTGGAGAACCAATTGGGATGGTGGGAGAGGTACTCGTTGAGCCAATTATGATGGTGGGAAAGGTACTCGTTGAACCAATTGGGATGGTGGGAGAGGTACTCGTTGAGCCAATTATGATGGTGGGAAAGGTACTCGTTGAACCAATTGTGATGGTGGGAAAGGTACTCGTTGAACCAATTGTGATGGTGGGAAAGGTACTCGTTGAACCAATTGTGATGGTGGGAAAGGTACTCGTTGAACCAATTGTGATGGTGGGAAAGGTACTCGTTGAACCAATTGTGATGGTGGGAAAGGTACTCGTTGAACCAATTGGAGAGGAAATCATTGAACCAATTGTAATGGTGGGAGAGGTACTCATTGCAATTGGAGAGGAAATCATTGAACCAATTGTGATGGTGGGAGAGGTACTCGTTAAGCCAATTAGAGAGGTACCCATTGAACCAATTGTGATGGTGGGAGAGGTACTCATTGAGCCAATTAGAGAGGAAATCATTGAACTAATTGGGATAATAGAAGAGGAGCTGATTGCGATACTAGTCATTGAGCTAATCAGGATAGTAGGAGAAGCACTCATTGAGTTAACAATGGAGGTAGGAGAGACACTTGTTGGATCAACTGAGATTATCCTTGTTAGGTTAACATGGATAGTAGGAGAGGTAGTAGCAGTAGTAGTAGTAAGCATCACTGCACTGGTTAACCCTGTATGAGAAAGACATATCTTGCTGTTTACTCAACTACTATATAGACACTGGATCATGATATACATCATTTGTGCTCCATATGTGCATAGCAATGTATAATAGAGTTGTGTACATATGAATGTCTATATAACTTCCAAGGCAAATCTTACTATTTCTGGGCCATTATACATGTAAATTTACATATATATTGATTTATATGACCATATAATTATACACACTGCATTTAAATATAACTTTTACCTGTAGTAGACTTAGTAGGCTTAATACATTGATTGGAGGGATGAACAGCTACAGTTTGAAATCTGACCTCTCCAACATGTACCCACTGAACGTCTTCATGTGGTCTAGGAAATGTCACTAGTATATACCATGTGAGGTAGGATGAATCCCCTTGAAGAGGAATACTGACATTTGATAGAGAGTCACATGATGACTGGGAAGGGGTGTAGTCTGCATACAATATTTCAACATTAAAACTGAATATTAAGTCACTATTATTATTAGCAGCCAGAAAAATACGAGGAGCACCAATGTTCCACTCATGACAGAGGAACAAGTCAAACTCAATTGCAGTCAGTGACACAGCTGTGTTGAAGCCAAATGCCAGCAAAACATGATCAACCTGGATTTGAGCATGATCTGAAACCTTCCTCAGTGTCACTAGCTGAGATGCCCAGTTGGAGGTACTTGTATTAATAGCTGGAGAGCAACCATCAACCAGGTAACTTTCACTGTAATTACATACCATCACACCACCTCTGTCTACTAGTGGACTAGTACATCCCATGTTGATATCAGATCCATTGACTGACTGTATTCCTTGTGGTACTACCTGCACTGGCCTCAATGCCTCAGAATCTACGTGAATATGAAGAGCACAACTATATATTGTGACCCTAACCAACTGACAAAGACACTAACTAACTAATCCTGTCCATCCTCAGATGTTCTTTTAGAATGATGTCAAAATAGATATATATGTGATAGGCCTCTCACAATATCACTAAATAAGAGATATACCTCTAAGACAGAGGGTTAGGACAGCTATTGAGAAGACCAGACACCAAGTACTAGCTCTCTTCATGATCAAATTCACTTCATGAGTCAATGTATGTGATATTGCCTCTGTACATCGATAGTATGTACATAACCATAGCTGATACTGCAGTTTTGCAGTGTACATTATCTGCTGTGTATGTTATGAGAGAAGTATCTGTACATGTTCAAGGGGGGTCATAGCTCTAGGTACATGCAAAACAGACACAAGATGTGTGTAATAGAAAGTAAAACACTCATGACTAGATACTATATATAAATCTGGTATGAAGTATATGTATATAGTGTTGTACTCTGTTACTCTGTGGTGGTTTTGTAGAAGTATAAGCACATTCAGTGGTGCAGTTATATGTGACAGTGTACATTTGCAGAGCATGTATATACCATGCAAGACTTGAGGTAAGGTACATGCACTGTATACATAGCTAAGTACACCATGATTCGTAAAGAAGACATATTTGTTGTTGGACTAAGCTAATGAATGCACTAAAGTGCAGAACCCTCCGTGCCATGAGTTCGTACCATTGTGGAAAGACCTTGCTTGGAGGCATGGCCAATGGCACTTCATAACTTCCACAGGCCGCTTACCGCATACGAGTGGTTAAATACGCATGCGCATTTTCCGCAGGAAAATGGCCGACTGTACGTATGGCTGTTCAACGGAGGAGTGCTGGATCTCTGCAACCGAGCGGTTTCAGAGAAAACTCCACAAATATTTTGACCTCCGTTGCCCGCTGAGTACGTGACAGGATTTTCAAGACGAACAGACGCTCCAGAGGTGAGATATGACACACACACACACACACACACACACACACACACACACAGAGACCCAACTACTGTAACCTCCTGCGCATGCGCGGAGGGTTAATAATGCTCTATGTGCATATATCAGCTTCTATGAGGTTTGTTTGGAGTTAATGAGACAGGAAATATCATTGACTCAAATGGACATGTAGCTATGTATAGGTACCAATATTATTGTGTGATCCTCTAGTAATATCATCACCTAACAATGTCATACTCAGGTTCTGTACTTGTGAAAGCTATCTTGTGCAGTACATATGCCTCATTAGTCGAGACTGGAACATCATTCTGTATGCTAGTGGGGTTTGTAGCCTCTGTATAGGTCTCATTCCTCCGTATCTTCACATCTTTAGACTTCCTCATTCTGACCATCAGTAGACATTGAGTGATGATGATTATGGTGAGTGTGACAATCAGCAAGAGAGATAGTGATACTGCTGACACTTCAATGATGGTTGGGTTAAGACCACAATCATTCTTCCTCATACCTGGAATTAAGTAATCACACAGTACGGTATATGATATATAATCTGAGGTAGGCTGTCTCTTAAAATGATAACATGCAGTAAATGAAGTTTATGAACCCTCTACAGCTTATGTCTCTGCCCTGTACTGTCAACACCGACACAAACTCACCTAAAGTATTGCATGATTCAATACAGATTAGTTCACATTTTGTTGAATGTATCACTGTTGGTGTACTACTCAGAGATGCAGAACTGTCTGATGTGATGGAATGTTTTGTTGTGGCTATAGTTGTCGGGGTACTACTCAGTGATCTATGTGTGGTAGATGGCTTCATTGATATTAATATATTATTTGGTGCTAGAGTACTGCTGAGTAAGACAGAGTCACTTAGTGATTCCACAGTGGTAGTAGAGAAGAATGAACCCACAGAACTACTTGTCATACCTGTGTTAAAAATAAGTAGACAAGTGATAACACATGGGTGGATGTGGGACATTATAAATCAAATGTCCTTATCAATGAATGTGTATGGCATGATAACCCATTCACTGGGCTAACTTTGATGGCTATAGCACTGCAAAAACCCAGGGATGTCCAGTGTTGCTATGTACTGTCATCCATGGATGTCAGAGTTAAACTGGATATCCTGTTTCATCCACAGATGGTCATCAGAGAGTCAGTAGACTCTCTATATAGGGATGGTGCCGACACGCCCATTAAGCCTTAACAACTGTAACGGCTCAGAACTCTTGAACGTGGCAGTTATAACCCCTTTTAGAAACATAACATGGCATATGAGTGTTTCTAGACATGATAACACTCTCAAAGGTGGTAAAATACACTGCTACAATGTACGTGAAATTGCTAAAACCCCGATTTCTCCATCATCTTCTTCAGTAAACAGGCATAACTCAAAATTGGCTTAAGAATTTATCTTCATTTCTGCACAAATCTGCTTCTTTTTGGCTGCCTTTGATCAAAAAATCTTTTGAAGAAAGCACAACTAATAGCCACACCCATGGTATTTCCTCCATGTTATATGCCATTTTTATTTTGTGCATGTATTCATGCACTTGCAATACAGTGTATGTGTGCATACATACAGTAGATCTATTATTTTGGCTATATCATAGAGTAGACTCTCTATGCAGGGACTCGACTCTCTGATATAGCCAAAGTATGTATGCACACATAGATTCTCTCTGACATAGAATCTATGTGTGCATACATACTTTGGCTATATCAGAGTCGACGAGTCGGTAGACTAGGGATTGTGCCAACACGCCCATAAAGCCTTGACATATTGAAGAGCACAGTCCTGAACGGTGCTGTTATAAGCCTTTATAGACACATAATATGGCAATACGACTGTAACTATACAATAAAAAACCAGTGAAACAAGATAGTAAAAACATTTCCATTATAAGGTTGAAGGATGTAGAGATGACAGTGCCAAAAAGTTTGATATGCAGCAAGACAGGGGATAAGGGCATGCAACAATAATAACATGCGTAACCCTCCCTATACATCTCTTTTATTATGGGGTTACACATGTTATTATTGTTGCATGTCTTCATCCCCTGTCTTGCTGCATATATACTGCACTTGTTTCTCTACTTTTTGGCACTGTCATCCCTACATCCTTCAACATTTTAATGTTTTTACTATCTTTACATACACACACTACCTACCCCGTTGTCAGAGTATCAGTTGATGACGTACTTACTGTGACATCCCTGGTACATCCATGGATAGCCATACATGCACTACCTATCCCCTTGTCAGAGTACACATGGATGACGTAGTTACTGTGACATCCATGGTACATCCATGGATGGCCATACATGCACTACCTATCCCCTTGTCAGAGTATACGTGGATGACGTAGTTACTGTGACATCCCTGGTACATCCATGGATGGACACACACACACACACACACACACTATCTACCTCCTTGTCAGAGTATATATCTGTCGATGAAATAGTTACTGTGACCTCCCTGGTCCATCCATGGATGGACACACACACACACACACACACACACACACACACACACACACACACACACACACACACACACACACACACACACACACACACACACACACACACACACACACACACACACACACACACACACACACACACACACACACACACACACACACACACACACACACTATACCTACTCCAAAAGCATGATGGCTATTTGAACACAAAGCATTTCTCAGTTGTACTCCTTTGATGTGTAGTCACTCATTCATGTAAATGATAAAGTAATATCATGACTAAGGAATATCTGTATGGAAGATATGTGCGGTCCTTTCACGAACAATCACTGAAAGAGATGCTGAGAAAGGCAAGGCAACAACAACACAACAGAAAGGCAAAGCAACACAACACAATGTGCCCGAAAGTCATTTTTCAAAGAAAAATTGGCTGATTTGGGTAAATATTTGCAGTGATAGCTATATGTCTTTTTTATCATAAGATGTATAGTTATATATGTGGCACATGAAGATGCTGGTGATCAAATGACATGCAAATAATAGTCTTTACTCGTTCAGAAAGGCCCTGCAAAGATTGTTATTGCAAAAGATTATGCATTCTCCAGAATGAAGCTATATATTGTAAAAAGCAAGGTGATAGCTGGTGTGGATTTCTGTAGGACTGTCTAGATCTACTGAAGAAGATGAAGAAGATAATATGGGGAAGTCATGGTTTGTGTGTGACTATACTTAAGCTTGCTTCGTACAGAAACACTCTTACGCCAGGTTGAAATAAAGGCTTAGAGCTTCAGCAATAGAGGATGGGGAGGGTTTTGTGAATAACACAAACTTTCCACATGTATAGACCCACCAACTTGTATGCACACACCATAACTATATACCTACATGTTATTCATGGGTTCGAATCCCCCTAGCTTGCCCATACAGACACAATGTTGGATCCAATCATCTAGTAGGTGTGTCACATCCCATATTCATCCCAGGAACTTTGTTGTCATTTGTGGTCTGGGAAGCACCTTTGAACAAGTGACTACAAGGATTCCTATAACCACATTAGTCCCAAAGCCAGACAGGAAATATTTAATTAGTTGGCCCAGGCTTCCCATTCCATATTAAATAACACAGAGGTACAACCCTGGTATGTGGATGAATTCATGTGATGGGAAACATCAGTGAACAAAGTGACTACAAGGATTCCTATAACCACAATAATCTCATAGCCAGACCTGAAATATTTAGTTTGTTGGCCCAGGCTTTCCTTTCATGTTGTGTAGCCAAGTCATTGTCTGGGTTTGAAATCAATCCTTAAGGATATTAACATCCATCCTGCCACAAGAGATCCAGTGGCTCAGTGGTAAGAGTGTCTGATTAGTAATCAGAAGGTCCTGGGTTTGAATCCCAGCTGGATCCTGAGGAATATAATGACCTGGCATTGATGTTGGTTACTAGTGTTTCCATCACTTAGGCTATTCGATTACTTTACACATGTAGAAACTTGAGATGATAACCTGAGTATGTGACTGAATCCTGAATGACAAAATTAAGCCCAAGATATGGAATATTTACTCCCTCTAGATTGAAACAGTGCTAGGTATCTACCTAGAATATGTGTGTAGCTCAGACAATGTGTGGTGCAATATTTACCTGGGGAAGGTTTAGTTCTCCTTGTGTAGCTGCATGAGGTCTGATTGCTTATAGGTACATTGAGAAATCTGACCTCTCCCACATGAACCCACTCAATATCTGGTCTGCTTGCAAAGTCCATTAGAATATGCCACGAGTGGTAGAATAACCCTCTACCACCATCTTGAAGAGAAATACTGACAGTTGATAGAGAATCACATGATGAACTGGACAGTTGATGGGTCACAAGGAGGTTTTCATAGATAGAGTCGAAGACTAAATTACTAGTTTGATAAGCATACACATAGATGAAATGAGCACCAATATTCCACTCAGGACAGAGGAACATGTCCAACTCAATTGCAATAGGAGACACAGCTGTGTCAAAGTCGAATGTCAGCAAAACATGTTCAACATTAATGACATCATTAGCTTTATTCTTCCTTACTGTCACTAGCTGAGATGCCCAGTTGGAGGTACTTGTGTCAATAGTTGGAGAGCAACCATCAACCAGGTAACTTTCACTGTTATCACATACATTCACACCATCTCTCTCCACTAGTGAACATCCCATGGTGGTATCAGATCCATTGGCTGATTGTATGCCTTGTGGTACTACTACCTGCACTACTGCACCACCTGAAACAGCTATTTGGGGAAAAATTACAAGCCATTACTGAATGAAACTATAGTCACTGCAATGGATCCCAATTCTGAAGAGAACACTCAAAGGTGAAATGGCCATCCTAAGCAAGCTGTGATAACATATTACTGCAGCTGTGCTATGTAGATAGCAGTCTGTCATATCTGCTGTTATTTAATACTGTATAGGCCTAGCTTGCAACCAGTGTTATCCTGATGCACTGACTCACCTCCTGGATATAGACTGAGAGAGGCTGTGGCTGAGAGGACCAGGAACCAAACTCTCACTGTCTTCATGACTGGTCTCACCTCTCCTATTCAGACCCTTGTCCTTGTGAGAGAACATGCTTCAGACACTGTTAAACCCCCCAAAAGGAATTTATTAGCCTCGGTTCCCACGCCTTCCTCGATGCGCGTAATTGTGCGCGTTTTAAAATCGGGGAAGGCCTCGGATGAAACGTCACGTGAGGGAGATGCGTAGCGCGCGCCCCGAAGTCAGTGTATACTACATAATTGCATACTTAGCCACGTTCCAGGCCGTCTCCCTCCTCCGCGCCACCCCCGCATTTAATGGCGCGGAGGAGGGAGACGGCCTGGGAACGAGCCACGTACATCGAACGTCTCAGCTCTCGCGAGTCGAGTATAGGGCCTAGGGATTGAGGCCAACAGCGGCGCGCGCTAGCGCAACGTCTACCCTCACGTGATGTTCAAATGTTTCCCTCAATCAAAACGCGCGCGCAACGGGGAACTGAGGCTAGAATTTATCGGGCCAGGCCCAAATATGCAAGCACATGCACGCGCGCGGAGCTGTCATTGTTCATTCTTTGTTCATTTTTTGTGTTGTGCTGTTTGGTTTGTTTGGTTTGTTTTGTATTGTCTTGTTTTGTTTGTGTATGTTGTCTTGACATCTCTTTATTTTAATTGTACTCTTTGTAGAAAACATACATGTTTTGAAAAAAAAGAGAGCTCGTAACCGAGGGGTCTGACACGAGCAGAAATCTCGTACGGCCTTCAAAGTATCAACATGAAATCACGACGTGAAATCAGAAATCAGGCCTTCACGAGTTTGTAAACGTCCGTATACTAACAGTTGTTTGGTAACTTACGCATATTTCCGTATACCAGGCATTTGTGTGTACTGAAATGAAATTACGTCTGAGTTCGAAATCTCGTACGTTCTACAGCTCCGTGTCGGACGCCACCTCGCTCCTAACTGTAGTGAACTACCACTCGGTGCCTTGCATACATCTCAGAGGAGCGGACGTTATAGCGTTTATACGCCTATACTGTAATTACTGATACTCTCAGGTTGATGGTTACTAAATCTTCATGAATTCCTACTCTACTATAATGTTCCTACATCAGCTATACATGTAAAGTGTTCTTGTTAGTTCTACTAGTAGCTACAGTTTGAAGGAATTCACACTTCAAAACGAAAAGTGACTCCTTGATTCACTTTGCATCCAACAGGGACCACTCTCAGTCGATGTAGTCCTGATGTCAGTCCTGTCAAAGGACTAGAACCTGCAAGAATAATACAAATTTGTTGTATTGGCTACACAAATGAAACATGCATGGCTATATATGTGTTGGAGCATGCACAAGTACATGATATGTGATGCTGTTGCATGTGTAAAGAGCATCACTTACAATCTGGTAGAAGATGTCCATTTAATTTACAGATGTATCCAGTGATGCCAGAGCCCACACCACGGAATGCATAGGTGGCTGTATTTCCCATCACCTCAATTGATCCTACCAGCTCCACAGTGCAGTAGTCACTTACCACTATGAAAATCAAGTTAATGCAGCATGTAAGTTTTTGCATCTCCCCTAGTACATATACCCCTGGTATATGTACATGGTATACACAAAGCATATCAGAAGTAAATGGATATAGATTACAGTCTTGATGCTGTTAGTAACGAGAGAGATTATGAATTGCTTATCAAAAACAATGCTGCCTTTGTCTGTAATCCTTGGCAAGTATATACATGTGTACTTATCATGAATATTTCTTAATGAAGGTGAAAGATAAAGATATGAGTCCAGACTAGGCACTATCACAAGCAAGACCTTTCTCTAAAATTGGCACCTTCCAGAGCATGAGAGTGAGGTTCATACAGTATTATGTATTTGAGAATTAAACCATGTACCTTCGTCGTCATCTCTAATAACAACTTCAGCAATGCTATTAACTAATACAACAGATACATCAAAAGCAGTAAGTTCCACTGTAAATCGCTCCTCTCCCTCTCGTAATATATCTTCAAGGATAATGACTTGTAGTACAACAACCACAGAAGTATCCGGCCGAAAGTAAAGAGTTGTTAGTATAAGACCATAATCTTCAGCAGCTACATAAAAAAGGAAATAATTACATGCACTGACATTTTGTTGAGCAGGAATGAGCCTACCTAGTCCTGAAATTGCAGTTTTCTACATCAGGTTAGCAGTGAACCAGGCAAACAGAGATATTCTAGACTACCTCACTAGTTAGGAAAACTGGTTTAACGTATATCATTTAAGGCATGATACTGCTTATCAACAGAGTATAGGTCTTTGTCCTAGCTTGGTTGCTCTTATACAATTTCCCAGATATATAATTAGCATAAGTGTAGGCATAGGTCAGTGATAGGTCAGTGAACAGTCCTTCTTCATTTGAATATTGCACAATACTAAGCAGGTAGTTTGAATGGCTCAAATATCACACCGTAGTTACTGTACATGTATACACAGAAGAGGAAAAGCCTGTTTATTACCACATGATATAAATAACTGTACATGCTATACTCTCTACATACCAACAGCCGAGCCATCCCTGCTAGTCACTCTCACACCAAGTGGCAGACTAATCCTGGGAGTAGTTCCATTATTATCATCAAATAGCCTTACTGGGATTTCCAATACACCAGCAGATTCAGCTACTGAATAGGTTGTTTTTTCAAACCCAACTCTTAAATCTGTATGTTGTATAAAAACATTGTGAAATCAATATTTTCCCTTAACAGAATAGCTAATTAAGGAACAAGTTTCTTCCTACACATGCATCTCCCCATCATGTGATGCACATCATGTGATACAACTTAGATGGTGCACTGAAAGAATTGTTTGTTTTGTGAATAGTTATAACAAATTAATATTTGTTTTGTGTCCTATTAAAATACACTTTAAAGTGCATGAATACATATTGTTCAATACAACAATACTTACAATCATTGTCAATGATGAAAACAGATACTGCATGAAATAAGTCAACTTGGACATAGAAATTCTGAGTTCCCTCTACCAAGTTATCACTGATTGCATTCACTGTCACACACTCTGAGTCGCCAACTGAGTAGCTTCCATTGAATATGATGGCGTTATTGCTGAAGATAAAATCTAACTCGTCTATAAACATGTTTGATACTAATAATACACAATAATCGTTATGGTCTCATTTAACTAACCAATTGCACTTCCACTAATGGGGTAGATAAAATACTTCCTGAAAATGTAGCTTTGCCGTGCTTCTGTAACTGTTAAACATAACTCAATTCCATCAACTGCTCCTTCCTCCACTGACATTATCAGTGGATCAATGAATGCAACCGAAAGTGATAATGATGAGTTGATTATGACAATGTAAGGATTTAATCGGAGATATAATTGTGCCTATATAAAGCAACTATTACAAATTGTAAGTGTAGTATAGGAGTGTTCTCACTTGTACTACAGTTTTGCTCATCAAATCCACTAGGACAGTTATTATATGAGTCACACAGGTAACTGTTTGGCATACACTGCCCCAACTCATCGTGTGGACACTTAAACTCATCTTCACCACACAACTCTATTTATTTGGGATAGAAACAAGTGGAGAATCTTATTATTGTTAAAAATATATGTTAAAGGATGTAGAAATGACACAATTCAATGTGATATGATCATGCAAAGGTAGTGTCAAGGTTTTGAGGTAGTATACATGTGAATTACAGCAATTATTTGTGAATTAATTAGCTATAAAGATTCATATACATTACAAACTTTACCTGGAGTAGGCTCAGTGATACTGGGGGGATGAACAGCTACAGGTCCATTCAGAAATCTGACCTCTCCAACATGTACCCAGTCAATGTCTTCATGTGGTCTAGGAAACCTCACTAGTATATACCATGTGAGGTAGGATGAATCCCCTTGAAGAGGAATACTGACATTTGATAGAGAGTCACATGATGACTGAGAAGGGGTGTGGTATGTAGCCAATATTTCAAAATCAAAACTGAATATTAAGTCACTATTATTAGTAGCAAGCACCGAAATTATTGGAGCACCAATGTTCCACTCAGGACAGAGGAACAAGTCCAACTCAATTGCAGTCAGTGACACAGCTGTGTTGAAGCCAAATGTCAGTGAAACATGATCAAAGTGGATTTGAGCATCATCTGTAACTTTCCTCAGTGGCACTAGCTGAGATGCCCAGTTGGAGGTACTTGTGTCAATAGTTGGAGAGTAACCATCAACCAGGTAACTTTCACTGTTATTACATACCATCACACCACCTCTGTTTACTAGTGGACTAGTACATCCCATGGTGGTATTAGATCCATTGACTGACACTATTCCTTGTGATACTACCTGCACTGACCTCAATGCCTCAGAACCTAAATGATTGTAAACAGCACAACTATACATATACTACAGTTACAAACAAATCCTGCCTCTTATTGGAATACATAGCTACATAATAGACCTCTCACAATAACACTAAATAAGAGATATACCTCTAAGACAGAGGGTCAGGACAGCTATTGAGAAGACCAGACACAAAGTACTAGCTCTCTTCATGTCTTTATGAGTCAATATATGTGATGTATTCACGTATGTACATGACCAAAGCTGAGCTGATACGGCAGTTTTGTAGTGTAAATTATCTGTTATGTGTGTTTTGAGAGAAGCATGTATACATGTTCAGGGGGTCATTCTTGGGAACATTTATCTATGTCCATGGTCAGGAGGTAAAACTAATAGTGGCTTGTTATTGCAGCTTTGATACTGTATATAAATCTTGTGAAGTGCTGTGGTATACATATATAGGCAGCCTATACATGATTGTATGTATGTTATTTGTGATCATCAACTAACGCATTGCTGCCTTATTAGCTATAGTTAATATGTACTGACCTAAACAGAGAAGCTACCTTCTCCATGTACATTATCAGAGAGTCATTAGACATGTAGGAATGGTGCAGACACGCCCATCAGCCTTAATAATGAAATGACTCAAAACTTGGGAAGGCAGGGTTTATAAGCCTTTTAAGATACATAACTTGGTCTATGAGTGTTTCTATACACTCGTATCAAAGAAGAATGTTTTACACTTGCTTCAATTGTTTTTACTTATTATTTGCAAACACCATCCCCTGTATTTGAGCCCCAATCACTTGCATTTGGCATATAGGTCACATAAATATCAACAAGGAAACTGAGTACCATACAAAAGTGGAAGTGAAATATGTGTAGTAGCTGATGCAACCCGGAGAAATCCATGTTTCAGCAACTGTCAGTGTGTCACATTTAACTATCATATAATAATAATGAAGACAAGGAGTCCTCCTAATGGTTCAACCAACTATTCAACATTGTCAGTTGCTGAAGTTGACACAGACCTTAAGGTTGCAATTGAGTAAGTAGTCATAGTCCCTACCAAAGCCATTGATTGACTAGATGTAGGATGACTGTCAGTACTATTTGTGTTCACTGACTCACCAGGTGTAGTAGGAATGGTAGTCGATGACACATTCACAATAGATGAAGTGATAGCTGTGGTGGGAATAACTTCAGTAGGCTGTTTGGGGCAGCTTACAACTAGATGAATTTAAGATGTTCACTTGTATAATGTTTACTAGACTGTACATGTGTATGCCATACAGACATTTGGTTAATATGTACATGCATGTACTTACTAGGATTGGTGATATCATCACTAAAAAACCTGACCTCTCCCACATGAACCCACTCAGTGTCTTCAGAGATAAGGTCCACTACAATATGAAATGAGTGGTATGATGAGATGACCCAGTCCCCTAAACCAATGCGGACAGTTGATAGAGAGTCACATGACTGGGACTTTGGTATAGAGTGCTTCCAATAAACTCTCCCATGACAGGGTTGAAAACTAAAGTACTATTCTGATAACCATACACAAAGATGCCTGGAGCACCAATGTTCCACTCAGGACAGAGGAACAAGTCTAACTCAATTGAAGTAGGAGACACAGTTGTGTCAAAGTCAAATGTCAGCACAACATGATCAATATTAATGACATCATTAGCCACATCCCCCCTCAGTGTCACTAGCTGAGATGCCCAGTTGGAGGTACTTGTGTTAATAGTTGGAGAGCAACCATCAACCAGGTAACTTTCACTGTTATCACATACCATCACACCACCTCTGTCTACTAGTGGACTAGCACATCCCATGTTGATATCAGATCCATTGACTGACACTATTCCTTGTGGTACTACCTGCACTGGCTCAATGCCTCAGAACCTAATTGATTGTAAACAGCACAACTATACATATACTACAGTTACAAACAAATCCTGCCTCTTATTTATAATTAGAATGCATACATAATAGACCTCTCACAATAACAGTTAATAAGAGATATACCTCTAAGACAGAGGTTCAGGGCAGCTATTGAGAAGACCAGACACCAAGTACTAGCTCTCTTCATTACCAAATCCCTAAGGCACTTTGTGTGATGTTTCATGAAAACAAACCACACTAAAGTAGCCTACAAATATGTATTTCAGCTCATCTTGTTCTTGTGCAGGTTTGCTTTAGTGCCATAAGCCTCGGCGCGCATGCGCAGCGAGGGTTACAGTGTGTCTTTGTGTGTCTTTAAAAGTCACATCTCACCTCTGGAGCGTCTGTTCGTCCTGAATATACTGTCACGTACTCAGCGGGCAACGAAGGTCAAACAATTTGTAGGGTTTTCTCTGAAACCGCTCCGTTGAAGAGATCCAGCACTGCGTTTTATAGCGCGTGCGTTTTCAAGGGTTCGCGCACGCGTGGCGCCGAGGTGCTTTCATTGTCATAATGGTCAGATTCAATTAAACAAGCACATAACCCGAGTGTGTATAGTGTTGGCAAATTTGCGTATACTGCGTATTGTAACAAAGTGCTTGTAGCTAGCATGCAGCTCCACCAAACACGATCTGAAAATACTTTATTGTAAAGCAGACATTTATCATTGGAATTCTGAGTTAAATTGTATTTAATATCTAAACATGTATAGTTGGCAGGATCTCCATGTGAGGTTCCTGTTGTAATTGTTAAATCCACTTTAAAATTTAATATTCTACATTCACTTAATTGTTATTTTGCTGAATGCATACACCTCATTAGGTGTGACTGGAACATCACTCTCCATGGTGGTAGTGGTCATGACCTCTGTATAGGTCTCATTCCCCTTTACCACATCTTTAGACCTCCTCATTCTGACCATCAGTAGACATTGAGTGATGATGATTATGGTGAGAGTGACAATCATCAGGAGAGATGCTGCTGACACTCCAATCACAGCTGAGCTACTGCACTTAGATGAGCTACTGCACTCAGGTACCGAGGTGGGTTGCTGTTGGTCTGTGGGAAGTAATGTATACACATATATTGGCCACATCTCAACATAGTTGACTACAAAACACACATGGCAGTGTACTTTACCATTGAGTAATTGTAAAGACACAATCTAAAATACATAATCACTCACTACATATATTTTTTTTTCTTCCACCAGCTGCAGGAACTGAGGTGGGCTCCAGTTGAAGTAGTGAAGTAGGGTAAGTGGTAGTAGTGGGAACACAGGTAGTCAAATCTGTGGCGCATGAATCTGTGTTGGTAAAAAGGAATCATGAATCACAATGCAAAATAAATGGTCATTACTGAGCATACTTGGAGTAGGGGTGGAATCTTTCTCCAGGAATCTGACCTCTCCTACATGAACCCACTCATTGTCTGAGTCAGCTTCCACTATAATATGCCACGTGTGGTAGGATAATGACCTATGATTGTCTGCAACAGTAAAAGTGACAGGTGATAGAGAGTCACATGATGATGACTTGGGGGAAAAGCCTCCGATACGGGTAGACTTGTCACTGTAGACTAAAGTACTATTCTCATCAGCATATAGCTCAATGACTGGGACACCAATGTTCCATTCAGGACAAAGGAACATGTCCAGCTCAATACGATCCAGACACACAGCTGTGTCAAAGACAAACGTTGTCAGCAACACCCGTTCGACAAAATTATTACCATTATTCCCCCTAAGTATCACTAGCTGAGATGCCCAGTTGGAGGAACATGTGTCAATAGCTGGAGTGCAGCCATCTACCAGGTAACTTTCACTGTTATTACATATCATTACACCACCTCTGTCTACTAGTGGACTAGTACATCCCATGGTGATATTAGATCCATTGACTGACACTATTCCTTGTGGCACTACCTGTGCTGGGTGGAATGGAATGGTGGAATGGACAGCACCTACAAAGGAATAGCATATACACAACACTGATTCAGAGAAATGACGTAAATGTATAAGTATGAATGTGTATGACAGCAAATAATTATTTGGCTGTTGTACATAAACCTTCAGTTTTAACACAACACAATTGTATATAATTTCCACTCGCAATTGACTAGTGCAAGAAGAGGTATAGGATGCATTTCAACAAGGGATCAGGAGTAAGTTACCTGTTAGAGATATCAGCAGTGAAGACATCAGCAGGATGAAAATTCCATCCTATATAAGGGTATTCACATATATAGCTGTAATACTGTAGGTCTGTACTAAGAAAAGCAGGTCATAGGTTTCAATTGATAGGATAAAACAATGAACATTGCCATGTTATAGAACAAAAGCACATATCACTAACATCTTTGAGGCAGTATAATATAAATGCACTCATGCTCACTCACCATCACAAGCATGAATTCGAGATAATAACAAGCTATAAAGTCAGTCCGTTTCACAAAATACATGGACCTACGTAACGGAAACGCGCGTACAATTTATTTAGCAGCGGAAGTCCCACGCGGGACGATCCTTCCGAATTACTTGACATACACTTACCAGATCAGGTTTCAACGGTGCAGCACACCTTAACTGTCCATATATATATATACCAAAATGTGGTGAGTAACATCATAGCTCAGAACTTTGTAGCTACTGACCTACACCAACTACATATTGGGGCAAGCGTGAGAGTATACATTGATAGTTTCAAGTGTGTACCCGATCAAGTGTGTGCATTGGACATGACAGGGAGTGCCACTGGGGAGCTGGTGGGTGTGGAAAGGAGGGAGATATGACCTGGTGGAGAGTGAGAAAAGAACCACAATCAAGTTCTCGTTCTTATTTCCTTTTTCTATAGAGCAACTTTCATAAGTAGCTGTGATGGTTGAGTTTTTAATTCACCCACTGGGCAATAAAAGTGAACTCTAATGGGGACGATGTAGTTTACAGCCACCCCCTCATGCAAGCGTAGTGTCTTAAGATGTCAGGCCACTGATAAACCACACCTCCCCATCGGGGAACTTTAGTTCCCCTTACCTGTCTGGACATGGGACCTTACTGGTAGTCTACTAGTTTACTAATAATGTTTGCTCTAGGATTTAGCCACAATATCTAGTGTAATATAATTATACATGCCAGAGGTATGATAACTGAGATAATTATATACTCTCATCTAGTGTCATTTATCATCTCATCTGACTTCGTCCTGTATTGTACCTTTCATCTATAGGGCCACTCATGCAATGCCCGCACTATTTATTCTAAGTAGGGTAGGAACTAAGGGTGAGGTGAAGATCAAGTGACTAATACATGAGGAAATGTTGATGAATAAATAGAGCCAAGTTCTGTTTGTAGGCAGCAAGTACAAGGAAAAGGATGCTGTCACTGATTGTAACTGAGTGCTTGTGTATCATTTACTTGTTTGTCGGAATAAAATATCAATCTCTACGTTTGTTTTACACTGAGATGACAGTCATGACTGATATGACAGTCATGCTAAGAACACCACGCCACCAAACATCATCTGGATTCATGGGCACTTGTAACACTAACAGTTGTTGTTGGAAATTGATATTGTGTTTATACTTGCATACATACAATTTTGACCTATTCAGAATTTTAAAATTATGTGACTAAAGCATGTATTATATGTAAGGCTGGCAGCATACTTTGAGTTCTATTACTTTACAATTTCATATTCTACCTCTTCACTTGTGTTAGCTATCTTGTGCAGTGCATATGCCTCATTAGGTGTGACTGGAACATCACTCTGCATGGTGGTAGGGGTCATGGCCTCTGTATAGGTCTCATTCCTCTGTACCACATCTTTAGACTTCCTCATTCTGACCATCAGTAGACATTGAGTGATGATGATTATGGTGAGAGTGACAGTCATCAGGAGAGATGCTGCTGACACTCCAATGATAGTTGAGATACAACCACAATCATTCTCCCTCTTACCAGGAACTAAGGAAGATATCACTTGAAAATGATCTGAGGAAAGTGAAGTGCTTTATCACTTAAATGTCGTGCAGTATGAATCAGTATATAAGTTTATTGCATGAAACCTGCAATAGAGCATCACCCATGTCTCTGCCATACTGTACTGTCAACACTGACACAACTCACCTAATGACAATAGTGTTGACTGTATAGTTGTTGGAGTACTGCTGAGGGATACAGAACTGACTGATGTAGTAAAGTGTTTTATCATGGCTGGGATACTGCTCAGGGATACAGAACTGACTGATGAGGTGAAGTGTTTTGTTGTGGCTACAGTGGTTGGGCTACTGCTCAGAGATACAGAACTGACTGATGAGGTGAAGTGTTTTGTTGTGGCTACAGTGGTTGGGCTACTGCTCAGAAATACAGAACTGACTGATGAGGTGAAGTGTTTTGTTGTGGCTACAGTGGTTGGGCTACTGCTCAGAGATACAGAACTGACTGCATATGTGGTGAAGTATCTTGTCACGGCTGGGATACTGCTCAGGGATACAGAACTGACTGATGAGGTGAAGTGTTTTTTTGTTGCTACAGTGGTTAGGCTACTGCTCAGAGATACAGAACTGATGGCAGATGTGATGAAGTACTCTGTCATGGCTGGGATACTGCTCAGGGATTCAGAACTGATTGATATATTTGTAGTCATCGGGGTAATAGTGGGTTTCATAGAGGTTAATTTACTTTTTGTTGCTAGAATATTGATAAAGCCTCTTAGGCAAATGTCCAGTGAAGTACTTGTCAAACCTGTATTAAATAAATAGATATACATTGCATGGTGGGCACAATGAGTATGTATGGTGTAATAGTCTATCTACTGTGCAAATTTTATGAATCTTGTTCCGGCGAATATGCTTGAGGATTATATTTACTCATAGAAACATGACTTAATAGCTTCTCACATAATGTTTTCATTGCACAATCGGAAAACATGTTATTTGCAAATTCTACAGATATCTCTCTGGCTATGCTACTAAGTGAACACACACCACATTGTAAAATTCACCTGGAGTCATTTCAGGTCTACATCTGTTAGAGGCATGATTGTCTACAGATCCATTCAGAAATCTGACCTCTCCAACATGTACCCACTGAATGTCTTCATGTGAACTAGGAAATGTCACTAGTATATACCATGTGAGGTAGGATGAATCCCCTTGAAGAGGAATACTGACAGTTGATAGAGAGTAACATGATGAGTTGGAAGGGGTGTGGTCTGTAGCCAATATTTCTAAATCAAAACTGAATATTAAGTCACTATTATTAGTAGCAAGCATCGAAATGATTGGGGCACCAATGTTCCACTCAGGACAGAGGAACAAGTCCAACTCAATTGCAGTCAGTAACACAGCTGTGTTGAAGCCAAATGTCAGCAAAACATGATCAAAGTGGATTTGAGCATGATCTCCAACCTTCCTCAGTGTCACTAGCTGAGATGCCCAGTTGGTGGTACTTGTGTCAATAGTTGGAGAGCAACCATCAACAAGGTAACTTTCACTGTTATCACATACCATTGCACCATCTCTGTCTACTAGTGGACAAACACATCCCATGTTGATATCAGATCCATTGACTGACTCTATTTGTTGTGATACTACCTGCACTGATATGAATGCCTCAGAACCTGTATGATTATATATAGCATATGTGTACACTTAATCATCACTAATACACTAGAAAACAGTTTTAGCTGAGCCTACTATTTGGGGGTAACTTCTAATGATATCAAGGTAAGGAGTATGGGTAGATTGGATATCTTTTCTGATGAGATGGGTGTAACAGCGATTTTCACATAAAAATGCTATGGTACCTTGATGTGGGTTAATATGGGCTTTAAAATGGAAGTATGCAGCTTCCTTGTCAATATAGGCAAGAACAGAAGGGAAAGAGGTGAATAAAGACGGTGTTGGTTGTTTTAGCTACAACCTCCTACTTGTTTTTTTAAAATTCAAACAGAGTCTTTTATCTCTATCACTTCAAATTTTACTGTAATGCTCTGTTTCTGTGTAACTGCATGCTCCCTATTGCAACCAAAGTGTAACAATTGTCACTTACTCACCTCCTGGATATAGATTGAGAGTGGCTGTGGTTGAGAAGACCCAAAACCAAGTCCCCACTGTCTTCATGACTGGTCTCACCTCTCCTATTCTGCTTGTCTAATATCTCTCAGAGAAGAGTTATCTACTAGTCCCGTTCCTTTGGCCGCACGCAAATAGGACTTCATAATTACGCATGCGCAGAGAGCGCCGAAGGTTTGTCTGTGTTGTTTGGACTTAGGAAAGGAGTATATAGGCTAAAGTTTAACGTAACTTACCGGTACTTCCCTTTTGTATGTTTATGATAAAGTACACAAAGGTAGGCTGAGCTAAAACAGCTTTCAAGTGTGTACTTAGCTTAGCAACTTGATTTTAGCACCGTCCTCAGTCCAAACAACAGAGACAAACCAGTTACCTGCACCATCAACGGGCTATATATGGTGCGTAATAAACATCATTGGAATGTAGTGCAGTGGCTCATTTCGCAGACATGATATATAGAACACAGGAGTAAAATTCCCACAATGAAGGAAGTACTGGGTAGCTACCAGAGGTATTCTTCACTGATACATGTCTGCAACTTATATTTTGGTTGATAGGTTAAAACAACATTGCTCTGTGCCAACTTGGTGTTTTAACTCCTCAAAGGCACCGCTGTATCTCTATATATACAACAGTAGTAAAAGCAGCTAAGTGTGTACTTCAGCCGAGACAAGTCATTTTCCCATTGTGCGACGCATGTGCATTGTGCGACGCATGCGCCGAGGGTTCTGCACTTCAGTGCATTTATTACAAGCAGGACCTACTTGTTTTAGTTCTGTCTGAACCACATAATGTAAACAAGCAGACTTGCATCATCAACTTGAGAATGGAAGCATCATGTGATTTATATGTTAATACATGTACACTGGCTCATTTGGCAGATGTGATGGAATACAAGAGCAAAAATATATAAATGTTTGGGAGGTGCAAAATATTAAGGAAACAAGTGCAAGACAGGAGATGATGACAGACAACAATAATATGTGTAACCACTTCATTTTCACATGGTACTATTGTTACATGCCATCTTTCCTCTTTACATTCTCACTTTGGACAGAGGAGCAAGCCAAAATAGGTATATTTACATGCATGGCCACTGACAGTAATGAAAGAGAATGAGAAGATGCTGGATTACCAGTCATTTTCAATTCCTAAGAGCGAAATTGATTTATTGACCTGTGTATACATCGACATTCACTGAGAATATCTACTTGCTATGCACATTACTTGCATTTCTCAGAAAAATGCTTTACTTTTGTTATTTAATCACTTCACAAGTTCATATGTGACCTCTTCACTTGCACTAGTTATCTTGTGCAGTGCATATGCCTCATTAGGTGTGACTGGAACATCACTCTGCATGGTGGTAGGGGTCATGACCTCTGTATAGGTCTCATTCCTCTGTACCACATCTTTAGACTTCCTCATTCTGACCATCAGTAGACATTGAGTTATGATGATTATGGTGAGAGTGACAGTCATCAGGAGAGATGCTGCTGACACTCCAATGATAGTTGAGATACAACCACAATCATTCTCCCTCTTACCAGGAACTAAGGAAGATTGCACTTGAATATGATCTGAGGAAGGTAAATCCCAAGAACATGCAATCATATTTGACATAAAACTTGTTACAGAGCAATAAACCACTACACTGTATCAACACTGACACAACTCACCTAAAGTACATGATTCAATACAGACTAGTTCACATTTTGTTGACAGAGTTGCTGTTGGTGTACTAATCAGAGATGCAGAACTGTCTGATGTAGTGGAATGTTTTGTTGTTGCTGTAGTGGTTGGGGTACTGTTTGGTGGCACAGAACTGACTAATGTTTTCACTGGCTCTGTACTGGTTGCAGTACTGCTCAATGATCCATGTGTAGTAAAGGGTTTCATGGAGGTTGGTTTACTTTTTGGTGCTGGAATACTGCTAGGTAAGACAGAGCCTCTTTGTGATTCTGTAGTGGTAGGTGTGAGGAAAGTTGATGTACTTGTTAAACCTGTGTTAAATAAATAAATACAAGAGCAAAAACATTTTCATTAAATATTAAAGGATGTAGGGATGACATGCAGTGCCAAAAGCACAGGAACAAGATGCAGTATAAGCAGACAAAAGCAGTATGATGGCATAAGAAATTATTTCTTATGCCATCATACTGCTTTTATTTCAAATAGGAAGGGAGATGTAGTGTTAGGAACTGATGTATAAGCAGACAAAAGCAGTAATGATGGCATAAGAAATAGGAGCAGCGTGCATGAAGGCAAAGGCAGGGGATGGGCATGCAACAATCTTAACCCCATAATAAAAGATGTAGGGGAAGAGGAGTTATACATTTTTTTATTGTTGCATGCCCATCCCCTGCCGTTGCCTTTATACTGTCCCTTATTTCTCATGTATGCATCTTGTTCCTATGCTTTTTGGCACTGTCATTCCTATATAAATGCACCGGTTTTCATTGAGAAATGCTAGTCTTGATCCAAGGAATGATCATGGTCCAAACCTGTCTTCTCCCAATTTTCATGGCTATAGATGTACTATAGTAGTATACCCTCTTGAACACATACACCACATTGTATAGTTATAGTATATATAAAATCACCTGCAGTCAATTCAACTCTATATCTCTTTGACGTATGACCATCTACAGATCCATTCAGAAATCTGACCTCTCCAAGATGTACCCACTGAATGTCTTCATGTGAACTAGGAAATGTCACTAGTATATACCATGTGAGGTAGGATGAATCCCCTTGAAGAGGAATACTGACAGTTGATAGAGAGTTACATGATGAGTTGGAAGGGGTGTAGTCTGCAAACAATATTGAATTGACTCCTATATTACTAGCAATCACAGTAATATTAGGAGCACCAATGTTCCACTCAGGACAGAGGAACAAGTCCAACTCAATTGCAGTCAGTGACACAGCTTTGTTGAAGTCAAATGTGAGCAAAACATGATCAAATGGGATTTGAGCATGATCTGAAACCTTCCTCAGTGTCACTAGCTGAGATGCCCAGTTGGAGGTACTTGTGTCAATAGTTGGAGAGCAATCATCAACCAGGTAACTTTCACTGTTATCACATACCTCTCTACCAACTCTGTGTACTAGTGGACTAGCACATCCCATGGTGGTATTAGATCCATTGACTGACTCTATTCCTTGTGGTACTACCTGCACTGGTACCTCAGCACCTGTTACATTGGGAAATATTGCAAACCACTGCCAGGCAATCCTTTAATCTCTTGCTCATAATATGTGCATGCCTTTCCTGATTGCACATACACAGTGTGATTATACATTGTAGCAGTAAACATTCTGTACATATCGTTATCACAACCCCTTACATGGATGAGTGTTTCTAGGTGTCAGTTAAGTGAAAGACAATACCTTCATTCAAGTAGAGTTTGTCACCTCTGCTACTTAAAAATTTTAACTACAATGCTATTGCTGCCAGTGGCGGATGCAGGATTCAGAAAGGGGGTTCTAGACTTGGCCGCCGAAGGCGGTATAATAGCCCCGTGAGCGGCCTAAGATAGTAGGGAGGTCTGGGAATCAGTATGCTCCCCCACAAAAGGGTAGTTCGCTCCAATGAGTGGGTAAGTGGATCTGCTTAGATAACCGATATCTGTTTATTCTGTACGCCAAAAAGGGGGTTCCATGGAACCTATGGCTAAATCCGCCACTGCTACCTATACTGCAACCATTGTTATCCTATTATCACTGACTCACATGAACGTAAGCTAAAGGCCGTGACCGAGAAGACCAGGAACCAAGTCCTCACTGTCTCCATGACTGATCTTACCTCCCCTATTCTGACTCTTGACCTGACTATCTATATAGCTATCATCTGCCTCTCTTTTGTGTATTTAAAACTACAAAGCATATATAGGCGAATTGAAAGGGCGCGGGCTCTGGAATTGAAGCCACGCCCCCTGACACACCTCCTAAATACGTGATCATAACAAACGATTTATTAGTGCAAACAAGTAAATTTAGGAAATTTGAAGTGTAATATAGGGATTGCATAAAAATGAACAGAGACAAGATTGGGACACAGACATGCTATGTACATCAACATACCTTTTAGTACATTGATGTATGTTGATGTATATAGCATGTCTGTGTCCCAATCTTGTCTCTGTTCATTTTTATGCAATCCCTATATTACACTTCAAATTTCCTAAATTTTTTATTTACTTGTCTCCTGTCATTTTTTTTACTATTGTAAGCAATACTTCTTACTAGAATGTGTTCTCCATATCCATAAACATCTGGTTAAGTATTGTTAATCACACTCCCAGTTACTGTATAAATGCGTGATTAGTAAGGCGTGGTTTTGGTTGCAAGCTCTATACAAGCATAGATAATATCTATGGCACAAGCGACTGCTTACACTTTGGTAACTCCAAATACTAAAGCTATAAGCAAACCTGCTAGCAACGTACTGTCAGTCACCAGCGCTTTGGCTTGGTGGTATATTATAGTATCGCGGTAGAATAGCGTGCCGTTTCTCCAGCAGACGGTATATAAGCTTACGGTATAATTATAAGCTTACCGTGGTATATGTATAAAGTGTAAAAACATTTTCACTAAAATGTTGAAGGATGTAGGGATGGAAGTGCCAAAAAGTATAGAAACAAGGTCAAAGTACACCATGCATGCACCCTACTAAAAATTCCTGGTAAGATCTTGTCAAGAGTCTTGCCACTGATATCGATTTGTCAAGACTCATGCCATTGGATCTTGCATGTTTCATGGTAAGATTCTTGCCCAACAGTTGGATTTTCTTGCCAAGATTCTTACAAGAATGCTTACAAGTGTCTTACAAGAATAGTACCAAGCTCCTGCATGAATCTGGTGAAAGATTCTTGCAAGGTGCTTGGAACTAATCTTGTAAGACACTTGGAACTGATCTTGTGAGAAACTTACTGGTTCTTGGAACTAATCTTGTAAGAGTCTTCGCAAGCAATTTGCCAGACACATGCCAGATTATGGTAAGATTCTTTGCAGTAATCTCCCTCCCTCCATGCAAGAGTTGTACATGAAACTTGCAAGTATCTGATCAAAGTTTTGGCAAAAAATTCCCGTGAAGCTTACAAAAATCATTAATTAATCTTAATTATAACACACACAGTTTTTGTTCTGCAGTGTCCCAAAAACAATATGAGATGATCGAGCAACTTAGGTGTCGAGATCTGCATGGGAAGAGAGCAGCAACATGTAAGCAACAAGGAGTGATAGGAAGGGGAATAGGAAATAAAAACGAGACATTGGACATGCACATATGCCTCAATCCCTCCCCTTTTTTCTCCCTATACTCAACTTTAAAGCTATATATATATATACACAGCTACTCGGGCTGCACGGAGACCAAATTAAAGGCCCAGTGTAAAATACCTTTACTGATGCAGTGTATATACTTCTGGCTGTGAACTGTTGAAGTACACCTTCAGGAAGGGGAGGAGGGAGTAGGGAAAGGTGGAAGAGACGGGAAGGAGAGAGGGGGAGAAGGGGGAGGTGGAGGGAGGGAAGGGAGAGAGAGGGGGGAGGGGAGAAAATGATGATCATCATAGTTGGGAAGGGGAGGGGAGCACATGTACGTAGTACATGCAACCCTCACACATGTGGGAGGAGAGAGGGGGGAGTGTTTACAGAGGAGAACAATTAAGAGAGGGGAGACAGAAGGGGAGGGGGAAAACAGAAAGAAACAAGGTCAAAGTACACCATGCATGCAGACAAAGGCAGGGGACGATAGCATGCAACATAACATGCGTAACCCTTTAGAATTTACAGATGTAGGGATATGGGGTTACGCATGTTATGTTGCATGCTATCGTCCCCTGCCTTTGTCTGCATGCATGGTGTACTTTGACCTTGTTTCTATACTTTTTGGCACTTCCATCCCTACATCCTTCAACATTTTAGTGAAAATGTTTTTACACTTGTTTCACTGTTTTTTTTAGTTGTGTAGCAATACATATAAACCTACTGACTTTCGTGCAGAGTTCTACCTCCCTTCCATACCTATAAGCAGGATATCTAGCAAATGTCAGTGACTCCTACAACATGTCTTGTACGAATATTGCCTACTGAGTACAACAGCGGGTCCAGTTGCCTGCAACAGTAAAGAAACGGAGCAACGTAGCCAAAAAAAGACAACACAGCGCTCGAAACAGCGGCAGCTCGACGGACACAAAGCCTGCATCAGTAGTGCACAAAACTAACTTCACGTGTTTGGCACGTGAGCAAACATGAAAATGGCGTCTAAAACTAACACTTGTAAGGTTGCAGACCTGGAGTTTGACGGCTTTGGGAGAAGGTATGTAGATTTTGTGCTCATGTACGCTCCAGTATAAATAATTTTCGTGAAAGAATTAGAGCGATTACTAACCCCAGTTTCGCGGTAGGCCGTTTGAACTGAATTAGAAAGAAGAAGAAGAAGAAGAAGAAGAAGAAGAAGAAGAAGAAGAAGAAGAAGAAGAAGAAGAAGAAGAAGAAGAAGAAGAAGAAGAAGAAGAAGAAGAAGAAGAAGAAGAAGAAGAAGAAGAAGAAGAAGAAGAAGAAGAAGAAGAAGAAGAAGAAGAAGAAGAAGAAGAAGAAGAAGAAGAAGAAGAAGAAGAAGAAGAAGGGCCCGGTAGGCCGTTTGAACTGAATTAGAAAGAAGAAGAAGAAGAAGAAAGAAGAAGAAGAAGAAGAAGAAGAAGAAGAAGAAGAAGATGATGATGAACAATCCGGGTTTTTACAAACTTCCGAGATTCACTGTAGCTGTATATTTTACGTAGTGTATAGAAGCACTCACAGAGCATGTAGCTAGTTTGTCTGAAAAGGCTTAAAACATCCGCGTTCGGGAGTTCTGAGCCGTTACTTTTGTTAAGGCTAATGGGCGTGTCGGCGCCATCCCTACATATAGAGTCTACCGACTCTATGATACGTAGAGGCAGAGCCAACACACTGTACGTACAGAACTACAAGGGTTAACAGTATTATACCTCTATTCCCCAGTACGTAATGATATATTTTCACATGCAAAGACTCAAGTTCATTGATTTTATGGTTATTGAGTTACGGTGATTCAAGAAGAAGAAGAAGATGATGATGAAAACATGGTCAAAATGTGGAAATCATTTTTTCAGATATGTACATCTTACATCACTACACAATAAATTTTTGTATACTGGTTATTTTTCACACATTCTTCACCTTGATATCATTAAAAGTGAAATCAACTTCAAATTGAAAGTGAAAATGAACAATGAACAAAATGATTATATACGTATGGTTTTCAATGGGAATAGACCATAGCAATCCCAGTACTACCGTACTGTGTGATATGCGTTATAGCAGAACTTGGAGAGTCGGACAATGATCATGAACGACTGATTGAAACTTCGCAGTGACCTCTGCACCATTTTAAACGGTAGGTTACTATCCACGCCCACCATACTCAGGGTTTTATGCGCAACACACGCTTATACGGACTGGGAAGACAGTGACTAACACTACAGCGGAAGCCAAAAAGTGTGGGTGCTATAGCACCCGCATCCCCCACGTTTCTGACGCCTATATATGCAAAGCATGATAGCAAAGTACACAAAAGGTAGGCTGAGCTAAAACAGCTTTCAAGTGTGTACTTCACCTACTCATTAACTCTCTTGCACGCATGCGCTGCATGGTTTGTAGAATATCCATTTCTTAGAGAAAATTGCTAGATAATCACTTTACAAGTTCATATGTGACCTCTTCACTTGCAGCAGTTATCTTGTGTAGTGCATATGCCTCATTAGGTGTGACTGGAATATCACTCTCCATGGTGGTAGGGGTCGTGACCTCTGTATAGGTCTCATTCCTCTGTACCACATCTTTAGACTTCCTCATTCTGACCATCAGTAGACATTGAGTGATGATGATTATGGTGAGAGTGCCAGTCATCAGGAGAGATGCTGCTGACACTCCTATCAGAGCTGAGTTACTACACTCAGGTACTGAGGTAGGCTGCTGTTGGTCTGAGGGAGGTAATGTACACATGTAGTTATGAAGAACTTCAAAATACACTTTTTGTCCAAATCTCAACACATCTGACCATCAGGTACATGACAGCATACTGTACCAAAGGGCAATTATAGAGAGACACACTCATCACATCTCAACTACATCACTCACTACATGTACAATCATTTTCTCTTCCATCAAGAACTGAGGTGGGCTCCAGTTGAAATAGTGTTGAAGTGTAGATGGTGGTTGGAGAGAATATGGCAGCTAAGTAGAGAATAGTTCAATTAATTAAAGAAATGCTCTACCTGGAGTAGTTATGGGCTCACGTGCATTGGCAGTAGAATAAGTGGAAGTAGTGGTAGTAGTGGTGGTTGTGTTACATGAATCTGTGTTGGTAAAAGGAGGAATTGAATCACAATGCAAAATGAATAGTCATTACTGAGCATACTTGGAGTAGGGGTGGAATCTTCCTCCAGGAATCTGACCTCTCCTACATAAACCCACTCAATGTCAAAGTCAGCGTCAACTCTAATATGCCACGTGTGGTAGGATAATGACCTATGAATGTCTCCAACCGTAATAGTGACAAATGATAGAGAGTCACATAATGATGACCGGGTAGGATAGCCTCCAATACGGGTAGACCTGTTACTGTAGACTAAAGTACTATTCTCATCAGCATATACTTGAATGTATGAGGCACCAATGTTCCATTCAGGGCAATAGAACATGTCCATCTCAATACGATACAGAGACACAGCTGTGTCAAAGACAAACGTCAGCACCACCTGTTCAAAAATATCATCACCATCATTCCCCTTCAGTGTCACTAGCTGAGATGCCCAGTTGGAGGTACTTGTGTCAATAGTTGGAGAGCAACCATCAACCAGGTAACTTTCACTGTTATTACATACCATCACACCACCTCTGTCTACTAGTGGACTATCACATCCCATGTTGATATCAGATCCATTGACTGACACTATTCTTTGTGGTACTATCTGCACTGCAGGGACAATACCTACATAGAATAAACACACACAGGAATGACATGCACTATATGTGTATAAAACAGCAATGATTTGGGTGTTGTATGCACACTACAAAATCAATGTTGGTATATTTGTTTGTTGCATGAGTTACTTTCCATATTTGGTACACGTTACTCCAGCAACGGAGTACTACAGGGGGTGTTTCATTACCCTGTAGTATATTTATTTGTTGCATGAGTTTCTTCCATATTTGGTACACGTTACTCCAGCAACGGAGTACTACAGGGGGTGTTTCATTACCCTGTAGTATATTTGTTTGTTGCATGAGTTTCTTTCCATATTTGGTACACGTTACTCCAGCAACGGGGTGTTTTATTACCCTGTAGTAGCACCCACTTGAGCCCAAGGCGTTGTGTAAACTTCTTTTTTAGGAAGTGTACCAAGTCGGGTTGACCATGGCAAGTATACTCTACTCACGCGGCGCGCTCGTAGAGCATACTTGCCGTAATCAAACCTACATATCTGCATGAGGTCATTATGTGATACTACTACCTAGACAATGACTATTCCTTATGTGTGTGGTGGTAGATATATATGCTCTATCAACAGTCACATGTAAGAAATAGTATGGTAGTATGATATTCATATAACTGTTATTGCTCTGGGGTAAGCTCTATGTAGCAGCGGGCACCCAGAACTGTCAACTGACTTTCTGACTTTATGATCATACACGAGATTACTGACATGATCCCACCAATCATATAAATGACTACAAAAATGAATAGGCATTACATAATAAACTGATGCAGGTGTATGGGATGGAACGCATGCAAATGCAGTGTGTACATGCAATGAATCTTCAGTTTTATATACTGCAATAAAACCCTTACAATTGAGTCATTACAATTTTACTTGGGAGTCTATAGGTTATGTTACTATAGTAACAAGAAGCACAGCATGAATATTTCTACAGGGTTGCCAGTGTACCTGTTACAGACATCAGCAGTGAAGACATCAGCAGGATGAAAATTCCATCCTGTAGCAAATAAGAGTATTCACATTGTGGATAATGGTAATAGTACGTCTGCACTAACAAATACCACTTGAGTGGGTCATGTGGATTGACAATTACCTGAGTAACTGCAATATAGGGCCTCTATTACTGAAAAATACTTCTTTTTACACTTACATCAGCAGTTAGTTAGAAAGTACATATCAAATCATTGAGGCACTAACAAAGTACTCATATTTAGGGACCTATTACATTGCTGTAGACATGCCAACTCACCATCACGAAATGTTCTTTACGGATTGGAGTATTATGGGCTACGTACGCTAATTTAAATTCTAACGGGAAGTATACGGAAGATATAGACGGAGACAAAAAGGCTGGCTGCCTTACATCGAGTCGTATTCCTGGTAGGGTATAGCCTATTGTTAGGACCCTAAGAAGGCTTTGCCGTGCGGGAGTATCCTCGTTGGATGTCATGGTATGATTGGTGATTTGCAAATTGTATGTTGATACCGGGGGGGGAGGGGAGGGGGGTAGTCTCGGCCCCAGACCCTTTCCGCGCTTGCGCAATAGTGGGGAAAAACGAAGGAACCCCCACTTCCTGTATTTATTGCGCAAGCGCGGAAAGGGTCTGGGGCCGAGATTACCCCCCTCCCACTTCCTGTATTTATTGAGCAAGCGCGGAAAGGGTCTGGGGCCGAGACTGGGGGGGGGGGGGGGGGGGGGGGCAGAAATCGTACGTCAGAAATCGTACGTCCTTCACGAAATCAACATAAGAAATCACGGACGTGAAATCCAAAATCAGGCCTTCACGAGCTTGTAAATGTTCGGTTGTGTCCGTATACTAACAATGGTTTGGCAAGTTCCGCATATTTCCGTATACCATCCACTGAAATCAAGGTAGCTACCATTCCTCATTCTGGCCTCATTTACTAAGAAATTTTACTCTTGTATATATTCTACTATCACATGAGCTAATGCATCAACCAAGGGGCCAACACAGAGCTCTAAAGCATACGAGACTTCGAAATCAGACATGATTTCAACTATATACAGCTGGACTTCGAGTCATTTCAACTCCCAAGAGAGAACTCCTTCCATAATTAATTTATTGCCCTAGTGTGTATCAACATCCATACAACAACTGAGAATAACTACTAGCTAAGCCCATCTATTCCATTTCTCAAGAAAAATTATTTTACTTTTGTTATAATAATTATTGCTACTTAATCACACTAATTACTTCACAAGCTCATAGTGTGACCTCTTCACTTGCACCAGTTATCTTGTGCAATGTATACACCTCATTAGGTGTGACTGGAACATTACTCTGCATGGTGATAGGGGTCATGACCTCTGTATAGGTCTCATTCCCCTTTACCACATCTTTAGACTTCCTCATTCTGACCATCAGTAGACATTGAGTGATGATGATTATGGTGAGAGTGAAAATCAGTAGGAGAGATGCTGCTGACACTCCAATCACAGCTGAGCTACTGTACTTAGGTACCAAGGTTACTATAGGCTGCTGTTGGTCTGAGGTGGAGTATTAATGTACACATAACAGTTATGATAAACTTCACAATGTTGTACATATCTCAACATGGTACTGTACAAACACACTGAGGTGGGCTGCTGAGGAGATTGATAGTTATGACACATTTTGTCCAAATCTCAACATATATGGTCGACCACAAAGCACACATAGCAGTGTACTGTACCACATGCAGAATAATTTTACACACTCATCACACCTGAACTACATAATCACTCACCACATGTACAATCATTTTTTGGAAGTGAGGTGGGCTCTAGTTGAAGTAGTGTTGAAGTGTGTTTGTTGGGGAGAATATGGCAGCTAAATAATTAACATGTGAGAAATGCTTTATGTTTGTATAACTGTATACCTGGAGTAGGTTCATATGTATTAGGATAGGTGTTAGTAGTGGGAGTACAGGTAGTCACCGCTGTGCTGCATGAATCTGGTTGGTAAAAGAAGGATATGAGTCACAATGCAAAATGAATAGTCATTTCTGAGCATACTTGTTGGAGTAGGGGTGGAACCTTTCTCCAAGAATCTGACCTCTCCTACATAAATCCACTCAGTGTCTGAGTCAGCTTCCACTATAATATGCCACGTGTGGTAGGATGATGACCTCTGAACATCTCCAAAATAAACAATGTCAGGTGATAGAGAGTTACATGATGATAACCGGGGGTATGAGCCTCCAATACGGGTAGACTTGTGACTGTAAACTAAAGTACTATCCACATCAGCATATACATCAATGTATGAGACCTCAATGTTCCAGTCAGGACAAAGGAACATGTCCAACTCAATACGATCCAGAGACACAGCCGTGTCAAAAACAAACGTTAGCAGCACACGTTCAATAATATCATCACCATCATTCTTCCTCAGTGTCACTAGCTGACCATCAACCAGGTAACTTTCACTGTTATTACATACCATCACACCACCTCTGTCTACTAGTGGACTAGCACATCCCATGGTGATATCAGATCCATTGACTGGCCATATTTCTTGTGGCACTACCAGTGTTGCAGGGACAGCACCTATACGAAGGAATAGTGTGCACACATACACACACTGAAATTTCATGAATGTATAAGTATGTGTAAAACAGCAATATTTGGCTATTGTACATACATGTAATAAACCTTCAGTTTCATATCATTGTACATATTGATAATTTCCACTTGCATGGAATTGACTATAGTGTAAGAAGAGGTATAGCATGCATTTCTACAGAGTAAGTTACCTGTTAGAGATATCAGTAGTGAGGACATCAGCAGGATGAAAATTCTATCCTATATATATATAGTAAATAAGGATATTAGCTGTAATACTGTATAGGTCTGTATTAAAAAGCAGGTCATAAGTTTCAGGGCTAAAACAATTGCCATTTTATAGTTTTATCATGAACAAAAGCGCATATCACTGAAGTCTTTGAGACACAAATATAAATGCGCTCATGCTCACTCACAATCACAAGATAATCTTTACGAGATATAGCTATATAGCCAGTCCGTTTCGCCAAATACATGAATACAAGCGCGTACATTAATATTCTACCCTCAGCGCGCATGCACAGAGAGGGTAGGATAGTTGGGTTTCTGTTTGTCCGTGCCCAAACTCGTTTGCAGTAAGTTTACAAACGACACAACTTACATAACGCACAAGAAAAGTGTACGTGAAACTACTGCGTTCGAAAGTTATGGCGCAGCGTGATAAAGCGAAAAAGCCAATTGCTAGGTTACGATTCACTCACCGTCGAGGCATCAGAAGTTACACGATAGAGAGGCAGCGAGTCGAGCGTTGCTTCAAACGCCAACTAAGGTAAGGGCGGAGGGTTCCGAACAGTAGCTGACATTATTGCAAGTGAAGACATAGAATAACTAAAACGGCATCAACATGAAACCAAGAAAGTATCCTCGCCTTGTACCAAATATCACTTTTGGCAGTCTCATTGTTTATGAGAAAACATGCAACCCTTCCCGTTCGGAAAGGCGGCGTAGCAAGGTGGGACAAGTATATTCTTGGCTAAAAAGTCATACGCATGCGCGTAGAATATACTTTATACAGCAGCAGAAGTCAAACGCGTAACATTATTTGCTCGGTATCCATATTAACTGTGGTATTGACCCAAATCTCTAGCTCAGACAGCTTATTAGTAGCTAATTCGATATATCCCAGGGTTTCCCCTCTAGATTGCCTACTTCACAATGCCATATACCAACCAGATCAGGTTTCAACGGTGCAGCACACCTTATAATTAACTGTCCATATATATACCAAAATGTGGTGTGTAACATCATATGTAGCTCTCTGATATCTCAGAACTTTTGTACTGACCTAAACAGAGAGGCTGCCTCCCCTACACATGTGACAGATTGCATGTGTATGTAAGCTAAAGCAAAGTAATATATTTAATGTTTCCCCATGACCCGACAGGGTAAGTAGGTTGGTTTGTACATGCAATTAAGTGACCTCATTTCCTGTAATTGAACAATTTGCCTTTCACCTGACATGCCAATGAGCCACATGATCTCTTAGAATTAAGAAGTCAGGTTGCGTCAGAAAACATAATTTAGTTAGTTCAGTGAGCAATGTGTGTCCTGATCAGCTGCAGACCCCATCCAGGTGTGTATTCCATCAAGTGTGTATTGGACATGATAGGGAGTGCCACTGGGGAGCTGATGGATGTGGGAAAACAAGGAGATTGACCTATATATGTATATAGTGGAGTGAGAAAGAACCACAAATCAAGTTCTCGTTCTTATTACCTTTTCCTATAGAACAACTCTAACTTTTAAACATAAAGGGTTTGGTAGCTGTGATGGTTGAGTTTAAAAATCCACCCACTGGACAATAAATCAGAACTGCTAATGGGGTATCATGTGGTTTACAGCCCCCCTTCTCATGCAGGTGTATAGTGTCTTCAGGTGTCAGGTCACTGATAAACCACACACCCCTGTCATTGAAACCTTAGTTCCCTTATCTGTCTGGACATGGACCTTACTGGTAGTCTAGTTTACTTGCTCTAGGATGTAGCTATAGCCGCAATATCTATAGTGTAGTAAAATTATGCAGCAGATCTACAGGTGTGATAACTGTATAATTATGCAGGTGATGTCATGATGTGCCAGAGGTGCATGTGTGTGATAACTGAGCTCGAGATAATTATATACTCTCATCTAGTGTTAAATTTATCATCTCATCTCACTTGAGTCACTTTGTCTTGTATTATATCTGTCATCTATAGGGCCACTCATGCAATGCCCACACTATTTCATCAACATTTCCTCTTGTAATATTAGTCACTTGGTCTTCATCTCACCCCTAGTTCCTGCCCTACTTAGTATAAATGGAGCCAAGTTCTGTTTGTAGGGAGTATGTACAAGGAAAAGGGTGCTATCGCTGATTGTAACTGAGTGTTTGTGTATCATTCACATTTATACGTTAGTTTATCAGAATTAAAATATCAATCTTTGTTTTACAATGAGATGACAGTCATGTGACTGTGACAGACAACCACAACCACAATGCTATCTATATATACCATGCTGTTTTGCTGCATGGATGCTTCTTTATTTCTACACTTTTGGCACTACCATCCCTACATCCTTCAACATTTTAATAAAATGTTTTTACTATACTTACCATTAGCTATGAAGCTGCTATGGATTGAGCATAATTATGCAGCTGTCATCAGGTGCATGTGCAAGCCAAGTATACATAGCTAAGAACACCATACCACCAAACATCATCTGGATTCATGTGCACTTGTAAAACTGACATTTGTTATTGGAAATCCTTCATTTTTATAGTGTTTATTCTTGCATACATACAATTTAGACCTATTCAGGGATATTCAAATAAAGCATGTATTATATATTACACGTAAGGCTGGCAGCATTCTTATATGTTTGTGTATTTATAATATGTTAGTTTGTCAGAATAAAATATCAATCTGTGTTTGTTTTACACTGAGATGACAGTCATGTGACTGTGTGCATGTGCAAGCCAAGTATACATAGCTAAGAACACCATACCATGAAAATAATCAATCTGAATTCATGCATGTGCACATCATGCATGTATAAGATATTACACATAAGGCTGGCAGCATTATTATATGAGTTCCATTACTTTACAATTTCATATTCCACCTCTTCACTTGTGCTAGCTATCTTGTGCAGTGCATATGCCTCATTAGGTGTGACTGGAACATCACTCTGCATGGTGGTAGGGGTCATGGCCTCTGTGTAGGTCTCATTCCTCTGTACCACATCTTTAGACTTCCTCATTCTGACTATCAGTAGACATTGAGTGATGATGATTATGGTGAGAGTGACAGTCATCAGGAGAGATGCTGCTGACACTCCAATGATAGTTGTGATACAACCAGGATCATTCTCCCTCTTAACGGGAACTGAGGTAGGTTGCACTTCAATATGATCTGAGGAACGTAAAGCAGTTTATATTAAGAACATGCAGTAACAAGTCTATATATTATGACATGCTGTATACAGAGCATTATAATTATCTATACTGTCAACACTGACACAACTTACATGATTCAATACAGAGTAGTTCACATTTTGTTGACTGTATTACTGTTGGTGTACTACTCAGAGATGCAGAACTGTCTGATGTGATGGAATGTTTTGTTGTGTCTGAAGTGATTGGGGTACTGCTGAATGATACAGAACTGATGGATATTTTCACTGGCTGTTCTGTAGTGGCAGGATTATTGCTCAGTGATATATGTGCACCTGAAAAGGAAAAAATGAGTTGTGTTTAATTGGTTTCTATACTGTTTGACACTTCAATTCCTACATTCTTTAACATGTTTTATGCTAGCCCCACCCCCTTACATTTGGCATAGGCCCTATTAAAGTCATTGATTGATTAGATGTAGGATGACTGTCAGTACTATTTGTGTTCACTGAAGGTGTGATTTGAATAACTTCAGTAAGCTCTTTGTGGCATCTCCCAACTAGGTGAATTTCAGACATTAAGTCATATGCAGACATTTGGTAAACATGTATATATATGGTACTTACTATGATTATCACTCAAAAACCTAACCTCTCCTACATGAACCCACTCAGTGTCTTCAGAGGTAAAGTCAACTAAAATATGAAATGAGTGGTATGATGTGAAGAGCCGCTCCCCTAAACCAATGCAAACAGTTGATAGAGAGTCACATGATGACTGAAACCGGGAAGATAGAGTGCTTGCAATAAACTCTCCCATGTCAGGATTGAAAACTAAAGTACTATTCTGATAAGCATACACAAAGATGCCTGGAGCACCAATGTTCCATTCAGAACAGAGGAACAAGTCCAACTCAATACTATCCAGAGACACAGCTGTCTCAAAGTCAAATATCAGCACAACATGGTCATAATGAATGAGATCATTAGCCTCCTTCTTCCTCACTGTCACTAGCTGAGATGCCCAGTTGGAGGTACTTGTGTTAATAGTTGGAGAGCAACCATCAACCAGGTAACTTTCACTGTTATCACATACCATCACACCACCTCTGTCTACTAGTGGACTAGCACATCCCATGTTGATATCAGATCCATTAACTGACACTATTCTTTGTGGTACTATTTGCACTGCAGGGACAATACCTACATAGAATAAACACACACAGGAATGACATGCACTATATGTGTATAAAACAGCAATGATTTGGGTGTTGTATGCACACTACAAAATCAATGTTGGTATATTTGTTTGTTGCATGAGTTTCTTTCCATATTTGGTACACGTTACTCCAGCAACGGAGTACTATAGGGGGTGTTTCATTACCTTGTAGTATATTTGTTTGTTACATGAGTTTCTTTCCATATTTGGTACACGTTACTCCAGCAATGGGGTGTTTCATTACCCTGTAGTAGCACCCACTTGAGCCCAAGGCGTTGTGTAAACTTCTTTTTTAGGAAGTGTACCAAGTCGGTTTGATCACGGCAAGTATGCTCACTCACGCGGCGCGCTCGTAGAGCATACTTGCCGTGATCAAACCTACATATCTGCATGAGGTCATTATGTGATACTACTACCTAGACAATGACTATTCCTTATGTGTGTGGTGGTAGATATATATGCTCTATCAACAGTCACATGTAAGAAATAGTATAGTAGTATGATATTCATATAACTGTTACTGCTCTGGGGTAAGCTCTATGTAGCAGCAGAGCAGCGGGCACCCAGAACTGTCAACTGACTTTCTGACTTTATGATCATACACGAGATTACTGACATGATCCCACCAATCATGTAAATGACTACAAAAATGAACAGGCATTACATAATGAACTGATGCAGGTGTATGGGATGGAACACATGCAAATGCAGTATGTACATGCAATGAATCTTCAGTTTTATATACTGCAATAAAACCCTTACAATTGAGTCATTACAATTTTTACTTGGGAGTCTATAGGTTATGTTACTATAGTAACAAGAAGCACAGCATGAATATTTCTACAGGGTTGCCAGTGTACCTGTTACAGACATCAGCAGTGAAGACATCAGCAGGATGAAAATTCCATCCTGTAGCAAATAAGAGTATTCACATTGTGGATAATGGTAATAGTAGGTCTGCACTAACAAATACCACTTGAGTGGGTCATGTGGATTGACAATTACAGTAACTGCAATATAGGGCCTCTATTACTGAAAAATACTTCTTTTTACACTTACATCAGCAGTCAGATTAGACAGTCATTTAAAGTACATATCAAATCATTGAGGCACTAACAAAGTACTCATATTTTAGGGACCTATTACATTGCTGTAGACATGCCAACTCACCATCACGAGATGTTCTTTACGGAATGGAGTATTATGGGCTACGTACGCTAATTTAAATTCTAACGGGAAGTATACGGAAGATATTTAAGTAAAGACGGAGACAAAAAGGCTGGCTGCCTTACATCGAGTCGTATTCCTGGTAGCGTATAGCCTATTGTTAGGACCCTAAGAAGGCTTTGCCGTGCGGGAGTACCCTCGTTGGATGTCATGGTATGATTGGTGATTTGCAAATTGTATGTTGATACCGGGGGGGGGGGGGGGGGGGGGGGGAGGGGAGGGGGGTAGTCTCGGCCCCAGACCCTTTCCGCGCTTGCGCAATAAATACAGGAAGTGGGGGTTCCTTCGTTTTTCCGCACCCCCCACTTCCTGTATTTATTGCGCAAGCGCGGAAAGGGTCTGGGGCCGAGACTGGGGGGGGGGGGGGGGGGTACGACACGGGCAGAAATCGTACGCCCTCAACATAAGAAATCACGGACGTGAAATCAAAAATCAGGCCTTCACGAGCTTGTAAATGTTCGGTTGTGTCCGTATACTAACAATGGTTTGGCAAGTTCCGCATATTTCCGTATACGATCCACTGAAATCAAGGTAGCTAACATTCCTCATTCTGGCCTCATTTACTAAGAAATTTTACTCTTGTATATATTCTACTATCACATGAGCTAATGCATCAACCAAGGGGCCAACACAGAGCTCTAAAGCATACGAGACTTCAAAATCAGACATGATTTCAACTATATACAGCTGGATTTCGAGTCATTTCAACTCCCAAGAGAGAACTCTTAATTTATTGCCCTAGTGTGTATCAACAGCCATACAGCAACTGAGAATAACTACTAGCTAAGCGCATCTATTCCATTTCTCAAGAAAAATTGTTTTACTTTTGTTATAATTATTGCTACTTAATCACACCAATTACTTCACAAGCTCATAGTGTGACCTCTTCACTTGCACCAGTTATCTTGTGCAATGTATACACCTCATTAGGTGTGACTGGAACATCACTCTGCATGGTGGTAGGGGTCATCATGACCTCTGTATAGGTCTCATTCCCCTTTACCACATCTTTAGACTTCCTCATTCTGACCATCAGTAGACATTGAGTGATGATGATTATGGTGAGAGTGAAAATCAGTAGGAGAGATGTTGCTGACACTCCAATCACAGCTGAGCTACTGTACTTAGGTACCAAGGTTGCTATAGGCTGCTGTTGGTCTGAGGTGAAGTATTAATGTACACATAACAGTTATGATAAACTTCACAATTTTGTACATATCTCAACATGGTACTGTACAAACACACTGAGGTGGGCTGCTGAGGAGATTGATAGTTATGACACATTTTGTCCAAATCTCAACGTATATGGTCGACCACAAAGCACACATAGCAGTGTACTGTACCACATACAGAATAATTTTACACACTCATCACACCTGAACTACATAATCACTCACCACATGTACAATCATTTTTTGGAAGTGAGGTGGGCTCTAGTTGAAGTAGTGTTGAAGTGTGTTTGTTGGGGAGAATATGGCAGCTAAATAATTAACATGTGAGAAATGCTTTATGTTTGTATAACTGTATACCTGGAGTAGGTTCATATGTATTAGGATAGGTGTTAGTAGTGGGAGTACAGGTAGTCATCTCTGTATTGCATGAATCTGTGTTGGTAAAAGAAGGATTCATGAGTCACAATGCAAAATGAATAGTCATTACTGAGCATACATGTTGGAGTAGGGGTGGACCCTTTCTCCAGGAATCTGACCTCTCCTACATATATCCACTCAGCGTCTGAGTTTCCACTATAATATGCCACGTATGGTAGGATGATGACCTCTGAACATCTCCAAAAGAAACAATGTCAGGTGATAGAGAGTTCCATGATGATAACATGGGGTATGAGCCTCCAATACGGGTAGACATGTGACTGTAAACTAAAGTACTATTCACATCAGCATATATGTCAATGTATGAGACCTCAATGTTCCATTCAGGACAAAGGAACATGTCCAACTCAATACGATCCAGAGACACCAAACGTCAGCAGCACACGTTTAATAATATTATCACCATCATTCTTCCTCAGTGTCACTAGCTGAGATGCCCAGTCGGAGGTACTTATGTCAATAGCTGGAGAGCAACCATCAACCAGGTAACTTTCACTGTTATTACATACCTCTGTCCACTAGTGGACTAGCACATCTCATGGTGATATCAGATCCATTGACTGGCCATATTTCTTGTGGCACTACCAGTGCTGCAGGGACAGCACCTATGAAGGAATAGTGTGCACACACACTGAAATGACATGAAAGTATAAGTATGTGTATGACAGCAATATTTGGCTATGTACATATATGTAATAAACCTTCAGTTTCATATCATTGTACATATTGATAATTTCCACTTGGAATTGACTATAGTGTAAGAAGAGGTATAGCATGCATTTCTACAGAGTAAGTTACCTGTTAGAGATATTAGCAGTGAGGACACCAGCAGGATGAAAATTCTATCCTATATATAGTAAATAAGGATATTAGCTGTAATACTGTAGGTCTGTACTAAAAAGCAGGTCATAAGTTTCAGGGCTAAAACAATTGCCATTTTATAGTTTTATCAAGAACAAAAGTGCATATCACTAAAGTCTTTGAGACACTAATATAAATGCGCTCATGCTCACTCACCATCACAAGATAATCTTTACGAGATATAGCTATATAGCCAGTCCGTTTCGCCAAATACATGAATACACGCGCGTACAATATTCTACTCTCAGCGCGCATGCGCAGAGAGGGTAGGATAGTTGGATTTCTGTTTGTCAGTGCCCAAACTCGTTTGTAGTAAGTTTACAAACGACACAACTTACATAACGCACAAGAAAAGGTGTACGTGAAACTACTGCGTTCGAAAGTTATGGCGCAGCGTGATAAAGCGAAAAAGCCAATTGCTAGGTTACGATTCACTCACCGTCGAGGCATCAGAAGTTACACGATGGAGAGGCAGCGACTCGAGCGTTGCTTCAAACGTCAACTAAGGTAAGGGCGGAGGGTTCCGAACAGTAGCTGACATTATTGCAAGTGAAGACAGATAGAATAATTAAAACAGCATCAACATTAAGCCAAGAAAGTATCCTCGCCTTGTACCAAATATCACTTTTGGCAGCCTCATTGTTTATGAGAAAACATGCAACCCAGTATATTCTTGCCTATTTCCGTATACTTTCAATTAAAAGTCGTACGCATGCGCGTAGAATATACTTTATACAGCAGCAGAAGTCAAACGCGTAACATTATTTGCTCGGTATCCATATTAATTGTGGTATTGACCCAAATCTCTAATTCGATATATCCCAGGGTTTCCCCTTTAGATTGCCTACTTCACAATGCCATACACCAACCAGATCAGGTTTTCAACAGTGCAGCACACCTTATAATTAACTGTCTATATATATACCAAAATGTGGTATGTAACATCATATGTAGCTCTCTGATATCTCAGAACTTTTGTACTGACCTAAACCGAGAGGCTGCCTCCCCTACACATGTGACAGATTGCATGTGTATGTAAGCTAAAGCAAAGTAATATATTTAATGTTTCCCCATGACCTGACAGGGTAAGTAGGTTGGTTTGTACATGCAATTAGGTGACCTCATTTCCTGTAATTGAACAATTCCACTTTCATTGCCTTTCACCTAACATGCCAATGAGCCACATGATCTCTTAGAATTAAGAAGTCAGGTTGCGTCAGAAAAACATAACTTAGTTAGTTCAGTGTGCAATGTGTGTCCTGATCAGCTGCAGACCCCGTCCAGGTGTGTCAAGTGTGTATTGGACATGATAGGGAGTGCCACTGGGGAGCTGATGGGAGCTAGGGAGCTGGGAAAGCAAGGAGATTGACCTACATATGTATATAGTGGAGTGAGAAAGAACCACAAATCAAGTTCTCGTTCTTATTACCTTTTCCTATAGAACAACTCTAACTTTGAAACATAAAGGGTTTGGTAGCTGTGATGGTTGAGTTTTAAAAATCCACCCACTGGAAAATAAATCAGAACTGCTAATGGGGTATCATGTGGTTTACAGCCCCTCTTCTCATGCAGGTGTATAGTGTCTTCAGGTGTCAAGTCACTGATAAACCACACACCCCTGTCATTTAAACCTTAGTTCCCTTATCTGTCTGGACATGGACCTTACTGGTAGTCTAGTTTACTTGCTCTAAGATGTAGCCGCAATATCTAGTGTAGTAAAATTATACAGCAGAGGTGTGATAACTGTATAATTATGCAGGTGCTGTCATGATGTGCCAGAGGTGTGTGTGATAACTGAGCTCGAGATAATTATATACTCTCATCTAGTGTTAAATTTATCATCTCATCTCACTTGAGTCACTTTGTCTTGTATTATATCTGTCATCTATAGGGCCACTCATGCAATGCCCACACTATTTCATCAACATTTCCTCATGTAATATTAGTCACTTGGTCTTCACCTCATCCCTAGTTCCTGCCCTACTTAGTATAAATGGAGCCAAGTTCTGTTTGTAGGGATTATGTACAAGGAAAAGGTGATTGTAACTGAGTGTTTGTATATCATTCACTTTTATTCGTTAGTTTATCAGAATAAAATTATCAATCTTGGTTTTACAATGAGATGACAGTCATGTGACTGTGACAGACAGCCACAAACACAATGCTATATACCATGCTGTTTTGCTGCATGGATGCTTCTTTATTTCTATACTTTTGGTACTACCATCCCTACATCCTTCAACATTTTAATAAAATGTTTTTACTATAGCTACTTACCATTATAGCTATGAAGCTGCTATGGATTGAGCATAATTATGCAGCTGTCATCAGGTGCATGTGCAAGCCAAATATACATAGCTAAGAACACCATACCACCAGACATCATCTGGATTCATGCATGTGCACTTGTAAAACTGACATTTGTTATTGGAAATCCTTCATTTTTATAGTGTTTATTCTTGCATTCATACAATTTAGACCTATTCAGGATATTCAAACAAAGCATGTATAATATATTACACGTAAGGCTGGCAGCATTATTATATGTTTGTGTATTTAGTTTGTCAGAATAAAATATCAATCTGTGTTTGTTTTACACTGAAATGACAGTCATGTGACTATGTGCATGTGCAAACCAAGTATATACATAGCTAAGAACACCATACCACCAAAAATCGTCTGGATTCATGCATGTGCACATCATGCATGTATAAGATATTACACATAAGGCTGGCAGCATTATTATATGAGTTCCATTACTTTACAATTTCGTATTCTACCTCTTCACTTGTGCTAGCTATTTTGTGCAGTGCATATGCCTCATTAGGTGTGACTGGAATATCACTCTGCATGGTGGTAAGGGTCATGACCTCTGTATAGGTCTCATTCCTCTGTACCACATCTTTAGACTTCCTCATTCTGACCATCAGTAGACATTGAGTGATGATGATTATGGTGAGAGTGACAGTCATTAGGAGAGATGCTGCTGACACTCCTATCACAGCTGAGCTACAACCAGGATCATTCTCCCTCTTATTGAGAACAATGGAAGCTGACAAATGTAAATTAAGAACATACAGCAACAAGTCATTACATGAAACCCTGCTATATATAGAGCATTATAACTATACTGTCAACACTGACACAACTCACCTAAAGTACATGATTCAATACAGACTAGTTCACATTTTGTTGACTGTATCACTGTTGGTGTACTACTCAGAGATGCAGAACTGTCTGATGTGATGGAATGTTTTGTTGTGTCTGAAGTGATTGGGGTACTGCTCAATGATACAGAACTGACGGATATTTTTACTGGCTGCTCTGTAGTGGCAGGATTATTGCTCAGTGATATATGTGTGGTAGAGGGTTAGGCAGGGAGAATGATAGCATGCAACAATAATAACCCCACATAATAAAAGATGATAGAGAAGAGTTATGCATGTTATTTGTTAATTGCTTTGTGGCATAGATGTGTCTTGGTTTCTATACTTTTTGGTACTTCAATCCTTCACATCCTTCAACATTTTCATGTTTTACACTTGCTTATTTACAAACACCATCCCCTGCACTTGAGCCCCACCCCCTTGTATTTGGTATATAGGGGTCACATGACAAGGAAACAGAGTGTTCTGTATGGTACTCTGTTTCCTTATCATGTGACCTATAAGGAATGATAATCATGGCAGGATAGGATTGATAATTATTGGATTGATAATTATTATAGTCAGCAAAGGCAAACATCGTTTCTACATACTGTGATACAAACCTCACCTGAAAATATCATTTTACAGTTTTGAATCTGAACAGGACCTGTAGAAAGGAGAAACCTGACCTCTCCCACATGAACCCACTCAATCTCTTCAGAGGTAAAGTCCACTACAATATGAAATGAGTGGGATAATGGGATGATCCGCTCCCCTAAACCAATGTGGACAGTTGATAGAGAGTCACATGACTGGGACTTCGGTAGAGTGGTTCCAATATATTCTCCCACGTCAGGGTTGAAAACTAAAGTACAATTCTGATAACCATACACATAGATGCCTGGAGCACCAATGTTCCACTCAGGACAGAGGAACAAGTCCAACTCAATTGAAGTAGGAGACACAGCTGTGCCAAAGTTAAATGTCAGCACAACATGATCATAATGAATGACACCATTAGCCTCGTTCTTCCTCACTGTCACTAGCTGAGATGCCCAGTTGGAGGTACTTGTGTTAATATCTGGAGAGCAACCATCAACCAGGTAACTTTCACTGTTATCACATACCATCACACCACTTCTGTTTACTAGTGGACTAGCACATCCCATGTTGATATCAGATCCATTGACTGACTCTATTCCTTGTGGTACTACCTGCACTGCACCTGCATAGGAATAGCATATACATAGTATGCATATCAGAGAATATGTAGACAGGACGGCACTGCTTAACAAATGTAACTGACTGCAGATGTGTTTGTCATGGCTGGGATACTGCTTAGTAGCATATAATATCAGAGAATCTGTAGACAGGATGGCACCGCTTAACAAATGTAACGGCTTAGAATTCCCAAATGCAGATGTTATTATATAAGCCTTTTTGGACACACCACCTGCTCTGTGAGTGTTTCTATACACTATAATAGATAATACATGTCTACAGTGACAGGAATTGTAAAACATCAATTTGTTCACCTTCTTCAGTTCAACCATGAAACTGGTGTTTGTAACTCTAATTAATTTGATAAACAAAATCTTCACACCTTTCCAAATGCCATCAAACTCCAATAGCTATTGTGTTACATTACTAGTGGTATGTATTAGCATGCATTCAGGTCTGCAGTGAGTCAATTGATAGTGTATGAATTTACCTACTAGAGACATCATCAGTGAAGACACCACCAAGATGAGGATTCCATCCTGTAGAAAAGTATACTCACATTGTGGATATTAAACATACTATAGACTATACACCTCCACTAACAAATCATTAACTAACATTCAGTTTCAACTGAGTAACTGACGAAGTAACTGCGATACAGGACCTCTATTGCAATAGGTCCTAATAGATATGCTCTTCTGCTAAAACTATATAATTAATAATATACGGAACGCTACATGCGACAAAATTGTATGAGCGAATTAACGCCGAATATGCTAAATCGATGCTCATGATCGATGTTCTGATATCTATATATGCTGAAATCAATGTTCGTCATCGATCTGCTCATCATTCATAAAATTTATTCTCGCATTTGGCGTTCCATATAGTCTAAATATGACGGCTGACATATAATCAAGTGCAAAAGAGGTTCAGGTTACTACTGACATGCCAACTCACCATCACGAGATACAGGTGAACGCAAATGGACTTTAGCTACTATGTACCAAGAACTCGGCTTTATTATTGTCGAGGGCTCAGCTTGACTGCCGATCGGAAATCTCAAAGTCACAGGCCTACTACCTTTAACGCACGATAAATCGCGGAAGCGTGAGAGGGAAACTACGGAAGCCCATGGCCAGAAAGGTCATCCACTGCAGTCTTCAAAAGACACATTTCTATTCTATTCTTCCATCCTACTCTTCACTTCCTTCCACTCTCTTTTAACGCATGCGCTAATTCAACGCGTTCCTGCTATATAGCTAATTGTAACGCCGTAACGTGCCTGCCTTGGCGCTTGGCACCATTTCGTCTTAGGAGGAATGCTAGTTTGCTATTCACTGCGCAAAATCCTAGACAAAAGTAATTTATACCCATCAATGCAGCCATAAATAGTAGGTTTAATTTTGTCTAACCATCTATATAATGTGCCAGCAATACCCAAGGAGTGATCCATATATTGCAGAAGTTTTAACTGAAATTTCAAGTCAGAGTACATTTGCCCAGTCATAATTTGGCCTAACCTCTTGGGGCAGGTTGTTTTTTTTTGGATCGTCTAGGCATGGATGCAAACCATATATTATGGCTTATAAAATATTGGGGCCCATTATATCCCTCAGAATGTATCATGTGTGTGTGTGTGTGTGTGTGTGTGTGTGTGTGTGTGTGTGTGTGTGTGTGTTTGTGTGTTGTGTAGTGTATAGATATGCAATAGCCTTGTACCCAGACTCATTGTACGGGGCTAGGATGTGCAGTCATCTCTGAGGCATGTCTGTTTCACACAGTCAACAGTCCAGATCTACTTCGAGATTTTCCACCAAACAACCAAATATCATCTGGATTCATATGTATGTGACTGACATTTGTTGTTCAATCTGACATTAACATTACTTTACACTTTCACTTTATGCATACAATTTAGACCTATCCATCAAATTGTCAGAATATATTAGGTCTAGACATGTATCTATGTAAGACTGGGAGCATTATTCCTGTCTCAATTACTTCACAATTTCATATTCCACTTCACTTGTGTTGGCTATTTTGTGTAGTGCATATGCCTCATTAGGTGTGACTAGAATATCACTCTGCATGGTAGTAGGGGTCATGATCTCTGTATAGGTCTCCTTCCTCTGTACCACATCTTTAGACTTCCTCATTCTGACCATCAGTAGACATTGAGTGATGATGATTATGGTGAGAGTGACAGTCACCAGGAGAGATGCTGCTGACACTCCAATGGTAGTTGAGCTACAACCACAATCATTCTCCCTCTTACCAGGAACTAAGGAAGATATCACTTGAATATGATCTGCAGAGGAAGGTAAAGTGGTTTATCATGTAACTATCAGCAGTAATGAGTCAGCTAATGAATTTATTGTATGACATGAAACCTGCTATAAAGCAACACCTACCTATACTGTCAACACTAACACAACTCACCTAAAGTACTGCTCAGTGACACTAGTGTTGACTGTATAGTTGTTTGGGTACTGCTCAGTGGTGTATAACTGACTGATGTATTTAACCTTGCAAGATGAAACTGCTCAAAACTCACGAACGCTACAGTTATAAGCCTTTTCAGACATATAACAGGGTTTCTCTACCATATAAGATCCTCAATGTATGAATGTATACACTGACATATAGAAAACTGGTGTGAGTAAAGTGGTTTATCATATAACTATCAGCAGTAATGAGTCAGCTAATGAATTTATTGTATGACATGAAACCTGCTATAAAGCAACACCTACCTATACTGTCAACACTAACACAACTCACCTAAAGTACTGCTCAGTGACACTAGTGTTGACTGTATAGTTGTTCGGGTACTGCTCAGTGGTGTATAACTGACTGATGTATCCACTGGCTCTGTAGTAATAGTGAGTTTCATAGAGGTTGATTACTTTTTGTTGCTAGAGTAGTGACAGAGCCTCTGTGACTCCATGGTTGTAGTAGCAGTAAAGCAAGTGTCCAGTAAAGTGTGTTAATAGATATACGTTGTATGGTAGGCATGGATAAATATCATATGAATACACTATGTAGCAAAGAGGTGGTACACTTTCTATGTAGGGATGGTGTCAACACAACATGCCCATTAACCTTGCAAGATGAAACTGCTCAAAACTCATGAACGCTACAGTTATAAGCCTTTTCAGACATATAACAGGGTTTCTCTACCATATAAGATCCTCAATGTATGAATGTATACACTGACATATGGAAAACTGACACACCTTCGATTTCATCTCTTGTCACACTTTGAAATTTTTTTATCTTCTTGTCACATTCTTCTTTCTCTTCCTCTTCCTCTTCTTCTTTCTCTTCCTCTTCCTCTTCTTCTTTCTCTTCTTCTTCTTCTTTTAATTCTTCAGTTCAAATGACCTACCTCAAAATTGGGCAAGTATTTGCTGTGGGTTTTATCAACCATCTTCATTTAGGAGTGTACATGATCCTTGATGAACAAACAACGAACGTACTCTTTAATTGGAGAATAATAAAAGCTGTGAAACAAGGAGTAAGAGCATTTCCATTCAAATGTAGGGATAGTAGTGCCAAAAAATCAAGAGTACTATATGCACCTTCAACATTTGAATAGAAATTTTTTACTCTTGTATGTTTTTATTGTTGCATATCATATTTCTAGATGTGGGATCTTGTTTCTAATGCACCCTATGTTTGTATAGTATAGTGCTTACCAAATTTCTGGTTTGTTCACTGGCTATACTGTGATTTATATATAAACACTCACCTGGGGTAGGTTCAGATGTCTAGATGAGTAAATATGATATCCTCAAGCATATGTATGTAAGCATATGTATGATATTATACCATGAATACAACATGCTGTGTGTGTTTATTTAGCAGCATACCCAGAGGAGTATCTGTTACAAATAATGTGTTTTCCAATCATGCAATAAAAACATTAAGTAATCTCATGTGAAAGGTCAGGTTTCTAGATGAGAATTCACCTGGAGTAATTTCAGGTCTACATCTGTTAGAGGGATGATCATCTACAGATCCATTCAGAAATCTGACCTCTCCAACATGTACCCAGTCAATGTCTTCATGTGATCTAGGAAACCTCACTAGTATATACCATGTGAGGTAGGATATATCCCCTTGAAGAGGAATTCCGACAGTTGATAGAGAGTCACATGATGAGTTGGAACGGGTGTGGTCTCTAGCCAATATTTCAAATTCAAAACCGAATATTAAGTCACAATTATTAGTAGCAAGCACCGAAATGATTGGGGCACCAATGTTCCACTCAGGACAGAGGAACAAGTCCAACTCAATTGCAGTCAGTGACACAGCTGTGTTGAAGCCAAATGTCAGCAAAACATGATCAAAGTGGATATCTGGATCATCTGAAACCTTCCTCAGTGTCACTAGCTGAGATGCCCAGTTGGAGGTACTTGTGTCAATAGCTGGAGAGTAACCATCAACCAGGTAACTTTCATTGTTATCACATACCATCACACCACCTCTGTCTACTAGTGGACTAGCACATCCCATGGTGATATCAGATCCATTGACTGATTCTATTCCTTGTGGTGCTACCTGCACTGACAATAATGCCTTAGAACCTGCATGATTATGAACAGCACATGTGTACACTTAATCATCACTGGACATATAAGTGAGGTACACACTAGATAGCTGAGCCTACTATTTTTAACGTAGTGGAATAGTATGTGAGACTAGTTATAAAGATTGTGTTTGGTTCCAGAATACTGGTCTTTTTAAATTAGCTACTGCCTCTTTCTTCAGCCTACTTGTTTTTCACTCTGCTCTCATGATATGTTCATAGTGCAGATACTGCCTTCAAACTTATTTGTCCCAATACCATCTATGGACAAGAGATGTAATTGTTTGCGATGATTTAAAAAGCTTCAAAACACACAACACACAACTAAAGGTATTACACTATCCTTTCTATCAAATTCCTTTTTGATGCTTTAATAAATTATACACTTGTGCTTACATGCTTGCTCTTCTTTATTTTAACAGGCTTCAAAACCACTTTTACTGCAAGTGTGCATCTTCAAAAACATTTGTGTCACCTTGCGTAGGTGAATCAATAGCTGTTATATATTTCAGCACTTTGCAACAGGAGCCTGTAAACCACACAGTTTCTAAGTGTCATTAGTACATAGACGGCTATCTAACACAGATTATGCACACACATTGAAGCCATCTATGTACTAATGACACTTAAACACAGTGTGTGGTCAACAGGCTCCTGTTGCAAAGGTGCTGAAATATGCTGTAGTCTCATGCCCAGACCACACCCCAAAGGGAAAGCCTCTGGTCGCTTTCCTGTTTCGCCACATTTCTTGGGACTGTACATAAAATTAGAAAGATATTTCACAAAACAACTTATGTATATAGATCTGTGTGAACTGCTTCTGGAAATGTGATTTGTAGTTTGATTTCTCAAAGTGAGTCCCAAGAAATGTGGCAAAAGCGACCAGACCCTTTCCCTTCAGGGTCAAGTCTGGGCACAGAACTATACCTGCTATAGAGCTGGGGTGTTTATTCAACGTTAATGTCATGATAGTTTACTTCCGCCGCATAAACATCTTCATGATGGTTTACCTAGGATCATATGCACTATCAATTTTCATTCATTTACATTAGCTTGATTTGGTTTTGGGCATAACTACCACTATATCTATGGGACTTGTGTGCATGACTCAGACAAAACGTTCAAATAGAGTCTGTTATCTCTTTTAACTCCAATGCCCTGTTTCTGTGTAACTGCTCTCTATTGAAACCAAAATGTAATTGTCACTTGCTGACCTCCTGGATATAGACTGAGGGAGACTGTGGCTGAGAAGACCAAACACCAAGTTCTCACTGTCTTCATGACTGGTCTCACCTCTAGACTCCTGTTCTGCTCTTCTGTTATCTGAGAAGAGCTACTTACTAGTTTCGCTTAGATTCTCCCTTCTTCTGCGCGCAAGCAGCAGCTAACCACAAGCGAGAGCACAACTGGCAGCTAGAGGGTCGAACAATGCGCACTGTACCGCTCACGCCCGGTCGTACGCGCATGCGCGGATATGTAGGCTAATGAATAATTAATAAGCCTCACCTAGGATTTAATCCTAGTTACGCCCCTGGTGTTAAATTTATCATCTCATCTCACTTAAGTCACTTCGTCCTGTATTATACCAGTCATCTATAGGGCCACACATGCAATGCCGACATGCACTATTTCATCAACATTTCCTCATGTAATATTAGTCACTTGGTCTTCACCTCATCCCTAGTTCCTGATTTATGGTGAGAGTGACAGTCATCAGGAGAGATGCTGCTGACACTCCAATGATAGTTGAGATACAACCACAATCATTCTCCCTCTTACCAGGAACTAAAGAAGATTGCACTTGAATATGATCAGGGGAACGTAAAGCAGTTTATATTAAGAACACACAGTAACAAGTCATGACATAAAGCCTGCTCTATACAGAGCATTATAACTGTCTCTGTCCTATACTGTCAACACTAACACAACTCACCTAAAGTACATGATTCAATACAGGGTAGTTCACATTTTGTTGACGGTGTTACTGTTGGTGTACTGCTCAATGATACAGAACTGACAGATATTTTCACTGGTCGCTCTGTAGTGGCAGGATAATTGCTCAGTGAAGTGTCCATTGGAGTACTGGTCAAACCTGTGTAATGTTGAAGGATTGAAGTGCCCAAAAATTATGCAGCAAGGTGGAGAGAATGATAGCATGCAATAATATAAAGTGTAAAAATCAATAAATGTTGAAGGATGTAGGGATGATAATGTCAAAAATTAAGGAAACAAGATTGTAATGACTGGAGTGGTGCACTGTGAACAATTGATAATGATATGACCATACAAAACTTATGTATGCAGGAAATGATGAATACCCACGTGGAAATTATGCATACATGACAATGACAGAGTTGCAACATAACATTATATAGTTCGAAGTTTGGAGTTCACGCTACCACAAAGATGAATTGCAATTCATGTATGCAGACAAGGAATAATTGCATGCTACAATAACAACATGCCTACATTTTATTCCGTGGGGTTATGCATGTTGTTATTGTTGCATGCAATTATTCCTTCTCTGCATACATGAATTGCAATTCATCTTTGTGGTAGCGTGAACTCTGAACTTTGAACTATATAATGTAACTCTGCCATTGTCGTGCATGCATAATTTCCACGTGGTTTTTCATTTCCTGTATACATAAGTTGAGTAACATTTAACAAAGAAGACAATAAGTCCTAATGGTCCATCAACTATTCCAACTATTCAACATTGTCAGTCCCTCAAGTTGGGACAGCCCTTAAGGTTGGAAGTATATAGTCACAGTCCCTATCAAAGTCATTGATTGACTAGATGTAGGATGAGTGTTAAAGTTGGTACTATTTGTGTTCACTGACTCACCAGGTGTAGGATGACTGGTAGTTTCAATATATCTAGAGGAAATGACATCTGTGGTGTGAATAACTTCAGTAGGCTTAGGCTGTTTGGGGCAGCTTGGGTCTAGATGAATTTTAGACATTTATAATGTTTACTGAAAGAGAGTGGCATACATGTGCATGCCATACAGACATTTGGTTAATATGTATATGGGTGATTCCAAATCATTTCTACAAATGTTTTGACATCACCTTCTCAGAATCGAAAGAAACTTGGTATAATAATATTAGTAATACTTATGGCTTTATAAAGCCAGACAAACTTTTACTTTCCTTCATGTCATCGTTTTCTGGTTAAGGCCAAATAAAAAGTGACCTTTTTTATAATATTTGCTACACTGGCCACTACTCAATTTCCTTATTAACCCTCGCGCATGCGCGGGAGGGTTATTGTAGTCAGTCTGTGTGTGTGTGTGTGTGTGTGTGTGTGTCTGTCTGTCTGTCTGTAAACAACTTTTCTCGTAAACCGTGACTCCTATGAGAACCAAACGTGGAGATATGAAGAAGCATCATTAGTACTCGCCACAGTTAACGTCTGGAGCGGAAAGAAGAGACCAGACCTGCGTTGTTGAAGAAAAGCGGTAAATTGCCGATTTTCGTTAACCATGATTGTTGTGATTGCCAAACATGGATATATTGACAAGCAGTATTGCTACTTCGTAATAGTAAGTCTGGAGCTGTATCGTCAGAAGCGTATCAGTTTTAGGCAGCGGTTTATGCCTGAAGGTGCGCATTAATTGGAGATCGCAACAAGCACGACTTGCCGTTACATATAGTTTTGCATTAGCTACAAGTATTTATAGCACGAAGAGAGTCAGGAGCTCTTTTACATTTACTTGGTAGTCATAACTGCGCGAGGGTTACGCACTTTACAAGTGCATTTCATTTTTAATTGTTATGTAAAATAAACTATACCACCTCCCAGCATGAAGAATGGACTTTCATATGGTGTGTTATATGGCTTCATCCAATAAAGCTGGAAGAAAATGAGTCTTTTAATTTTTGACCTTTGACCCCTCAAAAATGCTGATCTAATCTTTCTGAAAATTGGTGTGGTGCCCTCTAGACCCTTGACTAACAGTTGTAGAAGTTTGGTTGTGGGACTCTATTGGGATTAGGAGATACATACTGGTATACAATGGTATGTAGGCATTTTAATCAAAGTCATTTGCACTGCATTGTTTCACACCACAATGAAGTGTTTGAAAAATACAATCAATTTTTAAGTCAAATAAGTCATGTTGATTAAGTTATCGATAAAAATGATTTTTTTCTATAGTGAACTAAATGAGAAAAAATGTAATCATAAATGAATTTCATAGTTTCATTGACTTTACTGGCCCAATATGAAACTTTTCACATGCAAATATAATTTCTTTTGCTAATGCACGCAGTAAAAACCAGTGAAACAAGTGTAAAAATATTTTATTAAAATGTTGGAAGATGTAGGGATGATAGTGCCAAAAATCACCTCCTCTTGTCCTCCTCTGAATTGACATTTGCAACATATCATGTAGGGAATACTAGGGATAAGGGTTACGCATGTTATTATCTGCTTTTGCCTGCATGCTGCACTTTGTTTCTATGCATTTTGGCACTTCCCTCCCTACATCCCTTAACATTTCAGTGAAAATGTTTTACCCTCAACACATATGCAGAGTTTTACCTCCTTGCATACCTATAAGCAGGATAGCTAGTCTAGCAATTGTCAGTGACTCTTAGTAGTTCCTGTCTCAGTGCCTAAGGTAAGGGCATGGGTTTCCGGACGGGATGCATATTCTGAACAATAGCTGACAATTGCAATTCAAGATAGATAAAATAACTAAATGCCATCTACATGAAGGTAAGGAAGTATCCTACCCTTGTACCCAAAAATTGTTTGTTGCATTCTCTTTGTTGACAAGAAAACGGGCCAGTTTGAAAACCCTTCCCGTCTGGAACCCCCCGCCCATATACCTTACTGAGCACAATAGTGGGTGGGTGAAGCACTCACAGAGCAGGCTATTTGTCTGAAAGGCTAATAACATCTAGATCTGCATTTAGGAGCTCTGAGCTGTTACATTTGAGGCTAATAGGTATGTCGGTGACACCCTACATAGAGAGTCTACTGACTCTCTGATATAGGATGTAGGATGACTATCAGTCAAAGACACATGGAATGTAATCTCTAGTGCTCATAACTCAGGTAGCCAGTGCAATGCAGCCTGTATCTGGAGTTAGGTTGGTATATATGCCATACAGGTATTTATATATACATATATATACTTACCAGGATTGATGATACTACTAATGAAAAACCTGACCTCTCCCACGTAAGCCCACTCATTAAATTGGTTTAATTCCGCTGAAATATGCCATGAATGGTAGGTGGTAGAAGTTGCAATGTCACCAACAGGAAATCTGACAGTTGATAGAGAATCACATGATGGCCTGGGTCGTGTTGCACCTCGAATATGTCTTGAGGTAGAACTGAAGACTAGACTACTATTTTGATCAGCATACACAAAGAATGATTGAGCCATACTGTTCCATCGAGAACAGAGGAACAAGTCCAATTCAATTGAATCAGGATATACAGCTCTGTCAAAGTCAAATGTCAGTACAACACCATCAAATGTAGTTTGTCCAATAACCTGTCCTGTAGTCTTCCTCACTGTCACTAGCTGAGATGCCCAGTTGGAGGTACTTGTGTCAATAGTTGGAGAGCAAACATCAGCCAGGTAACTTTTGTCATCACATACCACCACACCATCTCTCTCTACTAGTGGACTAGCACATCCCATGGTGCTATCAGATCCATAGATTGACTTTATTCCTTGTGGTACTACCTGCACTGGTATTTCAGCACCTGGACCATTGAAACAAAGCAACCTTATTAAACAGCTGCAGTTTTTTCTAAGGGTAACGTTCCATGTATATACCATGGAAGCTACAAAGGTGTCGACATTGGAGCAGTTGTTATCCAGTTCATTAATATTGGCTTCCCCTGGGAAGATTAGTTTCAGGCTATATATACTCTCAACTATAATTTTCATTCTGGGAGTGTAAGCTTGTTAGAAATAATACTCAGGAGAAAAATGCTAAAGGATGTAGGGATGATGGTGCCACATATATATGCAGCAAGACGGATGGGGTTATGCACGTTATTATTGTTGCATGCCCTCATCCCTAGCTTGTCTTGCTGCATATACATGCTGCACTTGCAGATTTTTGGCACTGTCATCCCTACATCCTCTATAGCAAAGGTTTTTACACTTGTAGAATACATGTCCATAGCACACTAGCTATGTTAGAAGTAGGAAGAAAAGAAAGGCAACTCAGACAAACAAGATACACAGTACATGTCATTCACTCATACTATTCAGGGGCGATGGAAGCTCTAATTGGTCCCGCGAAATGTACGAGTGCTAGGGGATAATTAATAATTCATAGTTTTCTGCGCATGCACAAGCTCACTCGCGGTAGCTCGGCATGTGTAAGTACTTTAGGTCTGAACCACAGAATGATATTAATAAAAAGTAATGCCACGAGTGCACATGCGCGTCGGTTTCAGAGCAAATAATGTTATGAATACAAAATGTATATAATGAGCAGCGTCAATATTGGTCCCGCAGTGGCGGGACCTGCGGTACCGGCTCGGCGCCCCTTCTATTATACTGTTCCACACACCATGCACACTGTAACACGTGAAATACTCGAATCCTTCTATTTCTTTCAACTCGCTCCTCACTCCCTGTTCCAAAAAATGACAGAAAACTCGCTTGATTAATATAATAATAATAATAGATTTTATTGACAAGTTACGGCCAGAGGCCCAAAGGTCAGAGTGTATATATGTCAACAAAAACCACAAAGACATACCACCATAAAATAACTAAGTAATAGCATCTTCCAACTCTGCTTGTCTTGTCTGAAAGGAGATTTTGATGAATCTTGCCAGTGCATATTGTAACGTTTCACTTTTAGTTCCTAACAAGAACAAAAACTTGTCTGCGGTACTAAAATAGACAAAGGACTTGTTCAATGTTACACATTCTCTCAGAAGAACTTGTCTATTCTCTGAATAAAGAGGGCACTCTAATAGAAAATGCATTTCATCCTCCACAGTGTTCTTACAAAACCAACATAGCCTTTCTTCCAGTGCTAGCTTATGAGGGCGGTTGTATCTTCCTGTCTCAATTCTTAGTGCATGTGCACTTACTCTAAACTTTGTAAGTGGTACTCTGAGGTGAACTGGTAAATTTAAATATGACTCTATTTCAAAATGGCTTTTAAATAGCTTATAGGTGTGAAGTTTACCTGCTGTTTCACTAAGCACTGTTCTCCATTCCTGAATGAATTGATCCATTAATCTCTCCTTAACATTCTGCATCAACGTAGAAGGCTCAATCAAATCTGTCATTAACCAACATTCGGAAAAACCCAGACTGTCTAGAAGTGATTTAACCTTCACTGCCCACTTTAGAGATGAATTCCTAGCCATACAATATGCATCATAAACAAGAGAAGGGATTTGCCAATTGGTAACAATTCTTAGCCAATACTTCAAAATCCTAAGTTTTCTCTTAAGCAACAATGGAGGCCTTGCTAATTCACCATAACATGCCAAGTTAGTTGTGGATGAGGGTACACCCAGAGCAAACTTACAAAAGTTTCTATGAACTATCTCCACACTATCTACTTGGCTGAACCCCCACACTTCACATCCGTACTCCAGGACAGGGCATACTAGTGAATCAAATAAATGACACATAATTTTTGGGTTGGGGTAGTTCAGATTCTGTAAGGCACTTTTTAAAGAAAAAAGGGCTTTCTTCGCTTGGCCAGCCAGTGTTTGTAGGTTTATATCACCACTTTCCTTCATCACTAGCCCTTAATTCTCGTGCAACAGAGCGGCCTGAATACGGGTACGAGCGGCGAGCCGAGCGCGCGTTAGCTCCTGACATGACATGGCATGACATGACATTGACATTGACATTGACATGACATCGCGCATCGACAGCGCCAGCGCGCGAGCGGGAGCGAGCCAACCTAGTCGTACAGCCGGCACGAGATTTCTATATGTATATATTGATGTATCCGACGATGCAATTTGGCCCCGTGTATAAATTGTGTACTTGCATAGAGGCCCGGGGACTGACTGGGGGCTGTCCGCGCGCTACGCGCAAACGTAAAGCCGGCTGAAGTTCAATGGCATGGTCCCTCGACTATGGTTCCCGACATATCACAGCGACGCCCATGCGATCGTCGCGCGATCGCCTGAGCTTATGGTACCTTCGCTGCGACGTCGCTCAGGGGAATTGCCGACTCAATGGCCCAAAGGCAAGCTACGTACGAGTTCGGCTACGTATTTCCTCTGTGTCCGAGCGACGTTTAAGTCCGAGCATTACACTGGCGTAAGAAGTAGGGGAGCTGGGGGGCTTAGCTTCGCTCCTCCATGTTTTTGGAAAAGACCACACATCTCAGTCACTGATACCTGTCTACTTTGCTCTAATTATAATTCCTATTAATTGATATTTGTCTCAGAATGCACCAGAATTGATTTCAGAGCATATAAACAACAAAATCTCCTGGGAGAGCATGCCCCAGCCCCCCAGTACATGTATAGGTTGGGCAACCACAAGGTCAGCCCCTCCATCCAAAGCATCCCCTGCATTAGTGTAATGGATTGTAAGTCCACAACCCTAGCCCCTAGCCCTAGAGTCTAGCCCCGAGACCTACCTCCTAGCCTCTAGTTAGCCACTTATCCACATCTTTTTTGCATCATCGAGGTTGTGCCTCATAATTTGTGACATACATTGGAGTGTTGGTATATCTCCCAGTCTCTACTGCATTGCCAGACTATGACTGCTATGTATATGTATAGTCATGTTTGAGTAGAACTAAGTATGCATAAACGATGTTCTGAAGGAGTTGGAGGGTTATAGCTATCTCCCAGTCTCAGACTACGACAGTTGCTTCTGAATCTTGCCATTGGGCCATTGAGTCGGCAATTCCCCTGAGTGACGTCGCAGCGAAGGTCGTATAAGCGTTGCAGCGACATGTTGGGAATCCCTGAGCGACATGTCGGCAATGCTAGAGCGACGTCTCTCCGACGATCGCGCGACGATGTCGGCAATACTGGAGCGACGTCGCTCCAACGATCGCGCGACGATGTCGGCAATGCTGGAGCGACGATCGCAAGGGCGTCGCCGCGACATGTCGCGGGATCGCCTGGGCGATGTCGGCAATCATTGGAGCGACGTCGCTTCGTCGTGCCAGCGACGTCGCTCAGGCGATCGCGCGACGATCGCATGGGCGTCGCTGCGATATGTCGGGAATGCCCCTCTCGGCCACCATACTGGAATATAGCGGAGCCAAGCTGTACTAGAGGGCGCTAGAGAGGAAGGAAACGCCGCGCTTTCAAAAGTAACGAAACTCGGGAGCCGCAGCTATTAAACGAATAACTTTGACAGAATCGCAGGAGACAACGTCGACTGTCTTGCCTCGGAGACACTGAAGAGTTAGAAACGCGTTTGTCCTGACGTCGCGCTTAAGCAACTAGGAACCGCTGGCCAACAAAGACGAGCTATAGAAACGCAGGCTCACAAAAAGAGGCTCGTCCGAATCAGCTTCGAATTATTGTACCGCATGTGTTGTGCTTCTGATATGCAACATTGTATGCTGTCGTTAAAATACATTTGAGGTATAAAATACGTCGCCCGCTCGCCAAAAATGCTCAGCATTCAACTAGTACTATGAATACTATGACCTCTGACCTTTGTAATTGTACTGAATCCAGTCGTTCAGCCAATGGACGTATACGGATATATCTGCTGAAACCGCTCGCACTATGACAATCGCACGCTGCAGGCCAGCGAGTGAGCTAGTGAGTAGAGCACTAGGTAAATGTATACGGCTGGTGTCATTGCTTTTCTGAGCACGGAATACCTATATGAAACTGTCTTAGTCTCGTACGAAGACCCTCTCTAAAAGCAGGAGAGGGTCTGGTAACATTACTATAGTAGACTTGTGCAGCATGTGTATTTGTTATTTTACACCCACTTGAGAAGCCATAGCCGCTGCACAAGTCTACTGTACAGACCCTCTCCCGCTTTTAGAGAGGGTCTGGGTACGAGATTAAACTGTCTGATCTTGTATCCTGTGTCTTTTGGGCTAGCCCTATATTTGCTTGTATTAACACAATCATCACTTACTCACTCCTGGATGATATAGGGCGAGATAGACTGTGGCCGAGAGGACCAGGAACCAAACTCTCACTGTCTTCATGACTGGTCTCACCTGACTCTTCCCGCATACCTGTCTATCATCTGAGACAAGTTACCTTCCTTTTATGCATTTAAAACCCACAAATGTAGCTATATATGATTGCCGAGCGCCTTAGCGCGGGGCATCCTAATTCCGCAGCGATGTTTGTATGTCAGTCACGCTTCAGGAATTCAATTATAGTCACGCTTATGGCGGAGCGTGGAGGAGTCGGCGCGCGCGCGCACGTTAGTGACAATGTAACTCCGCTGCCGAGGGTACGAAAGAAGACGCAAAGGGAAAGAGATGGCCTCGAAGGGCCAAGTTTGTCTCTTGCTGTACTATATAGCCTCGTACCCAGGCTTTTTCTTACCCCCTCCCCCCCCTGGGCAAGCCCAGTGCAGCCGGAAGAGGTGGACACATGGGGAGGCTTATTAATATAGATGTACTATTTAAGTTTATAATGGTGATAACTAGGTGCGAGCGGAGTGAGCCGACTCAGCCCAGAGGTGCAAATCGATGAGGTCATGGATCGCACTAAAGAATGCGATACGTACCGCGAGGAAAGACTTCAGTTTTTTGCATAGTCATAGAGTCAGAATACTATTAAAATTCGGTAGCATAGGCCAAAGATAGATGCAAGTGACAAATCTGAGTTAAAATAGATATCCACGAAGTGCTACATGACCTCTATTATTTCCCGCTGTAAGTCACTGGAACAGTAGGTGTTCGCCCGAGTTCGATTCTTTTTCTTGAGGTATAGGCTATGGTACTGCGTACAACTGACTACTAGCCTTTGGGGATCCTCGTTTTGCGTTGCGTTGCGACGCTGAAATGGCACATCACGCCATTTTCAACGGAAGATAGGTTGCTGTGGTCAGCAAAAATTGCAATTCGACTGCGATCACATGATACTCCTCTGGACCTTGTGCTCGTACCCAGACCCCACCCCTCGAAGGGAAGGGTCTGGTGATATTGGAGCGTTTTCTTGATTGTGCTGTGTCAGCAGTCACATGACATTGATCACGTGCTTGCATCATTAATTACTACACTCCCGCTCTCATGAACGGTCGAAAAGTGCATTCGTAATTGCTGTGTTGTTGTTGTCTATGTTCATACGTAAAATTTGCTAAAGGTTACCTGTGTCTTCATTGTCAGGCTGGAGCAGTTAGAACACGTGATCAATGTCACGTGGCTGCTGACACAGCACAACCAAGAAAACACCCCTTCGAGGGGTGGGGTCTGGGAGACTAATTTGTCTGTGTACGTAAAATTAGAATCGCATATAGCATTACGGTATTAGTCTGGCTAAGTCACACCCCAATCGCACGGGTCTGGTGACAACCCTATACCGCGTTTGTACCGTGCTGCAGAAATATTGCAGTCCAATCAGATTTCTACGGTGGCCGAGAAGGGCTTTTCGCTTTCGCAAAAGTGAAAAGCCCTTCCCAATCAGATTTCTACAGTGGCCGAGAAGGGCTTTTCGCTTTCGCAAAAGTGAAAAGCCCTTCACGGCCACCGTAGGGAGACACACCTGTAGTAGAGTGTGGGACACTTCTGTACGTCAGCAGAAAATTACACAGTCGTTCAGCAAGAGTGAGACCTACGCAATTTTCGTTGAGCGAAGCGCGTAGGGAGAAGCACGCAATTTCCGTTGAGCGAAGCACGCAAATTTCGTTGAGCGAAGCGCGTTGGGAGAAGCACACAATTTCCGTTGAGCGAAGCACGCAATTTTCGTTGAGCGAAGCGTACGATTTGCGTTGCGCGAAGGCAAAAGTGAAAAGCCCTTCTCGGCCACCGTAGAAATCTGATTGGGAAGGGCTTTTCACTTTTGCGAAAGCGAAAAACCCTTCTCGGCCACCGTATGATTGGGTACCTGCTATGGTTGTGTCACGTCTCGGACCACTCTCATATTTACTGGAAACTGAAGACAAGCAATTGTGGAGACGCCACATTGATCAAGTCAAGTCCAGAAAGCCTCATGTGACTCAAACGAGTGCTGATCCAGTGACCGAGTGGGAAGGTCCAGAGGTATCTCGAGCAGAATCAGATATTGAACCAGTTAGAGATCCTGAGCCTGAAGTAGATTCAGCCGGAAATGGAGGAGACGAAGGTGTTGACGCGGCAGATGAGTTTGATACTCTTTTCACACCAGCTGAGGAGACCGCTCGTTACCCTACAAGGAACCGGCAAGTACCAAACTATAGGTATTTATTAATGTTTGATTTCGCATTTATACACGCTATCATTTAAGTGTGAGGGAGTGTAGTGTAGGGTATGTATTATTACTTTATTGTATCCTGTATTGCGCATGCTCAAGACTGATGGTTATTTCATTTCCTGTAGGCATAGTATATAATTTGTGCACATTCTTAGTTTTTGGTCTGTTCTGTCTGTCGATGTAAGATATATTTTTAAGAGATATTACAAGCGACTCGCGCCAGCTCCTCACAGGATACTACAGAGGGCAGCTAGTGCAAAAACCATATAATATTATGGCTTATAAAATGTTGGGGCCCATTATATCCCTCAGAATGTATCGTGTGTGTGTGTTGTGTAGTGTATGGATGTGCAGTAGCCCTGTACCCAGGCTCTTTGTACGAGGCTAGAATGTCTGTTTCACACAATCAACAGACCACTTCGAGATTTTCCACTCAACCATCTGGATTCATATGCATGTGACTGACATTTGTTGTTCAATCTGACATTAACATTACTTTACACTTTCACTTTTATGCATACAATTTAGACCTATTCATCAAATTGTCAGAATATGTCTAAACATGTATCTATGTAAGGCTGGGAGCATTATTCCTGTCTCAATTACTTCACAGTTTCATATTCTACCTCTTCACTTGTGTTGGCTATTTTGTGCAGTGCATACGCGTCATTAGGTGTGACTGGAACATCACTCTGCATTGTGGTAGGGGTCATGACCTCTGTATAGGTCTCATTCCTCTGTACCACATCTTTAGACTTCCTCATTCTGACCATCAGTAGACATTGAGTGATGATGATTATGGTGAGAGTGACAATCATCAGGCGAGATGCTGCTGACACTCCAATGATAGTTGAGATACAACCACAATCATTCTCACTCATACCAGGAACTAAGGAAGATATCACATGAATATGTAACTATCAGCAGTAATAAGTCAGCTAATGAGTTTATTGTACAACATGAAACCTGCTATAAAGCAACACCTACTATATTTGCCCTATACTGTCAACACTGACACAACTCACCTAAAGTACTGCTCAATGACACTGGTGTTGACTGTATAGTTGTTCGGGTACTGCTCAGTGGTGTATAACTGACTGATGTATCCACTGGCTCTGTAGTAATAGTGGGTTTCGTAGAGGTTGATTTACTTTTTGTTGCTAGAGTAGTGACAGAGCCTCTTTGTGACTCAATAGTTGTAGTAGCAGTAAACCTAGTGTCCAGTGAAGTGTGTTAATAGATTATTATACGTTGTATGATGGGCATGGATAAATAATATCGAATACACAATGTAGCAAAGAGTTGGTACACTGTCTATGTAGGGATGGTGTCAACACAACACACCCATTAACCTTGCAACATGAAACTGCTCAGAACTCACGAACGCTACAGTTATAAGCCTTTTCAGACACATAACAGGGTTTCTCTACCATATAAGATCCTCAAGATATGTAACATGCAGGTATACAATAACATATGGAAAACTGACACACCTCCGATTTCATCTCTTGTCACACTTTGAAATTTTTTCACCTTCTTGTCATATTTTGAAATTAACAATTAACATTCTTTTTCTTCCTCTTCCTCTTCCTCTTTCTCTTCCTCTTCCTCTTCTTCTTCTTTTAATTCTTCAGTTCAAATGACCTACCTCAAAATTGGGGCAAGTATATATTTGCTGCGGGTTTTATCAACCGTCTTCATTTAGGAGTGTGCATGATCCTTGATGAACAAACAACGAGTGCATTCTTGGAGAATAATAAAAGCTGTGAAACAGGTAGTAAAAATATTTCCGTTCAAATGTTGAATGATGTAGTGATATAGTAGTGCCAAAAAATCGAATTTACTAGCTATATGCATCCTTCAACATTTGAATAGAAATGTTTTACTCTTGTATGTTCTTATTGTTGCATACCATCATTTCTGCATATGGGATCTTGTTTCTAGTTCCCAGGCCGATTCCAAGCCGCGGAGAAACGGCCTGGTATCGACTGTTCGCGCATGAGCCAAATACCCAACACTCCGTGGGGTATCGGATATTTACGCGCATTTCTAGTATATTTCTGCTACATGTTACCGTGCACTTTCGTATATTCGAATAATATTGCTGCGTCAGCATTTGTGACAGGCTGCCGCTTTTGAAAAAACGCGCTATACAAGCTTTGTCATGGCTCGAAATCACAGTCTACACTACGTACGTGGCTGCCAGGCTCACTGTATGGTATGAACTACAAGGTTTGGGCAAATTAGAAAAATACTTATCATCTTTGTATGCTCAGGCTAGTTAGGAAACTGCTTTGTATTCAAACTTTGTATTCAAATTACAGCGTGCAGTTGAGTTACGTGTCCAAAGCACTGGGTTTTGACCGTCGTTGGTCATGAAGTATACTGTAAAATATCCGTAAAATAAACGGAATTCTTGCGCATGCGCGAACAGTCGATACCAGGCCGTGTCTCCGCGGCTTGGGAACGAGGCTAGTTTCTAATGCACCCTATGTTTGTATAGTATAGTGCTCACCAAAATTTCTGGCTTATTCACTGGCTATACTGTGGTTTATATATAAACACTCACCTGGGGTAGGTTCAGGTGTCTAGATGAGTAAATATGGTATCCTCGAGCATATGTATGCAAGCACATGTATGATATTACCTGACTTTTCACATGAGATTACTCATTGCATGATTGGGAAACACGTTATTTGTAACAGATACTCCTCTGGCTATGCTGCTAAATAAACACACACAGCATGTTGCATTTATGGTATAGAATTTACCTGAAGTAAGGTCTACATGTGCTAGAGGGATGACCATCTATAGATCCAGTCAGAAATCTGACCTCTCCAACATGTACCCAGTCAATGTCTTCATGTGGTCTAGAAAACCTCACTAGTATATACCATGTGAGGTAGGATGAATCCCCTTGAAGAGGAATACTGACAGTTGATAGAGAGTCACATGATGAGTTGGAAGGGGTGTGGTCTGTAGCGAATATTTCAAAATCAAAACCAAATATTAAGTCACTATTATTAGTAGCAAGCACCGAAATGATTGGAGCACCAATGCTCCACTCAGGACAGAGGAACAAGTCCAACTCAATTGCAGTCAGCGACACAGCTGTGTTGAAGCCAAATGTCAGCAAAACATGATCAAAGTAGATTTGAGCATGATCTGAAACCTTCCTCAGTGTCACTAGCTGAGATGCCCAGTTGGGGGTACTTGTGTCAATAGCTGGAGAGAAACCATCAACCAGGTAACTTTCACTTTTATCACATACCATCACACCACCTCTGTCTACTAGTGGACTAGCACATCCCATGGTGATATCAGATCCGTTGACTGATTCTATTCCTTGTGGTGCTACCTGCACTGACAATAATGCCTTAGAACCTGCATGATTATGAACAGCACATGTGTACACTTAATCATCACTAATTATTCCCCTGGATATAAGTGAGGTACACACTAGATAGCTGAGTCTACTATTTATAACGTAGTGGAATAGTATGTGAGACTAGTTATAAAGATAGTGTTTGGTTCCAGAATCCTGGTCTTTTTAAATTAGCTACTGCCTCTTTCTTCAGCCTACTTGTTTTTCACTCTGCTCTCATGATATGTTCATAGTGCAGGTACTGCCTTCAAACTAGTATCTGTTATATATACAGTATATTTCAGCACTTTGCAACAGGAGCCTGTAAACCACACAGTTTCTAAGTGTCATTAGTACATAGATGGCTATCTAACACAGACTATGCACACACATTGAAGCCATCTATGTACTAATGACACTTAAACAGTATGTGGTCAACAGGCTCCTGTTGCAAAGGTGCTGAAATATGCTGTAGTCTCATGCCCAGACCACACCCCAAAGGGAAAGCCTCTGGTCGCTTTCCTGTTTGGCCACATTTCTTGGGACTGTACATAAAATTAGAAAGGATAGGAACGGAATTTCGCATCCAATGGAAGTAATTATATTGCGTAGTACAATAGTCTCGTTTCCAGACCACTCCCAAAGAGAGGTCACTTTCTTGGGACTGTATATAAAATTAGAAAGAAATTTCACAGAACAACCTATGTATATAGATCTGTGTGAACAGTTCAATGTTAATGTCATGATAGTTTACTTCCGCCGTATAAACATCTTCATGATGGTTTACCTAGGATCATATGCACTATCAATTTTCATTCATTTCCATTAACTTGATTTGGTTTTGGGCATAACTACCACTATATATATGGGACTTGTGTCAGACAAAACATTCAAATAGAGTCTGTTATCTTTTTTAACCCCAATGCTCTGTTTCTGTGTAACTCTCTGTTGAAACCAAAATGTAACTGTCACTTTCTGACCTCCTGGATATAGACTGAGAGAGACTGTGGCTGAGAAGACCAAACACCAAGTCCTCACTGTCTTCATGACTGGTCTCACCTCTAGACTTCTGTTATCTGAGAAGAGCTACTTACTAGTTTCGCTTAGATTCTCCCTTCTTCTGCGCGCAAGCAGCAGCTAACCACAAGCGAGAGCACAACTGGCAGCTAGAAGTTATAAAGGGTCGAACAATGCGCAATGTACCGCTCACACCCGGTCGTACGCGCATGCGCGGGTATGTAGGCTAATGAATAATTAATAAGCCTCACCTAGGATTTAATCCTAGTTACGCCCCTGGTGTTAAATTTATCATCTCATCTCACTTACGTCACTTCGTCCTGTATTATACCTGTCATCTATAGGGCCACTCATGCAATGCCGACATGCACTATTTCATCAACATTTCCTCATGTAATATTAGTCACTTGGTCTTCACCTCATCCCTAGTTCCTGTCTACTTAGTATAAATGGAGCCAACTTCTGTTTGTAGGGAGTAAAGTACAAGGAAAAGGGTGCTATCGTTGATTGTAACTGAGTGTTTGTGTATCATTCACTTTTATATGTTAGTTTGTCAGATTAAAATATCAATTTCCAAGTGTTTGTCAGAAGCAGAGACAGCATGTCAAAAGTTGGGGGGGAGGGGGGGGGTTGGTATTCATGAAGTTGGGAGTTATTTATTATTATATACATTCATTCTGAATACATCCGGCATAGGCTATTAGTATTTAATACATTCTTCATGACAGCCTCCCAGTTTGGGGAGGCTCAGCCCCCCCTTATCAAAAAGTGGGGGGGGGGGGGGCTCAAGCCCCCCCTGCCCCCCCCCCCCAGGATCTCTGCTTGTGTTTGTTTTACACTGATATGACAGTCATGTGACTGTGTGCATGTGCAAGCCAAGTATACATAGCTAAGAACACCATACCATCAAACATCATCTGGATTCATGTGCACTTACAAAACTGAACATTTGTTGTTGGAAATCTTTCATTTTTATAGTGTTTATTCTTACATACAGACCTATTTCAGGATATTAAAATTATGTGACTAAAGTATGTATAATATATTACACGTAAGGTGCATTCTTATATGAGTTCCATTACTTTACAATTTCATATTCCACCTCTTCACTTGTGTTAGCTATTTTGTGTGGCGCATATGCCTCATTAGGTGTGACTGGAACATCACTCTTCATTGTGGTAGGGGTCGTGACCTCTGTATAGGTCTCATTCCTCTGTACCACATCTTTAGACTTCCTCATTCTGACCATCAGTAGACATTGAGTGATGATGATTATGGTGAGAGTGACAATCAGCAGGAGAGAGAGTGATGATACTGCTGACACTCCAATGATAGTTGAGATACAACCACAATCATTCTCCCTCTTACCAGGAACTAAAGAAGATTGCACTTGAATATGATCTGGGGAACGTAAAGCAGTTTATATTAAGAACATACAGTAACAAGTCATGACATAAAACCTGCTATATACAGAGCATTATAACTGTCTCTGTCCTATACTGTCAAAACTGACACAACTCACCTAAAGTACATGATTCAATACAGACTAGTTCACATTTTGTTGACTGTATTACTGTTGGTGTACTGCTCAATGATACAGAACCGACAGATATTTTCACTGGCCGCTCTGTAGTGGCAGGATTATTGTTCAGTAAAGTGTCCATTGGAGTACTGGTCAAACCTGTGTAATGTTGAAGGATTGAAGTGCCCAAAAATTATGCAGCAAGGCAGAGAGAATGATAGCATGCAATAATATAAAGTGTAAAAATCAATAAATGATGAATACCCATGTGGAAATTATGCATACATAATAATGGTAGAGTTACAGCATAACATTATATAGTTCGAAGTTTAGAGTTCACGCTACCACAAAGATGAATTGCAATTCATGTATGCGGACAAGGAATAATTGCATGCTACAATAACAACATGCCTACATTTTATTCCGTGGGGTTATGCATGTTGTTATTGTTGCATGCAATTATTCCTTCTCTCCATACATGAATTGCAATTCATTTTTGTGGTACCATAAACTAAGAACTTTGAACTATATAATGTTATGTTGTAACTCTGCCATTGTTGTGCATGCATAATTTCCATGTGGTTTTTCATCATTTCCTGCATACATAAGTTGAGTAACATTTAACAAAGAAGACAATAAGTCCTAATGGTCCATCAACTATTCCAACTATTCAACATTGTCAGTCCCTGAAGTTGGGACAGCCCGGTTGGAAGTATACAGTCACAGTCCCTATCAAAGTCATTGATTGACTAGATGTAGGATGAGTGTTAAAGTTGGTATTATTTGTGTTCACTGACTCACCAGATGTAGGATGACTGGTAGTTTCAATATATCTAGAGGAAATGACATCTGTGGTGTGAATAACTTCAGTAGGCTTAGGCTGTTTGGGGCAGCTTGGGTCTAGATGAATTTTAGACATTTATAATGTTTACTGAAAGAGAGTGGCATACATGTGCATGCCATATAGACATTTGGTTAATATGTATATGGGTGATTCCAAATCATTTCAACAAATGTTTTGACATGAACCTCTCAGAATCAGACAAAACTTGGTTTATTAGTAGTACTTATAGTTTTATAAAGCCAGACAAACTTTCACTCTCCTTCATGTCATTGTTTTCTGGTTAAGGCCAATTAAAAGTGACCTTTTTTATAATATTTGCTACACTGGCCACTACTCAATTTCCTTATTTTTAATTGTTTTGTAAAATAAACTATGACACCTCCCAGCATGAAGAATGGACTTTAATGTGGTGTGTTGTATGGCTTCATCCAATAAAGTTGGAAGAAAATGACAGTCTTTTAATTTTTGACCTTTGACTCCTCAAAATATGCTGATCTAATCTTTCTGTGGATGCCCTCTAGACCCTTGACTAACAGTTGTGGAACTTTGGTTGTGGGAGTCTATTGGGATTAGGAGATGCATACTGGTATACAATGGTACATAGGCATTTTAGCATTGTTTCACACCACAATGAAGCGTTAGCCAGAAAAATACGTTATTAGGAGATGCATACTGGTATACAATGGTACATAGGGTACGGGATTAGGAGATGCATACTGGTATACAATGGTACGTAGGGTACGGGATTAGGAGATGCATACAGGTATACAATGGTACATAGGGTACGGGATTAGGAGATGCATACAGGTATACAATGGTACATAGGGTACGGGATTAGGAGATGCATACAGGTATACAATGGTACATAGGGTACGGGATTAGGAGATGCATACAGGTATACAATGGTACATAGGGTACGGGATTAGGAGATGCATACAGGTATACAATGGTACATAGGGTACGGGATTAGGAGATGCATACTGGTATACAATGGTACGTAGGCATTTTAGCATTGTTTCACACCACAATGAAGCGTTAACCAGAAAAATACAATCAATTTTTAAGTCAAATAAGTCATGTTGATTAAGTTAGACAAGTAAATAAAAAATTTAGGAAATTTGAAGTGTAATATAGGAATTGCATAAAAATGAACAGAGACAAGATTGGGACACAGACATGCTATGTACATCAACATACCTTTTAGTACATTGATGTATATAGCATGTCTGTGTCCCAATCTTGTTTCTGTTCATTTTTATGCAATTCCTATATTACACTTCAAATTTCCTAAATTTTTTATTTACTTGTCTCTTGTCATTTTGTCTCTTGTCATTTTTTTACTATTGTAAGCAATAATTCTCCCTAGCATGTCCTCTCCATATCCATAAACATCTGACCAAGTATTGAGCTACTGCGTGATTAGTACTGAGGGCGTGGTTTGGTTGCAAGCAGCAGCTGCGTACACTTTGGTCTATAAGCAAACCTGCTAGCAACGTACTATCAGTCACCAGCGCTTTGGCTTGGTGGTATATAGTATCGTGGTAGAATAGCGTGCCGTTTCTCCAGCAGACGGCATATAAGCATATATACTATATGGTATCTATGATATAAGCTTACTGAGGTATATACGTAGAGGCAGAGCACTGTACGCGTGTGCAGTGTTCTGACAGTGAGAGTAGCACAAGAATCGTCAACACATCTCTGTTTTGCTTATGTAGTACTAAGTGCTAGTTGCTTTACAAATCGTCAACACGTTCTCTATCAGCCGGTTCACTCGTGCCTAGTTGTTACGCGCTAGTTGCTAGGCTTTTGCGCATGCGCGGCTGGTGTAAATGACGTCATTAATGAGTCTTGTCTCATGACGTAATCGTTTTCTTGTATGACGCAAGCTAACTATATACGTGTACTATGCACGTACATTCAAAATGAATTACGTAATGTGTATATATATATGTACATGTATTGCATTGAGAGGAGTGTTAACATCATTATTACAAGAATCACAAGGGTTAATAAAATATGCTTTTGTCATGTTGCTATTAGCGATGATATCTCTACACATGCTAACTTTCAGGTTGATAGTTACCATGGTTGCTGAGTTTTGCTCATTAGTTATCCTCATTCATAATACATTGCTGGGAGAGATAACGATCAGTAGTACATGAACTACAAGGGTTAACGAACAAATTATACCTCTATTCCCCAGTACGTATTGATACATTTTCACATGCAAAGATTCAATTTCATTGATTTTATGGTTATTGAGTTACGCTTCTTCAAGAAGAAGAAGAAGAAGAAGAATAATAACAAGTAAATAAAAAATTTAGGAATTTGAAAGGAAATATAGGGATTGCATAAAAAGGAAAGGAGACAAGATTAGGAGACAAGATTGGGACACAGACATGTTATGAAATATCAACGTAACATTATGGGTACGTCGATATATCATAACATGTCTGTGTCCCAATCTTGTCTCCTAATCTTGTCTCCTTTCCTTTTTATGCAATCCCTATATTTCCTTTCAAATTCCTAAATTTTTTATTTACTTGTCTCCCATCATTTTTTTATGGACCTAACTACATGCATTTTGCTATTTTTGTAGTTTACTTGGTAGCAAACATATTAGCTAATAGAGCTTGTAGCCTGAGGCTATCCAACATTTTTATCGCAACATCAATTGTTTGTGTATTATATTGTACCAAATTTTACTTTTAGTGGAGCTTTTGTTAATGAAATACAGCAAAGTAGTGCCTGGGGCTACTATTTACAAGATTACAAGATTTTATCTCAGCATTAATTATTGGGATATTAAGCTTTAACACCACACAAATTTCCACATTTTGTGCTACTTTTTTAGCGAGATATAGCTAACTATTGCCTGAGGATATTTTGTTGTTATATTACAAGTTTTACATTGTTTACAGAGATTTTATCACAACATTGATCATTGGGGTATTAAGCTCTACCATCACACCAATTTCACATTTAGTAGAGCTTCTGTTAGTAAGATACGGTAATGCTAGCCTGAGGCTATTTTTACAAAATTTACATAGTTTACAGAGATTTTATCACAATGTTGATCTTTGGGGTATCAAGCATTACCATCATACCAATTTTCACATTTAGTAGAGCTTCTGTTAGTAAGATACAGTAATGCTAGCCTGAGGCTATTTTTTACAAGATTTACATGGTTTACAGAGATTTTATCACAATGTTGATCTTTGGGGTATCAAGCATTACCATCATACCAATTTTCACATTTAGTAGAGCTTCTGTTAGTAAGATGCAGTAATGCTAGCCTGAGGCTATTTTTTACAAGATTTACATGGTTTACAGAGATTTTATCACAATGTTGATCTTTGGGGTATTAAGCTTTACCATCATACCGATTTTCACATTTAGTAGAGCTTCTGTTAGTAAGATACAGTAATGTTAGCCTGAGGCTATTTTTTACAAGATTTACATAGTTTCCAGAGATTTTATCACAATGTTGATCTTTAGGGTATTAAGCTCTACCATCACACCAATTTCCACATTTAGTGGAGCTTTTGTTAGTGAGATACAGTAATGCTTGCCTGAGGCTATTTGTTGTTGTATTACAAGATTTACATTGTTTACAGAGATCTTATCACAATGTTGATCATTAGCGTATTACACTTTACCATCATACCAATTTCCATATTCAATGGAGCTTTTATTAGTGAGATACAGTAATCCTTGCCTGAGGCTATTTGTTGTTATATTACAAGATTTACATTGTTTACAGAGATTTTATCACAACGTTGATCATTGGGGTATTGAACTATACTATCATAAAAAATTTCACATTTAGCAGCCCTTTCATTAGTCAGATATAGGATTGTGTGGCCCCATTAATAATACATGGCCTGAGGCTATTTTTGTTTATTTTACAAGAAGTACATTGTTTACAAAATTTTTAACATGACGATGCACTATCCCCGGTGGAACTACATAACTGTACCAAGTTTCATGTTTAGATGTGTTACCGTTAGTGAGTTACGCTTCTTCAAGCGGAAGAAGAAGAAGATGGAGAATTTACAAAACGGACTTTTGTTAATTTAACACCTTTCTCGCGCATCAAATTATACCATTTTATAATCACAGTTAGTTTCTGGGTATAGTTACACATTCATATCAACAGAAGTCCAGTAGGTAGCAAACTGAAAGTGAAAGTGATGAAAAAGCTTATATATGGTTTTCAATGGGGATAGACCATAGCAATCCCTATATACACAGTACTACTGTACTGTGTGATAACAAGTAAATAAAAAATTTAAGAAATTTGAAGTGTAATATAGGAATTGCATAAAAATGAACAGAGACAAGATTGGGACACAGACATGCTATGTACATCAACATACCTTGTAGTACATTGATGTATATAGCATGTCTGTGTCCCAATCTTGTCTCTGTTCATTTTTATGCAATTCCTATATTACACTTCAAATTTCTTAAATTTTTTATTTACTTGTCTCTTGTCATTTTTTTACTATTGTAAGCAATAATTCTCCCTAGCATGTGCTCTCCATGTCCATAAACATCTGACCAAGCATTGAGCTACTGTATAAATGCGTGATTAGTACTGAGGGCGTGGTTTGGTTGCAAGAAACAGCTGCGTACACCTTTGGTCTATAAGCAAACCTGCTAGCAACGTACTATCAGCCACAAGCGCTTTGGCTTGGTGGTACATGTATATAGTATCGTGGTAGAATAGCGTGCCGTTTCTCCAGCTGCAGCAGACGGTATATAAGCATAGATACTATATGGTATCTATGATATAAGCTTACCGAGGTACATACGTAGAGGCAGAGCCAACACACTGTACGCGTGTGCAGTGTTCTGACGGTGAGAGTAGCACAAGAATCGTCAACACATCTCTGTTTTGCTAAGTGCTAGTTGCTATACAAATCGTCAACACGTTCTCTATCAGCCAGTTCACTCCGTGCCTAGTTGTTACGCGCTAGTTGCTAAGCTTTTGCGCATGCGCGGCTGGTGTAAATGACGTCATTAATGAGTCTTGTCTCATTACGTAATCGTTTTATTGTATGACGCAAGCTAACTATATACGTAAAACGTATGTACTATGCACGTACATTCAAAATGAATTACGTAATCGCTATATATGTACATGTATTGCATTGAGAGGAGTGTTAACATCATTATTACAAGAATCACAAGGGTTAATAACATATGCTTTTGTCATGTTGCTATTAGCGATGATATCTCTAAACATGCTAACTTTCAGGTTGATGGTTACCATGGTTGCTGAGTTTTGCTCATTAGTTATCTCCATTCATAATACATTGCTGGGAGAGATAACGATCAGTAGTACATGAACTACAAGGGTTAACGTAAAAATTATACCTCTATTCCCCAGTACGTATTGAAACAATTCCACATGCAAAGATTCAATTCCATTGATATTATGGTTATTGAGTTACGCTTCTTCAAGAAGAATAATAAGAAGAAGAAGAAGAAGATAGAAAACATGGCAAAAATGTGAAAAGCACTTTTTAAGTTATTACACACATTTTACATCACAACACATCCAATTTTTGCATACTAGTTATATTTCACACATTTTTTACCTTGATATCATTAAAAGTGAAATCAACCTCAAATTGAAAGTGAAAATGAAGAATATCCTTATATATGGTTTTCAATGGGGATAGACCATAGCAATCCCTATATACACAGTACTACCGTACTGTGTGATAAGATGAAGAACATGGGCAAAAATGTGAAATGCACTTTTGTGATATTACGCATATCTTACATCACAGATCAACCAATTTTTGTTTCATGGTTATTTTTCACGCATTCTTCACCTTGATACCATTAAAAGTGGAATCAACTTCAAATTGAAAGTGAAAATGAAGAATATCCTTATATATGGTTTTCAATGGGGATAGACCATAGCAATCCCTATATACACAGTACTACCGTACTGTGTGATATTTCTATAGCGGACTAAATGAGCAATCACAAATGAATTTCATAGTTTTGTTGACTTTACTGGCCCAATATGAAACTTTTCACATGCCGATGTAATTTCTTTTGTTAATGCACACAGTAAAAACCAGTGAAACAAGTGTAGAAATATTTTATTAAAATGTTGGAAGATGTAGGGATGATAGTGCCAAAAATCACCTCCTCTTGTCCTCCTCTGAATCGACATTTGCAACATATTATGTAGGGAATACTAGGGATATGGGGTTATGCATGTTATTATCTGCTCTTGCCTGCATGCTGCACTTTGTTTCTATGCTTTTTGGCACTTCCTCCCTACATCCCTTAACATTTCAGTGATACGATATTTGTGCAGAGTTCTACCTCCTTGCATACCTATAAGCAGGAGAGCTAGTCTAGCAATTGTTAGTGACTCCTAGTAGTGCCTGTCTCAGTGCCTAAGGTAAGGGCATGGGTTTCCAGACGGAATGCATATTCTGAACAGTAGCTGACAATTGCAACTCAAGATAGATAAAATAACTAAATGTCATCTACATGAAGGTAAGGAAGTATCCTACCCTTGTACCCAAAATCGTTTGTGGCAGTCTCTTTGTTGACGAGAAAACAGGCCAGTTTGAAAACCCCTTCCCGTCTGGAAACCCCCTCCCATATACCTTATTGAGTACAACAGTGGGTGTATAGAAGCACTCGCAGAGCAGATTATTTGTCTGAAAGGCTAATAACATCTGCATTTTGGAGCTCTGAGCTGTTACGTTTGAGGCTAATAGGTATGTCGGTGACACCCTACATAGAGAGTCTACTAACTTTCTGACATAGGGTGTAGGATGACTATCAGTCAAAGACACATGTACAAAAAGGAATGTAATCTCTAGTGCTCATAACTCAGGTAGCCAGTGCAATGCAGCTTTTAACTGGAGTTAGGTTGGTATACATGCCATACAGGTATTTATATGCATATATATACTTACCAGGATTGGTGATATTACTAATGAAAAACCTGACCTCTCCCACATAAGCCCACTCATTAAATTGGTTTAATTCCACTGCAATATGCCATGAATGGTAGCCAGGGAAAGAAGTTGCAATGTCACCAATAGAAAATCTGACAGTTGATAGAGAGTCACATGATGGTCTGGGTCGTGTCGCACCTCGAATAGGACTTGAGGTAGAATTGAAGACTAAATTACTATTTTGATCAGCATACACAAAGAAGCGTCGAGCCACACTGTTCCATCGAGAACAGAGGAACAAGTCCAATTCAATTGAATCAGGAAGCACAGCTGTGTCAAAGTCAAATGTCAGTACAAAACCATCATATGTACTTGGTCCATCAACTGTAGTCTTCCTCACTGTCACTAGCTGAGATGCCCAGTTGGAGGTATTTGTGTCAATAGCTGGAGAGCAACCATCAACCAGGTAACTTTCACTGTTATTACATACCATCACACCACCTCTGTCTACTAGTGGACTAGCGCATCCTATGGCGGTATCAGATCCATAGATGGACTCTATTCCTTGTGGTATTACCTGCACTGGTATTTCAGCACCTGTACATTGAAACAAAGCAAACAGCTGCAAGTGTTTCTAAGTGCATTGTTTCATGTATATACCATGGCAGCTACAAAGGTGTCAATGTTGGAACAATGGTCATCCACTTCACTAAGTTAAACATTGGCTTCCCCTGGGAAGATTAGTTTCAGGCTATACTCTCAGCTATAATTTTCATTCTGGGAGTGTAAGCTTGTTAGAAATAATACTCAGGAGAAACTCAGTAATAATACTCAGGAGAAAAATGCTAAATTATAATATGCCTAACCCCATAATAAAATGATGTAGGGGGGTTACACATGTAATTATTGTTGCATGCCCTCATCCCCTGTCTTGTTGCATATACATATGCTGCACTTGGATTTTTGGCACTGTCATCCCTACATCAAATGTTTTTACTCTTGTAGAACTACATGTGCATAGCACACCAGCTATGTTAGAAGTAGGAAGAAAAGAAAGGCAACCCAAGACATATAACCCCCAGACCAGACAAACAAGACATAACCCCCTAGACCAGACAAACAAGACACACAGTACATGTCATTCACTCATACTATCACCAGTCCTATATTTGATTTAGCTACTTGTATTAATGCAATTATCACTTACTCACTCCTGGATGATATAGGGCGAGATAGACTGTGGCCGAGAGGACCAGGAACCAAACTCTCACTGTCTTCATGACTGGTCTCACCTCTCCTATTTAGACTCTTCCGAGACAAGTTACCTTCCTTTTATGCATTTAAAACCCACAAAGGTGGTGTATTTTTTTGATTAAATATATATATATAGGTTAGTTAAAACAGCTTTCAGCTGTGTACTTTGTCCTTTCAGCCCTGTCATCAGATTGTCAAACAACATTAAGTTTGTAAGGGCAAGCCTGCATCATCAATTTCAGAATGGGACTTATATTATATGGTATATGTAATAAGCATCATAATCAGTGATTTGAATGTGGTGCAGTGGTTCATTAAAATTGGTATGCAACAATAACGTGAACCCACTCCCTGGCATCTTATTTGGGACTACCTGTTACTTTGTTGAATGCCATCATCTCCATGTCTTTATACTTGGGCATGTATGCAGTTATACTCAGTTATACTCATGCAGTTAAGGCAAGATAGGTAATGTCCACTGATCAGGACATCTGATCATGACATGATGAGATGTTATTTTGATCTCAGTGTTTAGCGTACAGCTGCAGCTGGATCTCAGTACAGGTAGTAGTTACCTCTGCGGCATGAATCTGTGTTGGTAAAAGAAGGATTCATGAGTCACAATGCAAAATTACTAAGCATATACTTGGAGTTAGGGGTGGAACAAACCTGACCTCTCTAGCATAACCACCCATTCAAGTGAGCTTCCACTAAAATACACCACATGCGGTACCGGTAGGATGAAAATCACACAATGTCTGCAAGTCTATATACTGACAAGTGGTAAATAGTTACATGGATGATGAATGCAAAAAATACATAGCCCCTCCCTATATATCATCTTGTGTTTAATACGCATGTTGATATTGTTGCATGCCATCATCCCCTGTTTGCTGCATAGATACTTTTTTGTTTCTATACTTTTTGGTGCCATTTCTATCCCCACATGCTTCACTTGTCAGTTTTATACTTATTGGTTTGTCAGTTTTTGTATAGATTAAAATATCATTCTGCATAGGAGTAGGAATGGAAGGGGGGGCAGGGGGCCTAGCCCCCCCAATATTTTAGAAGAGAGCTCCCAATAATTAGCCAGCCACTTATTGTAGTCAAGCATATGCAATGGTAAGAGTTACTGGTCAATAGACAATTGGTCGGGTTGCCCCCACCCCAATATTTTTTATCTTCCTATTCCACTGTTCTGTATGTTAGTTTTACATTGACATGACTTTGCTTGAACCTGTGGAGTCATGTGAGCATGTGCAGTACATGTATACATAGCTAAGTGCACCACACTACCAAACACCATCTGGATTCAATGAATCATGTGCACTTGTAAGACTGATATTTTTTGTCGGAAATCTGACATTAATATTACTTTTACACTTTCACTTTTATGCATACAATTTAGACCTATCCATCAAATTGTCAGAATATCAGAATTAGGTCTAAACAAGTATCTATGTAAGGCTGGGAGCATTCCTATTTGTCAGTTCAATTACTTCACAATTTCATATTCTACCTCTTCAGTTGTGTTAGCTATTTTGTGCAGTGCATATGCCTCATTAGGTGTGACTGGAACATCACTCTGCATGGTGGTAGGGGTCATGACCTCTGTATAGGTCTCATTCCTCTGTACCACATCTTTAGACTTCCTCATTCTGACCATCAGTAGACATTGAGTGATGATGATTATGGTGAGAGTGACAGTCATCAGGAGAGATGCTGCTGACACTCCTATCACAGCTGAGCTACTGCACTTTGGGACTGAGGTAGGCTGCTGTTGGCCTGAGGGAAGTGTAATATAAACTTGATAGTTATGACAATATATTTTTTGTCCAAATCTCAACATGGTTAACCATCAGGCTCACATGACAGCATACTGTTACATGTAGAGACACACTCATCACATCTCAACTATCACTACTCACTACATGTACAGTCATTTTCTCTTCCATCAAGAGCTGAGGTGGGCTCCAGTTGAAGTAGCGTTGAAGTGTACATGGTGCTTCGAGAGAATCTGGCAGCTATATATATTAAAATAATGGCCATAACGACATCTTCAGTGAAACATTCTTTATTTGGCTATTAACAAAGTGGAAAATGCTTTATACCTGGAGTAGTTATGGGTTCATGTGCATTAGGATAAGTAGTACTAGTGGGAATATTTCTGGTGGTGGTCATCTCTGTGCTGCATGAATCTGTGTTGGTAAAAGAAAGGAATCATGAGCAAAAAATTATAGCCATATGTATTTTTGAGCATACTTGGAGTAGGGGTAGAATCTTCCTCCAGGAATCTGACCTCTCCTACATAAACCCACTCATTGCCTGAGTCAGCTTCCACTATAATATGCCACGTGTGGTAGGATAATGACCTATGAGCATCTCCAACAGTGTAAGTGGCAAGTGATAGAGAGTCACATGATGATGACTGAGGGGAGAAGGCAGTAATTATGGTAGACTTGTCACTGTAGACTAAAGTACTATTCTCATCAGCATATAATTGAATGTATGAGGCCCCAATGTTCCATTCAGGGCAATTGAACATGTACAACTCAATACGATCCAGAGATACAGCTGTGTCAAAGACAAACGTCAGCACCACCTGTTCAACAATAACATCACCATCATTCCCCCTCAGTGTCACTAGCTGAGATGCCCAGTTGGAAGTACTTGTGTCAATAGTTGGAGAGCAGCCATCAACCAGGTAACTTTCACTGTTATTACATACCATCACACCACCTCTGTCTACTAGTGGACTAGCACATCCCATGTTGATATCAGATCCATTGACTGATATTATTCCTTGTGGTACTACCTGCACTGCAGGGACAACACCTAGGGATAGCATAAACACACACAGAAATGACATGCATGTATAATTATGTGTAAAACAGCTGCATGGGTGTTGTGGTATTTCGATTTGAGACTCTATATAGGTTATGCCTAAGTGTAAGAAGATGCAGAGCATGAATTTTCTACAGGAGTGAGTTGCTAGCATATAAATTTAGTTACCTGTTACAGACATCAGCAGTGAAGACATCAGCAGAATGAAAATTCCATCCTGCAGAAGTACAAGCACTCAAATTGTAGATGTATAAAAGAGTAGGTCTGCACTAACAAATAACATGACTTGAGAGTCATGTACATGTGCATCAAATTGAGAGAAAGACAACTAACAGAGTAACTTGCACAGATGAGTTGCTGCAATTAGGGGTGAGAATATCAGTGGCGTAGACAGGATTTAGAGGAAGGGGGTGACGAGCGCTTGCGCTTCGAAAATTTCGGCCTAAAGCCACACCCCTTTATTATGTAACTTCCTGTGTCTCGCGCGCGCGACTATGAAACAAAGAGCGCAGTCGTCTACGCTACGTGATAAAGGTAAAACTTCAACTAGCCGTTCAGACGAGCCTCTTCGCAGCAGTTTCACGGGCACGACGTTGTCTCTCCTTTTCTGTTATGCTTATATCGCTCGAAGCGCGTAATATCGACTAATGCGCACTAGCACGACATACGAAAAAACGCCTTTTCGGACCACTTGGGCCGTTGAGTGCGGCCATTTTACGCAGTTGTACGTGTAACCTGCGCATGCGCAATAGGTCGTAGGGCGAAATTTGCTGAATTATGTCAGCACTATGCTTGATGCTTTAAAAGACTTGAAATTATGCTGGTGTCACAGGGAATATGGTATCCCAGGGGATTTGGCATCCCTGAGTAAATTTTCCTAGGGATTTTGGCATCCCCACAGGGAATTTGGCACCCCCACACTCATATTAGGGAATTTGGCATCCCCGAATAGTATACAGTCAGTGTCAATGTCCGAATTTCCATGTATATTTGTAGTGGTGCATTTTACCTACTTTGAGCATCATCTGTATTTTACCTACTTTGAGCATCTTACCATGAGCCACACTTACATCCTACATCATTCATAATTCCATATGTTATGATATATCAACGTAACATTTAATTGTTGTAGCTCAGTGTATATCCGGAAGTTCTGCTTCGTCATCATTCTTCAGTGATCGCGGCTAGATACTTTACCGTATCTGCCTCAGGGTTGCTCCTGTGATCGTCGGTAGAATCTATTAGCGAGTGCTGTATATCTACTGCGATGGCAGCGGGTAAAGTGACTGCTCCTCCCGTTGATGGTGGATGGCGAGTAGCGGTTCTTCTTGGTCTTCTAGGTCGGCGAGTGATAGCTTGGTGTCACGCGATAATTGTCCGGGGTAAAAAGTGGACCCCCCGGTCCAATTTTTGCCTGCGAAATATGGACCGCCTTGACGAAAAGTGGTCCGGGCATACAAAGCCTGCAGCGGTAGGCGAATAGCCACTGTCTATGCCAGTGTGAACACCGACAAGGGCAATACGCCAGAATTAACACAACGAGGGTGGTAATTCTCAAACAACACAAGTAGAACGCTGCCAGGAGTTTATCTGCGTCGTTCGCTGTAGTAGAACTATGAATATAGCGCATTTATCGTGAAAAGGCAATCTGTGCATGGAGCAAAGCCTTATGCTGACTTTTGTTTCAGAAAACTCGACTCGAACCGGGTCCACTTTTGGCTGAGCGAAAACTGGACCGGGTCCACTTTTGGCTGAACGAAAACTGGACCGGTGTCGCGGTATATTTTATCCCCCCGATTTTTTATCCGGTCGGATAGAATATTCTATCCGGCCGGATACTTTTTCCTAGGATATTTCATCCACGGTCAGGATATTTTATCCCCTAAGGCTAGTAGTTACATACGACTTCAATTGTCGTGTCAGTGGGCTGTGTAGCACTCTACCCCACTGTTATAGATTTCTGGAAGGGCAAAGATGCATGGCATTGCGCTATGATAAGGTAGAGTCTATATACTGACTTCAGCCAGGGTTTGACGGCGTAGCCGGGTAGATCGGCCCTCGGTAGATCTACATGGCTGTAGGCAAGTATTTCGAGTAAGAAATGATGTAGTACGTATCAGTCAATGAAAAAGCAGATACAGTAACACAATACTCATGTGCATGCATTTGGAAAGCTAAGTCCACGTTTCTGATTTGCATAGACGTGATAGACGGGTTGATGTAGCAACCACGAATGTAGCTCTTTATACCTCTCTTCTGTGACTGCACATCCCATAGCTAGCTACTCTTCAGTGAGAACTGACTGACTGCTGGACTGCTGCCTGGACTGGGTAGCAACAGAAATATTCTGCGACATTCCGTGATCACCATGCAGGGATAAAATATCCTGACGTGGGATAAAATATACTAAGGATATATTATCCGCCGGATAGTATATACTATCCCCCGGATAAAATATACGGGGGATAAAATATACTGTGACACCGGGTCCACTTTTGGCTGAGCGAAAACCGGACCGGGTCCACTTTTGGCTGAGCGAAACCTGGACCGGGCCCACTTTTGGCTGAGAAAAAACTGGACCGGCTCCACTTTTGTCCATATTACTTCGTGTTAATTATAAGAACCATCAGGAAGCCTTGTAGCATCAGGGTTGAAACAAGAGCCCCATTTCCGCAACAAGCATACAAAAGCCTACACCGGTATGCGAATAGCCACTGCATGTGTATGCCAGTGTGAATATACGGACAAGGGCATGTAACGAGGGTGGTAAGCCTCAAACTACACTGACAAGTAGATCGCTGCCAGGAGTTTATCATGCTGTAGTAAACTATGAACACATAGCTTAATATCATAACCTGAAAAAGCAATCTGTATGTGGAGCCCACTTTTGTTCAACAAAACTCCACTCGAACCAGGTCCACTTTTGGCAGAACGAAAATTAGACAGGTCCACTTTTGGCTGAGCGAAAACTGGACCGGTGTCATAAAATTTTGGGGACCCCATGAGAATGGGGACCCCCCGTCCCCATAATCCCGGTAAAATGGGGACCCTCTCATGAGAATGGGGACCCCTGACTGCGCGGTACAAAGGTTCTGCGACAGGTAAATTCTGATGTTAAGACTCAGTAGAGAGAAGGCAGGGTTGCTAAAGAAGTTGAAATATGGCCTGTAAGAAGTGCAGACGCGGTATATAGGTTAGGTCTACTAGCATACTTCGACGGGCGGATGTTGACGTCAAGACATATGTAGCATAGGCACGGCGATGTTGCTAAAGAACTTGCAAAAAAGTCAACTGCTTTCGAGACTCCGCACTATCAGAAACAACCAAAGATGAGAGATTTACAAGGTTAAACAACGTACGAAACGACGAAATACCGGAGAAGACGACAATGGAGGGAGATACGACGGAGAAGACAATGGAGGACACTAGGACAGAGAGCACAACGAGGGAGTGCGAGACGCCAGAGGAAACCCTGCAGAAAAAGGGTGTGACAGATGCCTAGAATGGTATCATCCCACATGTAAGCTTACTACTCCACCTCGATCACAGTGCATGGGTCAATGCTCGGTTATATACAATGCATGTGTTTAGTTAGACTACATGCACTATTTTATATGAATTGTTTACTAATTGCAGAAGCAAAAGCGGGGTTCCTATTCTCACGGAGCTAGGGGGTCCCTATACTATTGTCGTGCATATCAAAACAGTGCGTAGACCAGTCACCTATTGATTCATGTGAGAACAGCAGATCTAGGCATAGAGGAATATCTATGATCTAGGGGTCTTTAATACCATGAGGGGTCCCTATCCTAAGTCGTGCAGCCTCCGTAGACCTATTGATTCGCCACACCTCACCGTGACAGTAGTACGGGATCAAGTGGAATATACGGCAGGAGTATCTAACGCGTACTAAACCTGCGGTAATTAACGCGCGCTACAATGACCTCCCTGCCACACCCATCACTCTAGCGCATGCGTCTATATAACTCGCACAATGACCTTCGCACCTCGCAGGGGGACTCAACGGGTGGAAAGTAAAGTTGGGAGTACTGTGCAAGTGCAGATATATGGTTCAAGTGCAGGAAAGTTCCATCTTGACGATAAGGTGAACAAACGTTCCATCTGGATGTCACAGGATATGACTACACTGGGTAATCTTGAGCTATGTCTCGCATTATATTTGTCATAGCATCACTGTATGTGACGCCATGTCGTTCACGCCACATGAACTCGTCGAGGTAGCTTGGCAACTGGTGGGCATGGCAACCTTTCATACGTTTAAGCTTTGTTTTAACTCTATTCCAGTAGCTTTCAATGTTTTGCGTGTGAACTCCAGTGACGGGATCCACAAAGTGGCGTGAATGATTCACCGTGTTATGGGCAGCTACAGGAGGTAGACGCTGAACTCTGTTATATGATGCCCACATGTCTGAGTGAATAATGCTGCCTGGAGCTGTGTGAGCATTAATAATTGGTAGCAGAGTAGCAGCATCACGCCTCTGAACTACCTCCATGTATCCCATAGCAGGGGTTATTGAGGTATCAGCCATCCCAAACACCCAGAGTTCTTGTGTTGTGGCACGGCCCCTGTTCTTCTGGTGTAAATAACAATGTTAATAAATGTATGGACATCCATGCTAGATCTACTGCACAAACCTTGGGTTTGTGACGAAACAGACTTTCGTCAATCTGGACAACTATTCCAGGACCCCCTAACACAATCTGTGGTCCATGAATTAAACTGGAAGAGCAGATCTCCCGAAGCCACTGATACACATCAATGGCAGTACGTCTATCAACCTCTGCCTCCTGCATTGCATCCGTTACTGGATATTGGTGCACCCAAAAGTGAAGTAAAATCATCCATTTCTGCAGTGTGATTTGATTTTGAAAAAAAACTTCCATCACGAATGGACTTCCGTGTATAACACTGGGGACAGTACCAGCTAACCCCATCACTAACATCTGCCCTCTCTCTCTCTTGCATGGGATCATTGCATCTAGTAATTGACATGAACAACAACCAAGATATATTTCTGATGTTAATACTCTACAGCTCCTAGTAATGAGTACCTTGAACAGGTCTTAAAGTTGCCAGCAAGCCATTCCTGCGCATATAAGCAATAATTTTGTCTGTGCCTCCCCAAATAGTACTGCCTAATGCGAGCAAAGACATCTTTTCTCAGGTCTCTACACTTTCGCGCTAATATTTTCCCGCGCAGTGCAAGACATATTTACCTTTCGTAAATACGGCGTCTTTGCTAAAGAGGCTGCCGGCTAAAGAGGTGTTTAAAGTCATAACAGGTAAGTAAATGAGCTGCGATTTGCGCATCGTAATCTTCCGGGCGAGTTATATAGACGCATGCGCTACAGTGCATAGTATAGTGCGTATACTAAGAAAGATGGGTGTGGCAGGGAGGTCATTGTAGCGCGCGTTAATTGCCGCAGGTTTAGTACGCGTTAGATACTCCTGCCGTATATTCCACTTGATCCTAGGGGGTCCCCATTTTACCGTGACACCGGGTCCACCATCGGCGAAGTGAAAACTGGACTGGGTCCACTTTGGCCGAGCAAAAACTGGACCGGGTCCACTTTTGGCAGAGCGAAAACTGGACCGGGTCCACTTTGGCAGAGCGAAAACTGGACCGGGTCCACTTTTGGCAGAGCGAGAACTGGACCGGGTCCACTTTTGTTCGACGAAAACTGGACGAGTGTGTAGCTATTTTACTCAGACGACAGTCAGCAAACCATGCATAGCTGCAGCTATATAGTGCTTCAAGCATTTCAAGGTAGAGGGAGAATGACTAGCAGTATACCATTTTTACTGGTAATGTAGCGAATCAGTAGCAATAACGTGCACGTGGCCACGAACCTGGTTGGTGATGTGAATAGCAGAAAAGCCTAAACTCTCCGTCGTGGCACAGTACAATCGTAAAGGTATCGTTAGTAATGCTTTTTATACCCCCACAAACGGGCTAATGAACTAAAACTACACCCGGTCCACTTTTCGCTAGGGTGGACCGCTTTTTGCCACGAAAAGTAGACCGGGGGGCCAATTATGGCAACCAAAAGTGGACCGGGCGGTCCGCTTTTAGTTGCCATAATTGGACCCCCGGTCCACTTTTGGTCTGGTCCACTTTTTGCGTGACAGCTCCATTGTGCTCGGCTAATCCGAATGAAGCAAGTCGCATTGAACTCACCACAATAAGCTTACTTCTCTTGCACTTTAATATGTTAGCACAGTCATTAACTCAATCTACACGCCTATTGTTGCATATATATATGCCAACTTACCATCACGTAGATAATCTTTACTGGACAGTGGAGTACGGCCATGTACTAAGAGCTCTGTGCTAATACAATTGCGAACTTGAACTTTGACCCCACCCCCTGCAAGCGCAAGATGGTCCAAGAGATACGTGTCTCTGGCGTCCCTCGAGAGTCAACGAGTACACAACTACACCTCCTCCATCATCCACTAGTGCTAGAAGTCTTCCTCGTGGACATACGGACCTGCTGTTGCCTAGAGAAGAGCCTATGGTATCTAGGAACGGCTTTCCTCCAGGTGAGCAATGTCAAAATACTCTGTGATATCTCAGAGCAATGTACCTGTCCTGATTAGAGAGGCTACCTCCTCCATCCACATACAACATACCTTAGTGTGCAGTGGGTGTGTCCTGACCAGACCCCATCTGAGTGTGTGTTGGACATGACAGGGAGTGCTACTGGGGAACTGGTGGGTGTGGGGAAGGGGGGAAATGTGACCTGGTGGAGAGTGAGTGAGGGAGGAGGGGAGGATGGACTAGGGGTCAGTGTGGATGATGTGGTGATATTCAAAAAGGTTGAAATGACCAATGAGCTACAGAGATTTGGCAGTTACTGTACATGTACGTGAATCCCTTCATGTCCGTGTCCTCATTTACAGTCCCAATTACAGGAGCTCCATTATATACTCTGTTATGTGCACCCACTTACTACTGTGCATATATCTATATTCCAGTTGTGGATGTGTCATCTGTGATGCCAGTGGGCTCCAGTGAGGGGTGTGTCCAGCTGCTAGTCAACTCCACCCACCTGTACTGCATCACTCTAGACAAGGAGTTCAACCGACTCTCAGTTGTCATGTCCATGTCAGTGGAACCAAATCTGCAGGTCTGACTGGAATATTAAATACATTAGCAAGGCTACATGTACCTTGAATGGGACACCAGACTATAAAGTAGTTCCCATTTTCTGAGATGACACTCTTGCATCATATTTGAACTCTAGATACTGCAGTAATATTGTGTGATTGATATCATGCTGTTTATGACATGTGTTTCAGGGTATGAGTGATGATCTACTGCCTACTAGAATGAGTTGTGGGCACTGTAAAATCAGTTTTGTCATAATAGCAAAATTGTTCGTTGCATGACTTTCATCCCATACATACATCAGTTCATCATGTGATACTACTATACTACTAAAGAGTATGTAATCCCTGGGCCAACAATCACATTTGTTGCCTGGTAGAATAACAGATCAAAGGCTAAAGTGTGCCAACATATCATGTGTGGCACACTTATTACATCACTAATTACATGAGGCTAGTAAGGGAGTGGTTAGGGGCTGGGAAACCATAGAAATGGCAACAAATTAGTTGTTGCATGGGCCCTTGTGCTCACACAGGATATGTTGGCACTCGGGCCCATGCAACAACTAATATGTGTAGAGGCATTGTGGAATAGTGGACTACTCTATCAACACTCAAGGAATAGTCATTGTCTAGGGAATATTGTGGTATCACATGATGAACTGATGTATGTATGGGATAAAACTCACGCAACAAACAATATTGTTATTATGACAAAATTGATTTTACAGTGTGGTGGATGTGGCATACTGCCCTCCTCTGTTGCTGCAACTCTGCAATGAGGGAACAGTCTGTATCCCAAATGTGTACTTACATGTATGTACATGTACACATATATTATGCCACTTCATGTAGAGCAAGGATTATGTGTGGGTGTGGTCACTCCTCTACACTACTGTCACTATACCAGTAGCAGGCAGCCAGGTATAGTAATAGTTCAGTTGTATATGTTCTCATGTATTGCTCACTACACTGGGCACTATTTTGTTGGAATTACAAAGTACATCGACATGTGGCAATTCAAAAGGCACCTTTCTCTATCTTCTGTATTACATTTCTCTGATTTTTGGCACTACCATCCCTACACCCTTTAGCATTTTAGTGAAGTGTTTTTCTCTTGTGTAGCCTCGGTTCCCATGCCTTCCCCGTTGCACGTAGATCTGCGTTTTGGGAACCAAGGTTAGCTCTTGTGTATGTCATCTGTACAGCACTTGCACAGTCTGTGTACATGTATGTTGCTTGGTGACTTCATGGGGTGAGTGGTGTGCACTGTGTTCTCTCCCCTCAGAGTCTGAGGAGCTTCTCTCTCAGATCTCCACTGCACAGTTTACCCACCTGGCTGTGACCTCTGACCTCTTCCAATTGGCTGAGATAACCCACATGAACCATGTACTGCTAGTCCACCTCAGTGACTTTGAGGTAAGTATGTTTTGTACATTTACATGTACATTGATGACTGTCACTATGTGTACATGACATTGGATGTGAGTATTGAACAATAGATTTGTAGTAAGTCTATTAGCCATTGGTGTGTACTAGTTGTCACGTACATGTATAAACCATGTTTCTGTAACTGTCTGTAGTCTATTCTGAATTCAATCTTGGACATGTATAGCTCTCCCCTATCTTCATGCAGTGCACAACAATCTCAGGTGTTACACATACAGCTACATGTATATGAATACATTAAACAAATTCTGCTCCTTTTAAGGATTATGAATGTACAACTAACCAGTTTTATAACAATAAACATCTATATCTATGGACACATGTTGGCCTTATCTGCTGTAGTGTTAGAGTCTCTTCTCTCGGTCACCGTCTCACTTGTGTTGCCTCTCTTCTCACCTACTACAGGCCTTCCCTAACCACTACCACCCTCAGCTCCTGACCTCACTCTCCCACCACCACAGAGCTGCCTCCAGGAAGAGGAGACATGAACCACACTCCATCACCACCAAGGAGGAGGAGGAACAAGCGACCCTCGCCATGACGCCATCCCAGTTTCAAGTCGGAGGTGACAGAACATCAGTGAGAGAAAGAAGAGGCCTTGGTACGAGGGACCTAGTGACAGTGGGTTGACTGACTTGACCTTTGGCCTCCCGTATGTCACTAACTTGTGCAAGGGGGCTTTGACCTCCAAAGACAAGGTTGATTCCCATTCCAGTGAACCAAGTGAAGGGAATGGAATGGGGCTGCAGCAGCAGAAATATTCATACTCGACTCCTTCAATTCTCCCTCCTGCTCCACTTCAGGGGAAGGGGGAGGGGTGGAGGGTGGTAGGTGTGAGTGTGCAAGTGGGGAGGGTAGTGGTGTACTGTGGACAGTGTGAGGAGGGAGGGGGTGGGGGGACAGAGGAGGAGATGGGCTTTCTGGCTGTGAACAGTATCCCTGCAAAGGCTGTGGCAGTGTATCAGACTGACAAACTGCAGTACTCTGTCACTATGTAAGAAATACGGAGTGTGATGTTCCACTGTATGTAATGTACCCACCACCTGTTCTCCCCCTCCTCCAGGTGTCACCGTGCTGTGTGGGTGCTCCCTCCTGCTAGCTCCTCTCTGCCTCACTACCTTCTCTCCTCCCACACGCTGGCTCTAGCTGCATTCTCCATATCCCAGGAGGAGTTTGTCAGCAAGGTACACTTCAGATATGACCTCGGGCAAGGAAGCCAGCCTCACCTTATGAACTCAATGCAAACACTGTCTGTCTCTGTCTGTCTCATGTTTTGTCCCCGTGGCCCATTGCATTGCATACAAACCTACAGCCATCTCAATAACATACCTCACCCCTGAATTTCACTAAGTATATATACACAGTGTTGGTTTTACTGTGAGACAGCTATTGCTATTTTGAGTGTGTATGTACTTTCAGTGATACCCACAAATGGTGTTTGATAAACATGTGTATACACTAAGGTTGATGATGTGTTGCTGTCTACAGCTGTTGATGTATGGCAGTGCAGTGGTGGCAGAGGAGGTGTGTCATCTGAACTGCTGGGATCCATGAGCTACATAGATTTGGCTATAGTAAACATGCACATTCATCCTTCCATGTGCATGTCCTCATTTGGAATCCCAATTACAGGGGTTCACTATATACTCTGTTATGCACACTCTCATACACACTCACTTTACTGTACGTGTACATGTATCTATACTCCAGTTGTGGATGTGTCATTTATCGTGCCAGTGGGCTCCAGTCAGTGGACGTGGCATACTGCCTCCTCTGTTGCTGCAACTCTGCAATGAGGGAACAGTCTGTATCCCAAATGTATAGCTCCATGCATGTACATGTACACATGTATATTATGCTACTTTTAGCTATGTGCAAGTAAATCAACATGTGTATGTTGCATTTTCTTGACTGTGCCCTATAGTCATTTAGTTATTTATCGTGTAAAGCAAGGACTATGTGTGGGTGTGGTCACTTCTCTACACTACTGTCACTAAACCATTAGCAGGTTCAACTGTAATGGTTTATTTGTATATGCCTCTGTGTATTAGTTGTATGTATTGCTCACTACCTTCAGTTATATATGGGAATTCACTAAAATGCTCATTCTCCATCTTCTGGATTCGGCTTTCTATGATTTTGGCACTACATGTACCATCTCTACATCCTTTAGCTTGTTTACTTTTGTGTATATGCCATCTTTACAGTATGTAAATGTGCATGTATGTCAGTTACTGTTGTGCTTCTATCTCTTTCTAGTTGTACTGTTTCTGTAACTGGCTTAGTCTTCAATCCTGGATGCAAAGGTTTAGGTCGATCTCCAAGCAGTGCACTGGCCATGAACAGTTAAATATGTAGTATGAATACAACAGGCCTTCTCCAACCACTGCCACCCTCATCTCCTGACTTCACTGTCCCACCACCACAGAGCTGCCTCCAGGAAGAGGAGACATGAACCACACTCCATCACCACCGAGGAGGAGGAAGAACGAGCACGCTATGGGGGACCCTCGCCATCCCAGTTTCAAGTCGGAGGTGACAGAACATCCTCCCTTGGTAGCTATTACTGCCTTTTAGAACAACTCCATCTTATTAACATAAAATATATCCGTAATGTCCGTGTATACTCCTGTTTTCATGAAAAAATCGATTTATCAGGTTCTGCCAAAAGTATTTGGTTGGGATTCTTCTGGAACACTCCAGGGAGGATAGCTTAGCCACAGATTGTGACTCTAAATAATTTGAAGTGCTGTAACTGCTGACTCAGCAGATTGAAGTGGGTTGTGTGGGTGTACATGTAACTATGGCACATGTGATGCAATTAATATTGTACACAACCTCCTCTGTATATAATGGTGGCTATGGTGGTTGAGTTTTAAAAATTCACCCACTGGGTGTGATCAGAACTGCCAATGGAGACAATGTGGTTTACAGCCACCCCCCTCATGCAAGTGTAGTGTCTTTAGGTGTCAGGCCACCAGTAAACCAACCCCCCCCCCCTCCTAGATTGTAACTGAGTGCTTGCGTATTATATACAAGGGAGTAAAAACATTAAAATGTTGAAGGATGTAGGGATGACAGTGCCAAAAAGTAGAGAAACAAGTGCAGTATATATGCAGCAAGACAGGGGATGAGGGCAATATATATGCAGCAAGACAGCTCGAGGGCATGCAACAATAATAACATGTGTAACCTCATAATAAAAGATGTAGGGAGGGGTTATGCATGTTATTATTGTTGCATGCCCTCATCCCCTGTCTTGCTGCATATATATTGCCCTCATCCCCTGTCTTGCTACATATATACTGCACTTGTTTCTCTACTTTTTGGCACTGTCATCCCTACATCCTTCAACATTTTAATGGAAATGTTTTTACTCCCTTGTTTCACTGGTTTTTCGTTGCATACTCACTTGCAAATACAATGCTCTTTGCGTTTGTTCGAGCTCCACCCCATTTTGCTGCTCGTGGTCGTGTGGTATGCACATGTGTAATAATGAGGAAATGGCGTTCAACTACACGGAAGTGCTAGTAGATTCTTGCTGTTCTCGTTCGAGAAGGATCCTAGGAAGATTCTGATGGCCAAGGATCATGCACGGGAGAGAAATAAGCCGTTTGATAAAGAAGAAGAAGACGAAGAGAAAGAAGAAGAAAAAGAAGAAGAAGAAGAAGAAGAGTCTACCGACTCTATGATATTAGTTTATATACTTTATAGAGATGACCTTGCCTGAACATAATTGTGTAGTCATGTGACTGTGTGCATGTACAGAGCATGTGCCAGCTAAGTAAACTACACCATCAAACATCATGTCCACCAAACACCATGTCTTAACTGCTGGAAATTTAACATTTACATAATTTTCACAGTGTTTATTCATATATACACACATTTAGACCTATTCAGAATTATGTGACTCAATCAAAATTATGTCTAAGCATGTATCTATGTAAGACTGCCAGCATTCTTATTTGAGTTCAATTACTTTACAATTTCATATTCCAACTCTTCACTTGTGTTAGCTATTGTGTGCAGTGCATATGCCTCATTAGGTGTGACTGGAACATCACTCTCCATGGTGGTAGGAGTCATGACCTCTGTATAGGTCTCATTCCTCTGTACCACATCTTTAGACTTCCTCATTCTGACCATCAGTAGACATTGAGTGATGATGATTATGGTGAGTGTGACAGTCATCAGGAGAGATGCTGCTGACACTCCAATGATAGTTGAGATACAACCACAATCATTCTCCCTCTTGCCAGGAAGTAAGGAAGATTGCACTTGAATATGATCTGAGGAGGTTTATCTCTTTAAGAAATGACATAAAATCTACTACAGAGCCATAATTATGTCTTTCTCTGTACTATCTACATTGACACAACTCACCTAAAGTACTGCTCAATGCTTCAAAACAGACTAGTTCACATTTTGTTGACTGTATTGGTGGGGGTGTATTATTCAGAGATGCAGAACTGTCTGATGTGGTGGAATGTTTTGTTGTGGCTGTAGTGGTTGGGGTACTGTTTGATGATACAAAACTGACTAATGTTTTCACTGGCTGTTTACTGGTTTGAGTATTGCTCAATAATTCACGTGGAGTAGAGAGTTTCATAGAGGTTGGTTTACTTTTTGTTGCTAGAGTACTGGTGAGTAAGACAGAGCTTCTTTGTGATTCCATAGTGGTAGCATTGAAGAATGAACCAACTGATTTACTTTTTGTTGCTAGAGTACTGCTGAGTAAGACAGATATCTTTGTGATTCCATAGTGGTAGCATTGAAGAATGAACCAACTGATTTACTTTTTGTTGCTAGAGTACTGCTGAGTAAGACAGAGCGTCTTTGTGTGGTAGCATTGAAGAATGAGCCAACTAAAGTACTTGTCAAACTTGTGTTAAATACAGTGATAACGCTTTGGTGGGTATAGTTAAAACAAATGTACTTAAATTGAGAATGATATGATATATATAACCCATTCATTGCACCAATTAATGGCTTAGTCAATTACACTTATCATATACAAGTAAATGAAATTTGAAGTGTAATATAGGGATTGCATAAAATGAACAGAGACAAGATTGGGACACAGACATGCTACATCAACATACCTTTATTAGTACATTGATTAGTACATTGATGTATGGAGCATATCTGTGTTCCAATCTTGTTTTTTTATGCAATCCCTATAATTATTACACTTTAAATTTCCTAAAAGTTTATTTACTTGTCTCTTATTATTTTAATTCTCACTAGCACATGCTCACCATATCCATAAAACATCCAGACAATTATTGCTATAGGCTCTAACAATCACACTCTGAGATGTATGATTAGCGATGATATCTCTACACATGCTGACTTTCAGGTTGATTTTTACTATGGTTGCTGAGTTTTGCTGATTAGTTATCCCCATTCATAATACATTGCTGGGAGAGATAACGATCAGTAGTACATGAACTGCAAGATATTATACCTCTATTCCCCAGTACGTAATGATATATTTCTACAACAAAGATGCAAGTTCATTGATTTTGAGTTACGCTTCAATAAGAAGAAGAATAAGAAGAATAAGAAGATGAAGAACATGGCAAAAATGTGGAAAGGACTTTTTGAGATATTGTGCATATCTTACATCACAGATCAACCAAATTTTGTATACTGGTTATTTTCACACATTCTTTACCTTGATATCATTAAAAGTGAAATCAACTTCAAATTGAAAGTGAAAATGAACGAAATCCTTATATATGGTTTTCAATGGGGATAGACCATAGCAATCCCTATGTATACAGTACTACTGTACTGTAATAGTCCATACCACGGTGCTTTTTCAATTGTTTAGAGATCCCTCTATCTGTCTATATAAAAACTAAAGTGTGTCTGTGTGGTAAATTATCTCATCTAATTACATGGACAATTGCAATGGTTGACAGAGGGCTATGGCATTCCTCATGTCACACAAGATATTTTGGGACAGTTGTCTTTGGAGCTGTGGCCCTCAGACTTGCATCACAATTACATCTCCTGTGTGGCACTCAGGCCCATGCAACAAGTATATACGTGTTGCATACCATCATTCTTGCCTTGCCTGCATGTACTATATACATTCTTCAACATAGTTGATAGAGAGTCACATGATGAGTTGAGGTAGCTTCTCAGCAAATAGACAGTTTGGCAAGATCAGAATAGGAAGGGGTGAGACCAGTCATAAAGCTTTAAGAGAGTGTTTGGTTCTAACCTCTTTTTGCAGCCTACTTTTTTGACCCTGCTGGGAGTTGTGGCTCAGTGGTTAGTGCACTGGATTTCCAGCTACTGATCCTAAGTTCGAGTCCCAGTGGAAGTCAATTTTCTCTAACATTTAGATTAATCATTACTTACTCACCTCCTGGATATAGACTAAAAAACTGTGTTTGATAACACCAGGAATGAAACCCTCACTGCCTTCATGACTAATCTTACCTGTCCTATTCTGATTCTTCCCCTACCTGTCCATTAATTATCTGAGAAAAATTGCTTTCCTTATGTAAAATCCACAAAGCTGTATATATGAAAGTACATAAAAGGTTTCAGCTTTCAACTGTTTACTTCTGTCTACCAGTTTTGGGCCCTGTCCTCAGGTTTTTTGTTTTTGCATAATTATGGAATCTTGTTTTATAGCCAGTGAATAAGATAAAGCCAGAGATTTGGTGAGCACTGTAATGTACAAAGATAGGGTGCATAAAAACAGCTATATACTGTGGTTGTATAAACACTCACCTGGAGTAGGTTCAGGTGTACTTATGCTTGAGGATAATTATTTACTAATCTAGAAAGCTGACTTCTCATATGAGGTAACTTAATGCATGATTGGAAAACACATTATTTTAGCTCTCTGGATATGCTGCTAAATGAACACATACACCATGTTGTATTTATCACCTGAAGTCATTTCAGGTCCATATCTGCTGGAGGGATGATCATCTACAGATCCATTTAGAAATCTGACCTCTCCAACATATACCCAGTCAATGTCTTCATGTGGTCTAGGAAACCTCACTAGTATATACCATGTGAGGTAGGATGAATCCCCTTGAAGAGGAATACTGACAGTTGATAGAGAGTCACATGATGAGTTGGAAGGGATGTGGTGTGTAGCCAATATTTCAAAATCAAAACTGAATATTAAGTCACTATTATTAGTAGCAAGCATCGAAATGATTGGGGCACCAATGTTCCACTCAGGACAGAGGAACAAGTCCAACTCAATTGCAGTCAGTAACACAGCTGTGTTGAAGCCAAATGTCAACAAAACAATATCAAAAGGGAGTTGAGCATGATCTCCAACCACCCTTACTGTCACTAGCTGAGATGCCCAGTTGGAGGTACTTGTATCAATAGCTGGAGAGCAACCATCAACCAGGTAACTTTCACTGTTATTACATACCATCACACCACCTCTGTCTATTAATGGAGTAGTACATCCCATGTTGATGTCAGATCCATTGACTGAATGTATTCCTTGTGGTAGTACCTGCACTGATATCAATGCCTCAGAACCTGTATGATTATAAACAGCACAACTATACACAAACGCAATCACAATAACTAGATATACATCTCAGTATGTGATTGTTATTACCACAAGCATGCAGCATATGCAGGCAAGAGCAGTGATGATGATATGACAAATAGTAGCATTATAAACTTAGGCAGGCAATGGGTATGGAAAAACCATTCTCCCATAATATAAACGATGCTGCAGCAATGAGCTTGAGGGGTTACACATGTTATGATTGTTGCATGGCCAGTCCCTGCCTTTGCTTTCATACAGCTCCTATTTGTTATACCATCAGTGCTTGTGCCTGTATAACTGCATCTTGTTCCCATAATTTTTTTGGGACTGTGCATCCTTTAACATAATATTTTTACACTTGTGTTTCACTGCATGGTTGAGTAGTCTTGAGCCCCACTCCTTTGCTCCTTGTAGTACAGTCTCCATCGGTTTTCATATGCAGTCTATTTTATGCATTACATGTTTGCTCTCCAATATTTATATTTCTCAGCTACAAATCTTGTAGGAGGGGCAGGATCACATAATTTTTCTTACTAGGTTTTGGGATGGAAAGTTATAACTGGTGAGATGAACCTGAGGAGCAGGCCGTAAACCACTTGCTCACTATATCTATGGGATTTGTGTGCATGAATCTGACAATGTTTTAAATGGAGACTGTCATCTCTGTTACTTCCAGTTTAACTGTAATTCTTCGTTTCTGTATAACTATTGCAACCTGCAGTGTTATCCAGATGTAACATTTAATTGTCACTTACTCACCTCCTGAATATAGACTTAAAAAGACTGTGGCTGAGAAGACAAGGAGCCAACCCCTCAATGTCTTCATGACTAGCCTCACCTCTCCTATTCTGACTCTTTCCCTACCTATATAGCCTGTCTATTATTTGAGAGAATTTACCTTCCTTATGTAAAAGCCACAAAGCTGTATGAAAGTACACAAAAGGTAGGCTGAGCTTTCAGCTTTCAATTGTTTACTTCTGCCTACCTGTTTTGGGCCCTGTCCTCAGGTTTTTGTCTGTCCAAACAACGTAAGTTTGTAAAGGAAAACGTGCATTATCAATTTGCATGTGAGTGCAGTAGCTCATTTTTCAGATACAGTAGAATTATACAGAAGTAAATCTTTCATTAAAAGAGAAAGTTCTGATGGCAGTGCCAAAATTAAGGAAAGAATATGTGGGGATAACAGTATGCAACAATAACAATTCCAGGTATCTTCATTTTGTTATTTTGTTGCATTCCACCATCTTCTGCCTTTATTCTCTTGCAAATCATACTTAGGCAGCATGCAGTTACTCATTGCTAGATATCCTACATGTATATACATGTCTGAAACTTAGGTAACAGTATCCACTGATAATTTGTTGTGTATATAACTCCCTTTAAACCCCACAAAAGGTAATGTTATATGCTTATGTGATAACGAAGTACACAAAGTAGGCTGAGATCTTGGGATTACGCATGTTATATATCATGCCCATTCCTGCCTTCATGCTGCTCATTATTTCTCATGCCATCATCACTACTTTTGCCTGTATCTTGTTCCTGTGCTTTTTGTCATTGTCATCCCTACATCTTTTAACATTTTGTTTTACTCTTCCATAATTATTCTTAGAGAAAATAATCTTTACTTTTGTTAAAATAATTGCTACTTAATCACTTCACTGCTACTTAATCACTTCACAAGTTCATATGTGACCTCTTCACTTCCACCAGTTATCTTGTATAGTGCATATGCCTCATTAGTAGTGACTGGAATATCACTCTTCATGGTGGTAGGGATCATGACCTCTGTATAGGTCTCATTCCTCTGTACCACATCTTTAGACTTCCTCATTCTGACCATCAGTAGACATTGAGTGATGATGATTATGGTGAGAGTGACAGTCATCAGGAGAGATGCTGCTGACACTCCTATCAGAGCTGAGTTATTGAACTTGGGTACTGAGGTAGGCTGCTGTTGGCCTGAGGGGAGTAATATACACATGATATAATTATAGTTATGAAGAACTTTACAATACACTTTCTCAACATGGTTGAGTCCATCAGGCGCACATGACAGCATATACTGTACCAAAGGGTAATTGTGGAAACACACTCATCACATCTCAACTACATAATCACTCACTACATGTACAATCATTTTCTCTTCCTTCAAGAACTGAGGTGGGCTCCAGTTGAAGTAGTGTTGAAGTGTATATGGTGGTTGGAGAGAATGTGGGAGCTAAATAGAGAATAGTTCAAGTAAATATAAACATCATTAATTATCTTAAGTGGGAAATGCTTCATGCTTTGAAATAAGCTCTATACCTGGAGTATTTATGGGTTCATGTGCATTAGAAGAAATGATAGCAGTAGAATAAGTGGGAATATTAATGGTGGTAGTGGTAGTCATCTCTGTGCTGCATGATTCTGTGTTGGTGAAAAAGGAATCACAAGCAAAATTATAGCCATTTCTGAGCATACTTGGAGTAGGGGTGGAACCTTCCTCCAGGAATCTGACCTCTCCTACATATACCCACTCATTATCTAAGGTAGCTTCCACTACAATATGCCACGTGTGGTAGGATGACCTATGATTGTCTCCAACAGTATAAGTGGCAGGTGATAGAGAGTCACATGATGATGAATGGGGGGAAAAGCTTCCAAAATAGGTAGACTTGTCACTGTAGACTAAAGTACTATTCTCATCACCATGTACTGTAATATATGAGGCCCCAATGTTCCATTCAGGACAATGGAATATGTCCAACTCAATACGATCCAGAGACACAGCTGTGTCAAAGACAAACGTCAGCACCACCTCTTCAATAATATCATCACCATCATTCCCCCTCAGTGTCACTAGCTGAGATGCCCAGTTGGAAGTACTTGTGTCAATAGCTGGAGAGCAACTGTCAACCAGGTAACTTGCACTGCTATTACATACCATCATCATACCACTTCCTTCATCTACTAGTAGACTAGCACATCCCACGGTGGTATCAGATCCATTGACTGACACTATTCTTTCTGGTACTACTTGCACTGCAGGGACTAAACCTATGTATACATAACAATACACACAGGACCGACATGCATGTGTAATGTGTAATTATTTGGGTGTTGTATCATAGAGCCGGTAGACTCTATATGTAGGGGTGGCACCAACACGCCCATTAGCCTTAACAAAAGTAACAGCTCAAAACTCCCGAACACAGATATTATAAGCCTTTTCAGACAAACAGCCCACTCTAAAATGCTTCTATACACTATAATACTCTTACATAAAATACACACTACAGTGATTCTTGGAAATTTGTAAAACCGCTGATTGTTCATCATCTTCTTCTTTTAAACAGCCTACCGTGAAACTGGCATTAGTAATCGCTCTAATTCTTTCACAAAAACCATTTATACTGGAGTCCTTGAATAACAAAATCTTCATGCCTTCTCTCATGCCATCAAACTCCATGTCTGCAATCTTACAAGTGTTAGTTTTAAATGCCAGGCAACTAGACCCGTTGTTATACTCAGTAGGTAATATTCGTACAAGACAGGATGTAGAAGTCATTGTTAGCTATCCTGCTCTAAGTATGCAAGGGGGTAGAACTCTGCACGAAAGTCAGTAGGTTTATACATGTTGCTACACACAGTAAAAACTAATGAAACAATTGTAAAAACACTTTCACTAAAATGTTGAAGGATGTAGGGATTGAAGTGCCAAAAGGTATAGAAACAAGGTCAAAGTGCAGCATGCATGCAGACAAAGGCAGGGGATGAGAGCATGCAACAATCTTAACATGCGTAACCCCATATCCCTACATCTGTAAATACTAAAAGGGGTTACGCATGTTATGATTGTTGCATGCTATCATACCCTGCCTTTGTCTGCATGCATGCTGCACTTTGACCTTGTTTCTATACTTTTTGGCACTTCAATCCCTACATTTTAGTGAAACACTTTATAAATACATGTAATGAACCTTCAGTTTTAATACAATGATGACATTGTAACTTCCATTTGCAACTCTCGGTTATGTTATTAGTGTGTAAGTGTAAGAATAGGCACAGCATGATCGAATTTTCTACAGGAGTGAGTTGCCAGAGTATAAATTTACCTACCTGTTACAAAGACATCATGCATATAAATTTAGCTACCTGTTGCAGACATCAGCAGTGAAGACATCAGTAGAATGAAAATACCATCCTGCAGCAAGTACAGGCACTCACATTGTGGATATAAAGAGTAGGTCTGTACTAACAAATAACATGACTTGAGTGGGCCACGTGTCACGTACATGTGCATTAAATTGAGAGAAAAGATAACTAACAGAATAAGTAGCAACACAGGACCTCTATTATTGCAATATACGACCTCTCTAATACTTATTGTATAATACACCAACTTACCATCATCTTTACTGGATAGTTAGAGAGTATGTCCATGTACTCTGCTAACGTGTCTAAAAGAACTGTCTGCGCGATAGATGTATGTATTAGCAAACTTGAACTTTGACCCTATCTCTGTGCATTTCAAGATGGATTACCTTCCCGTAGTTTTGGGGAGAGGAAAGCCGTTCCTAGATACCATAGGCTCTTCTCTAGGCAACAGCAGGTCCGTATGTCCACGAGGAAGACTTCTAGCGCTAGTGGATGATGGAGGAGGTGTAGTTGTGTACTCGTTGACTCTCGAGGGACGTAAGACATGTATCTCCTCCGGACCATTTACCAGGTGAGCAATGTCAGGATACTCTGTGATATCTCAGATCATTGTACCAGTCGTGATTAGAGAGGCTACCTCCTCCATCCACATACAACATACCTTAGTGTGCAGTGGGTGTGTCCTGACCAGACCCCATCTGAGTGTGTGCTGGACATGACAGGGAGTGCTACTGGGGAACTGGTGGGTGTGGGGAAGGGGGGAGATGTGACCTGGTGGAGAGTGAGGGAGGGAGGAGGGGAGGATGGACTAGGGGTCAGTGTGGATGATGTGGTGATATTCAAGAAGGTTGAAATGACTCATGAGCTACGGAGATTTGGCTATGGTCAGTTACTGTACATGCTTGAAAGATTGTTCATACGCAATACTTGGTTTGGGGTTTGGTGTCTTGCTGGTTTGATTATCGCGGCCTTCTCCTAAATACCAATGTTTGAGTTCACCTGTTCATCAGGTTGAGATGCTTCGTGATTTGTATGCAGGATTCGGCCCAGCCATGTGAGCTGCCTCGGTAGCTCAGTTGGTAAGAGCATCGCCTGGAGAGCTGATGGTCGTGGGTTCGAGTCCCACCCGAGGCAGCCAATTTTTCTTTGAAAAATGACTGTTTCGGGCGAGTTGTGTTGTGTTGTTGTTGTTGCCTTGCCTTTCAGCATCTCTTGAAAGATTGTTCACATGCATGTGAATCCCTTCATGTCAATGCCCTCATTTACAGTCCCAATGAATGCACTAAAGTGCAGAACCTTCGGCGTATGCACATGCGTGAATCCTAGAAAGCCCACGCGCTATATACATTGTAGATCTAGTAACATTCTAATCACGTTAACTGGAAGTACAATGTATACGGAAGTCTTTAGGTAAAAGACGGAGACTAAACAGAAAGAAGCTTGCTGCCTTACATAGAGTCGTATTCCAGGTAGAGTTTAGCCTATTGTTAGCCTTTTTAGGACCCTTGGAAGCCTCTGCCGTCAAAAAAGTGCGCGGAATGTCGCTACAGTAGCCTACAATGCAGGAAGCAGTGTAGCTCTGCAACAGACCAGTTTCAGAGAAAAACCCACATATTTTTTGACCTCCGTTGCCTGCTGAGTATTTTCAGGACACACAGACATTCCAGAGGTGAGATGTGACTTAAACAGACATACATGTACATACACAGACCCAACTACCGTAACCCTTGCTGCACATGCACGCCGAGGGTTAAGTACAGGGGTTCCACTATATTTATACTCTGTTATGCACACTCATACACACTCACTTTACTGTACATGTATCTATACTCCAGTTGTGGATGTGTCATCTGTCATGCCAGTGGGCTCCAGTGAGGGGTGTGTCCAGCTGCTAGTCAACTCCACCCACCTGTGCTGCATCACTCTAGACAAGGAATTCAACCGACTCTCAGTTGTCATGTCCATGTCAGTGGAACCAAATCTGCAGGTCTGACTGGAATATTACATACATTGCAAAGCTACCTTTAATGGGACACTAGGTTGTAAAGTAGTTCCCATTTTCTGGGATGACACTCTTGTATCATATTTTTGAAGTATACATGTAGATGTACTGCAGTATTATTGTGCTATTGGTATCATGCTGTGTATGACATGTGTTTCAGGGTATGAGTGATGATCTACTGCCTACTAGAGTGGGTCGTGTGGTGGACGTGGCATACTGCCCTCCTCTGTTGCTGCAACTCTGCAATGAGGGAACAGTCTGTATCCCAAATGTATAGCTACATGTACAATTTATCTACATGTACACACACACACACACACACACACACACACACACACACACACACACACACACACACACACATACACACACACACACACAATTTGATATGTATATATACTGCTACTTCCTGTTTATGTGCAAGTAAATCAACATGTATATGTTGCATTTCTTGACTGTGCCCTAGTCATTTATCATGTAGAGCAAGGACTATGTGTGGGTGTGGTCACTCCTCTACAGTACTGTCACTATACCAGTAGCAGGCAGCCAGGTCAGTTCAACTCAGTTGTACATGTATTACTCACTCCTGGGCACTACTTTGTTGAAGTAGAACGATTCAAAATGGTATCTTCTGTATTACGTACATTTCTCTGATTTTTGACACTACCATCCCTACATCCTTTAGGATTTAGTGAAGTGTTTTGCTCTTGTGCACTTACACAGTCCATATACATGTACATGTTACTGTACACTGTTGTTTGGTGTCTTGGAAATACTACATGTATATGGGTCATTTTGGGGCGAGTGGTGTATACTGTGTTCCCTCCCCTCAGAGTCTGAGGAGCTTCTCTCTCAGATCTCCACTGCACAGTTTACCCACCTGGCCATGACCTCTGACCTCTCCCAGTTGTCTGTGACTACCCACATGAACCATGTACTGCTAGTCCACCTCAGTGACTACTTTGAGGTAAGTGTATGTACATGTACATGTACATGTACATGTACATGTACATCTACAACATGTACATTGACTGTATACGTCAATGTAATACATTGGTTGTGAGCACTGAGGAATAGATGAGGTGTATATTTTTGTAGTAAGTCTATTCAAGGCATTGCTGTGTTCTTTGTGTACTAGTTTTCATATACATGTACATGTATAAACCATGCTTCTGTAACTGTCTATTGTCTGTTCTGAATTCAATCTTGGACCTGTATACATGTATAGCTCTTCCCTATCTTCATGCAGCGCACAACAATCTCTGGTATTACACATACAGCTATATGTATATGAATACATTAAACAAGTTCTGCTTCTTTTAAGGATTATGAATGTACAACTGACTAGGTTTATAACAATAACACCTATATCTATTGACACATGTTGGCCTTATCTGCTGTAGTGTTAGAGTCTCATCTCTCGATAACCATCTCACTTGTGTTGCCTCTCTTCTCACCTACTACAGGCCTTCCCTAACCACTACCACCCTCAGCTCCTGACCTCACTGTCCCACCACCACAGAGCTGCCTCCAGGAAGAGGAGACATGAACCACACTCCATCACCACCGAGGAGGAGGAGGAACGAGCACGCTATGAGGGACCCTCGCCATCCCAGTTTCAAGTCGGAGGTGACAGAACATCCTCCCTTGGTAGCTACTGCTGGGCCCAGCGATGGAAACTGCTGTCTCAAAGAGTCGTAAATTTTGAACCCGAGGGTCAACAGAGGCTGAACTTTGCTGGGACTTCATGTCTACCCATACCAAAATCATTCCCACCACAGGAGAGTGGTAGGAGCAAATCAGGGAGAGCAAAGAGGACTTTTGAAGGTGAAAGTGAGAGGAGGAAGAAGCCTTGGTATGAGGGACCTAGTGACAGTGGGTTGACTGACTTGACATTTGGCCTCCCATATGTCTCTAACTTGTGCAAGGGGACTTTGACCTCCAAAGACAAGGTTGATTCCCATTCCAGTGAACCAAGTGAAGGGAATGGAATGGGGCTGCAGCAGCAGAAATATTCGTACTCGACTCCTTCAATTCTCCCTCCTGCTCCATTTCATGGGAAGGGGGAGGGGTGGAGGGTGGTAGGTGTGAGTGTGCAAGTGGGGAGGGTGGTGGTGTACTGTGGACAGTGTGAGGAGGGAGGGGGTGGGGGGACAGAGGAGGAGATGGGCTTTCTGGCTGTGAACAGTATCCCTGCAAAGGCTGTGGTAGTGTATCACACTGACAAGATGCAGTACTCGGTCACCATGTAAGAAATACTGCAGAACTTTGAGACCTGTTGTACACCGTTGAAATTAGGAAGCTTTCCTATGTTTGTAGTATACTATCCAAGAGTCTTTGTCCCATGTCTGTTCAGAGTGGGATGTTCCACTGTATGTAATGTACCCACCACCTATTCCCCCCCTCCTCCAGGTGTCACCGTGCTGTGTGGGTGCTCCTTCCTGCTACCTCCTCTCTTCCTCACTACCTTCTCTCCTCCCACACGCTGGCTCTAGCTGCATTCTTCATTTCCCAGGAGGAGTTTGTCAGCAAGGTACACTGCAGATATGACCTCAGGCAAGGGAAGCAAGCCTCACCTTATGAACTCAAAGCAAACACTGTCTGTCTCTGTCTGTCTCATGTTTTGTCCTCGTGGCCCATGCATTGCATACAAACCTACAGCCATCTCAATAACATACCTCACCCCTGAATTTCACTAAGTATATATACATGTGTTGGTTTTACTGTGAGACAGCTATTGCTATTTTGAGTGTGTATGTGCTTCAGTTATAGTTATCTGACTACCCACAAGTGGTGTTTGATAAACATGTGTATACACTAAGGTTGATGATGTGTTGCTGTTTACAGCTGTTGATGTATGGCAGTGCAGTGGTGGCAGAGGAGGTGTGTCACCTGAACCGCTGGGATCGCTGCTCCCTCCCTATCAATGCCCTGGAGACTGCCCTAGAGCTGAGACAACTGGACACTGTGTCTTTCTTCCTGCGCAGCAGGGACACTGATGCAGGTTAACTCCAATGCTACCAAATTTCACCTAATGATCTGTAGGAATATTTTTTGACAGCTAACCCGGATACATGAACATATACTTTTAGTACATGTATATGTGTCTGCTCCAGAAGACCTTCAGTAAATGTGTTGTTTAGGATTGTATCTCCTCCCTTCCCCCTTCTCTCCCTCTCCCTCCTTCACACACAGACCCTCACTCCTCTACTGGCACAGGGGATGTCGACATTCCCTCCCTCCCTCCCATCCCTCTTGAGCAACTGGACACAGCCATTAGCATGCTGCTCACTGCCATACGCAAGGACCACCACCAGCATCACACGTCGCCTTTTGCTAGTCGCCTGCTCATTATGATGCTGGCATTTCTAACAAGATTAATTAAGGGGCAGGCCCTCCTTGAAGAAAGAGCTGAAGAGATGGAGGATGAAGGAGAGAAGGAGGGAGAGGGGGAGAGGAGGGAGGGAGTGGAAGGTGGAGAAAAGTCCCAGGAATTGCTCACAGTAGATAAAGGTACCTATGTGTACATTAAGCAGCCTACATTCTCTATGTGCATATGCTCTGTTCTTTTCCTCACTATCAGATGTCAGTAGCCGCTATCGGACTATTAGTGGTGGATCTGTAGAGTCTGGTCCTCTCACCTGCACACAGACCCCTGCTATATCACTGCCCACTCTCACTGAGTACATACAGCAGCTCAGAGCCTACCTGCCCAATGCCAACGTTATTGGGTTGCAGGTACATGTATGGATACACACAATGAAGTGGACATGTCACATGCATGCCTTGTGCTTCTGTGTGCATGTCTCACTTGCTGTACTGTCTGGGCTAGTACACTGGTATCTGGAAAAGCATAAAACGTATATATATACATGTATAATGATGTACTCCCACTTTTCTCTCTCTTCCCTCCGAAAGAGACCAGCGGAGGGAGAGGAGGAAGATGGGAAAATAGAAGCGGACTCCCCTGCCACTCCTCCTCCCAGTCCCCCTGCCAGCCCAGCACTGGACAGAGGACTCACCACCTCATGGAGTCAGATGGACACTAAGGAGGTAGTGAGAGACGCTCTTCTGCAGGGATGTCTCCCACTGGCACAAGCCTATCTACTGCACCGCAATACAGGACCTGTGAGGAAACATACATGTACACATACGTCATATATATACCAGTAAGCCGTTTCTAATCAAAGCACTCCTTTGCAATATAGTACACATGTATATGCACGCATGGTACTTACTGCACACACTCTTCTTTCAGGCTCCACTTGTTGACGATACATCTTCCTCCTCCTCACCCACTGTGGCTGGCACAACAAGAGAGGACTTGAGGCTCTCTGCCATACTCTCTATTGGCAGTGGGTTTGTGCTGGAGGCTCTGGAGAAGAGATCCATTCAACTGACTATTTCTCTGCTCACTCAAATGGTTGGTAAGACACAGAACAATAGTTGCAGGGCAGCTATTGCATATGTTATAGGTTATAAAATGTAGGAGCCCTTATAGCCTTCCAAATGAATGCCTCTGTACATGTATATTATCGTGTGTGTGTGTGTGTGTGTGTGTGTGTGTGTGTGTGTGTGTGTGTGTGTGTGTGTGTGTGTGTGTGTGTGTGTGTGTGTGTGTGTGTGTGTGTGTGTGTGTGTGTGTGTGTGTGTGTGTGTGTGTGTGTGTGTGTGTGTGTGTGTGTGTGTGTGTGTGTGTGTGTGTGTGTGTGTGTGTGTGTGTGTGTGTGTGTGTGTGTGTGTGTGTGTGTGTGTGTGTGTGTGTGTTGTAGTGTATGGATGTACAGTCATCTCTGAGGCATGTCTGTTTCAACACCATCAACAGACCACTTCGAGATTTTCTGGTGAGTATCAATCAGACACACTATACCAATGGCCCACCTCACTACAAATGTCTCCCCTGTATGCTAGGCTGAAGAGCTGAAGACTCAAGGGTGGCTCAGTGAACCAGAGAGCCAGGCACTGGACTACCTCCATATTCTCGAGACCTACCATCCCCTACAGTCCTATGAGCAGGCTCAGACATTCCACTCAGAACACCAGCCGAGGAGAATGGGTTACCAATCAACTAGCCTCCCATTCATACCAGGCATAGTGACCAAGACCACTTCCATACCACCAGTTGGAGATCTCCACCAGCTCTACCCTGAGAACTTTGGAGGAGTAAGCTGCTTGTCCTCTTCTCTATCTGGTATTCACTAAGTCTTGCATGTTCTTCCTCCCCTTTCTCTCCCTCCCTCCCCCTCCCCAGAATCACTCCCTTTCTCAGGGAGACACATCCTCCATCTCCTTCCTCCCCTCTCCCTCGTCCAAGGGCCCCCCTCTCTACCTCCAGGTCCCCCTACAGGTGGTGTTGGGGTGGGACCAGGCCACCAGACAACGACTGCTCTTTGAAGTCTTCGTATTGAGGAGTCAGACAGACAGTGAGAGAGGGAGCGAGGGCAGCAGAGCATATTGAGATATAGCCTCATACACCAGACTATCATGTGGCCTGGTTACAAGGCTAATTCAGATGTACATGTAGGCATGTATGCATATGTGAATATGACAATGCAAGATAGTCAGGCAGATGCTCTACCAACTGAGGGAGTGATGTCCATGTGTATAGTATGTTACACCATTTGTTTCAGGTGTAATTCTGTGTGTAATTCACTCTGTTTGCAATTCACTCTGTTTGTACACGTGTGTTTCAGGTACCGAGTGTGAGCAGTTGGTGAGCAAGGAGCAGGTCTTTGATTACCTCATACGACACAATGACACCGAGAACGTCATCAGATTCATAATGAGCAGGGTCCCACCCCTTGGGAACCCCTCCCCCTACCCCACCCATATTGCAGCTCTGTGTTCCCACATGCCTCAGTGTGTGGAGCACCTGAGGCAGAACATTCTGGATAACCTCGCCAGGTATTGCACACACTGTGTCACGCTACTTACAAACCATGGGCTGTGATTGATATTATCGTCATCAAGTTGATCTTTGAGAGGCTTATCTTAATATACACACTACAAAAGAGTAATAAAATGCCAAATCAAAAATCTGTTTTTCGAAAACAGCGAAAATAAAACCTAAATCGTTTGTAGTCACTATGATCACATGTCCCCTATGTGAAGTGTGGACTTGCTCCCAACCTCTCTGCCCATCAGTTGCAGGTAGGCTCTGACCATTCCGTCCTTAAAGGCTCCGTTTTTATCGCGGAACTCTTTGTATGGTAGTACATTCATGTTGCGAAGGATCTTCAAGTTTTCCACTATTTCATCAGTGATCTCGTCTGCATCGTTAACAAGAGGAGCATCGTCATCGAGACGGGAGTAGCTTGCCTCCTTGAGGCGAGGTATACACTGGGGCAGTGACACATAACGATGAGTTTCAGGACATAGCAACTCGCTGGCATAGTACTGTCGTTTGTAGTTCATTTTTGGGCAACTCTGCACGTAAAATCCCATGTAGTAATACTGCATCTCGGGATTGACTTTGTAGAATTTTTGTGCTAGGGAAATTTCGTAGAGAGCACTGTAGACCCCCGGGGCTATAAACCGATAATCAGGGTCATAGTACAGATATTCACATAGGACCCCCTTGGGTAAAATATCCAATACCCCCACGGCATATATTTTTCCATCGATTAGATACTGTAGGTGATATGAACCGTAATCACAGGGGGCTCCCTCGGGTGCCTTCTCTTTAGTGAGTGGCGATTCAACTAGGAACTCACTAAAATTCCTCTCCCTACAATCCTCAATGTCATCTTTGTGGATCTGGAGCTGAAACTTCTTGAAGACTTGATAGCTCTCGTCGTAAGTCATTATGAAATCTCCCTCACGTGGTGCACAAGAGACCAGCCTAGTACTGAACTGGTGTGTGTAACTGGGTGCATAGGGAATTGCTATCTTCTGCTCCTGCCACTCAAATACAGGAGAAGGCTGAGATGGATTGCTCGATGACTGGACTTCTTTCTCCATTTTGATTGTCTCGGGAGGTGTATTAGCGGTCGTCCTATTGGGACCATTGGTAGCCATTTTCTTTGCTTTCCGTTCTTTACGAAACTCCTTAGCTTTCTTACAAGGAGGCTTGCTGGGGTCAGGACCAAGCCCCGGTCGAACAGTCTTTGTTGGTTTTGCTACACTACCTTCTGCCTTTGGCTCACCTGATTCATTGCTGGGTCCACCTTCAGGAGTAACACCTTCACTCTCCATTTCATTCCCGCCGTTTACCTGTTCTTTAGCCGTGGTTGTTGCGCCCGAGTAACCGTCTAGGAGGAACTTGTTCATTTTTCTGATGGTTGCTCTCTGCTGCTTCGAGAGACGAAACTTGGTGATGTCTGTACGGAACACGTACTGTGGGCAGCACGTCTTCTTCATGAAAGGCCTGTAGACGAACTTTCCCGACCGCTGGAAGCCTCTGTCGACAAGACGTTGGAAATCTCGGCAGCTCATTTGGTGTGCGAGAATACCTTCTATCATGCTGGTATCAGGCGATTTACAGTAGCCACATTTGAAGGGCGTGGGTCCATTGGGTTCGTACAGATAGTCTACCAGCATACCATCCAACTTGTCCATGGTGGTGATGTTGTACAGCGCTTCTTATAAGAGGGGCGGGGTTAATGATTCTATTTAATGCTCAGTTTGATACGCGCCCGTTGTACATGTGCGCTTAGCTATGTATCTTCACACACGCACGCCCACACATACAGACAGGGAGTCCTATTACCAACAGAGCTACAAAGCCTTCCTCTACTTCTCGCCCGACTCGGACGCACACACTCCCTCTTCTCCCACCCTCACCCCCTCTCAAAGTCCCAAGGACACACCTCTTCCCCTGGTCCACTGGTACCCACCTCTGACAGTGACGACAGTATAGGAGCTATTGTTAGTCTCGATGACTTCCACTCTTCGTTCCTACGTTACTGTATCAGCAATGGATTTGCCAGCCTTATGTACCATTACTTGGACTACTACAGGTGAGTATATGTATATGTGAGATGGGACGACAGGTGAGCTACATGTGAGATGGGATGATCGATAACCATCACTGATATTTGGTCCCTGTACAGTTTGGCTCTGGATGAGGAGAGTGTCTCAGCTCTTGGTCTTGATACTGTAGAGCAGCCGTGGGTTGACACAATGCTGAAGTTCAGACTCTTATCAATTGACTCAGTCGGTACATCTTCCACACACGTACTACATACTACGTACTACATGTGTACATTTAATAGACTACTCATGTGAAAGCATAGCATTGTAAATGCATGTATGCATATGGTGTGTATACTAATGTTCTTACATGATAATCTGGACAAGTAACTGCTGTAACAATGTACATACATGTAGGTAGGCATCAGTACAGTAGTTCTATGCTATCTTCAATCCTGCCCACCTGCAGATCCATCAGCTATGTTCCAGGCCAGTCTCTCCTGCAGTCGTCTACTGCTGCACACTGGAGGTGGACTGGTGATGGAGATGCTGCAGTATGGTCGCACCCTCATGGCCGTGGCCACACTCATGTATGCTCCTGTTCCCCTTGGAGAGGTCAGACTACGTGTCCATTCCCCAAATTTGTATCTTTCCCATATCTTTACTTTTGTGAGTATGAACCTCAGCTCAGCTGACTGAGCTGCTTCAATGTTCACTTAGACAGCATTATTACACTGTTGAAATATGTGAGACAGTGTGAGTATAGCTTACTTTCAGCTGACTGAGCAAGTTTGCCTCAATGTTTGGAGTCCTGTCTTAGGCAGCACAGTTACTCGTTTATTACACTGTTGAAATATGTGAGATAGACAGCGTGAGTATGACTCATCTCAGCTGACTAAGCAAGTTTGCCTCAATGTTTGGAGTCCTGTCTTAGGCAACACAGTTACTCACTGTTGAAAGATAAACAGTACGTACAATGCTGTGCTCATCCTCTGGTGAAATTCCTCAGGCTCTCAGCTCCTCTAACTCTGACCAGACATGGTATGTGGATCCCTCAGTTCTGAGGTCTGCGGTGGCTGCCTACCCCACCCTGCAAGCCGCCCTCTTCCCTCCTTCTCCTACCTCCGGCACTGCTGCTCAGTCTCAGGACATCACAGTCTACCAACTGCTGCAGGTGGGACTTCAGCACACTAGACTGGCATGTGCATTGTGTTGACAGTGTGTATCCGTGCACTAGCTGTTACACCATATTTACTGCCATTATAGGGCACTGTTCCATTTGATGTATCTCGTCTGTTCAAGTGGCAGACTACCAACACTCTGGCTATCACGGAGGACTCCACAGAAGGTACATATTCATTCCACCTGAGGCAGACAATTTTTCTTTGAAAAATGATGATGGTTTCAGGCGAGTTGTGTTGTGTTGCTTTGCCTTTCTGTTGTGTTGTTGTTGTATTGTCTTACCTTTCTCAGCATCTCTTGAAGTGATTGTTCAAGTATCTATGCATGTACATGTGTGTTACTAACTTTCATGCATGTACATGTGTGTTACTAACTTTCGTGTGTACTTGACAGCATTCAACTGTTTAACAATACAGTCATTTTGTCTCTTTCCCCAGGTTTCCACGACCTGCCTCACTTCTCCCACCCCACTCTAGCTGATAAGTATGCCCGAGTTGAGCACCTCACCTACGTACACTACCTCTGCAGAGGACAACCATCCTTTGCATTTGCTAACTTCATGGCAGCCAAGCTACTAGGTCGATCACATGTCTCAAAACGGTAAGAGACTGTGATCTAGAATGTATTTGGTATCTGAACATTGCCACACAGTGCACATATATAGAGGACAGCTATGGTTTCACAAAGGAGATACAGAGAATACTATTCATCTCCTTCTCTCCCCCTTCCTTCCCCTCCCCCTCCCTCCCTATACCTCCCACCCCTCCCTCCCTCTACCTCCCTCCCTCCCTCTCTCTACCTCCCTCCCTCCCTCCCCTCCTTCCCAGGGTGGACCATGCAGTATCTCATGTGTATAAACTAGCATTACAAGACTTTACCAACTCTCGTCTAGTGTCTTCATGTGCAGCTTTCCTTGAGATGCTGGATAGAGACTCTCGTCTACTGCGTATTGACGTACAGGCTGCTAGTAGAATAGCTCACTATTACACAGAGCAAATGGAGACTGAGAGAACATGTATGCTCCTACGATAGGCTCCTACATTGATACATGTAAACTATTGCATAATAAACTGAGGCAAATATCAACAACTTGCATGTACAAGTACTCTTATCGCTAGTGAAATATTGTACATGTACATGTACATATGTTCTTGGGCTGTCCAGCACAGGACTACTATTGTCACACACATTGTTGTCTATTGTTACTTGTCTGCAGTTCATGGGGGAAGAGTGAAGGAAGATCTTCACAAGAACAGAAAGATTGGTTAGTGTTGGACTAGCAGTTCAATATTTTTCCACTACACACATGTGGAAAAATCAGGACACCCAGAAATGTGGGCATGCTTTAAAATATAACACTCTCAAATCATATGCTGGTGTACTTGTGCACCCCTGAAATGAGGACACCTCACTAATTAAGATATTTTTTCTGTCCTGTGGGTGTCTGGACTAGGGAGGGTCCAATGTGTAGTGATGTTCCCTGTTCTCTGTCAGCCTCACAGTTCATTCAGCTGAACAGTGCCTCAGATGAGAAGAGCCTGGCCTCTGGTCTCCTGAAGCAGCTAGAGACTGCCACCCATGCACTCATCTCCTCCTTGTCACTGGACAGGTATGTACTGTACACCTACACACACTTTGAAGCTACGTATTCTAAGTGTACATGTATATGTACATGTGTGTAGTATTGAACTTGTCATAGATGATATAGATCCACAATGTGTCAGTTGAGCTGATGCACATTGTATACAATGGATTGCGGCCTCAGGGACCAGGCTTGTATTATTCTGTGTATATAGTACACTCTGCAAGTCTAACTCTAATACATGTTCCTCAGGTGTTGCGTGGAGTCTGAGGAGCATTGGTCCCTAGTACAGGCATTCTGTGGCTGTCACTCCCTCCCTCCCTCCACTGCCTTCCTCTCTGTGTGTGCCCAGGACAACCAGTGGCTCCCACTGCTCTGCCATGCTCAGCTCTATGTCATCCCTCCACAGAAGGTACAATGTCACATCATGCATGCTGTTAGGACTGTACTTCTCTCACATACAATGTACATGTATGCATGTGTTGATCTACAGTGTACATGTAGTTCACCTTTTCTCCTCCTCCCTTGCCCTAGGTTCTCCACATCATAGAGAAGCATTTCTCCAGTCCTCACATCCAGGAACACCTTAGACTAGCTCTGTCTTCCATGGACACTTCTAGCCCCACCAAACACACTGCTTATCAGGCAAGACCCTGTTGTCTACATCTGTTGGTGTGTGTGTGTGTGTGTGTGTGTGTGTGTGTGTGTGTGTGTGTGTGTGTGTGTGTGTGTGTGTGTGTGTGTGTGTGTGTGTGTGTCCCTTCATATTTAATATAAACATGACATATGCACACGTACATATGGGGCGAGGGGGTGGGGGGTTGTCTATGGTACTGGGTTGGGTTCCTTTTTTCACTCTTTCTATACACTACATGTATCTGCTAGTGTGCTACACACATGTATTTTCATGTATGCACACGCACATATGTATATATAACCGTGTTATGACCAACAGAGGGGAGATGACTTCTTCGAGAGACCCAGGTCCAGACGGAGACGTACTAACACACATACCCAACAGCAGCAGGAGCTACAGCAACAGAACCTTGTCCGTACGCCAGACATCAGAGCCAAACTATACTCTAAGGTACATATACACACTGTGTCATGTGGATAAAGTCTACATGTTGAGGTGCAGACAATATATTGTGCTACATGGAATATCTGCACATCTACTCATTGGGTGTTAAAGTACTTGTCATATTTCTTATAGATTGGTCTCCAGAAGGAACACACCCAACAACCTCCTGTTGTCAAACAAGACAGGACGCCAACCAAGCAACCTTCTTCACACTCCCTCACTGGTATATGTTACATTATACAGACATATTTTCTCTCTCCCTTAGGTGCTCCAGTAGTCCATAATGCACCTCACTCCCATCTCTCTTCCTCCTTTACTCCACAGATGAGGAGCGTCCTAAAGCCCTGACGGCAGATAACCTACCAGAAGACCTTTTCTCTGTCTTCTTCAAGTGTCAGTCCCACTACTGCCCCTGGAGAGCTCTGCTGGCCTATGCCATAGCCCTAGAGAGGCCCCTACTGGCTATCCTCGCTGCCTGCGATAATGTACATGCATACACCACCTACAGAACATGTAGAAACATGCATACTAAATCAGGATATAAAATTCACTAAAGTTAAGTCAACATCTCATTTTAAAGGAATATTTACCAGGGAATAACTCATACCATTATGTACATGGATACATGTATGTACATGTGTAAGTTGTACCATGTTCAAAGCTGTAGTTGTAATGAAGAAATGTGTGTGTTATAGGATGCAGAGATGGTGGACTGCATGTGTGTGTGGCTCTACTCTACACTGGGATATGAGCAGCTCAACAAAGCCACAGTGCTCCTTGGATGTACGTCAACACTCGATCCATATGTATACATGTGCTCCATAGTCATATACTCTTGTTCTATGAAGACATGAATTACGTACATATAATTGGAGTTTGCTCTTTACAAAACAATTCGTACATGTACGTATATTGTCATATGGTTTGTATCTCAATGTGGGGGTTGATTTTCATATCTCCTCTCATTACTCAGTTACAAAAGAGGCCAGTGGATCCCAGGCCCAGTTTAGTGTGGCCCTGCAGTGGCGGCACTGGAGTGCTCATGACCTGGCCATGATCCTAGCAGCAGCTCTCCAGCTCCCTGCTGCCGAAACAGCACCCCATTTCACCCTAGCCTTCCAATACTTTGACCAAGTGCGAAACACACTGAGCTGTAACTGGATCTGTACATCTCTTTCTCTCTCTCTCCTTCATAGAACAACCCTCTGCTCAGCCTTTACCAGTTCCATGAGCAGTTTACTCTCTACTGTAGTCTGGAGCAATCCATGAAACACCTGCTGGAGTTTGACCTGGCCATGACTAAGGTCAATATAGTGTACAATGTATGTGTATTACCAAATCATGTAGGCACATCATACACTTACATGTATGTGAAACGAAACCATATCTGGTGGGGCCAGACAAGCTAAGCGATCCCTGGACAGCGCTGTTTCGAGCTTATTAGCTCTCATCAGCAGGGAATACGCACAGCCTGTCTAGCGCACCACCGGTTTATATATGCAAGGCGCACCAGAACACTAGTGGTTCAGCGTGTACACAATTCTCCCATTTGTCATATATAGTGTTCATCAGGTGTGGGGGGATACCTTGGAGAGATTGGTGACGTGTGTTGGGTGGAGAGGCTGGCCAACATGGTGGCCTCCCACATGTTAGTGGTGTGTCCCACTCCCTTTGAGAAGGGCCACCTCCTCAGGCTGCTCAATGAAGGTACCTTTGGTCAAGGCTTCCAGTGCAATGGTGAGTAGGACATGCAACTACAAAACCTATCACATCCATTGCTAAAAACCCTCCCAAAGGAGGAAATCTCAACATCTGTATGTGTTAAATAATACTCCAATTACTTCTAATTCTTTATCCACACTCTACACACACTCTGTTTCCTTCTAATAGTACTTAATTTCAGGGACCTCCATCAGATGAGTACTGTATTGAGTGATGCTGGGCTCCCGACGGATGCAGCCTTCACCATCAGAGAACACTTCACTACCACACCTGGAGCTAAATCACTGGCTGAGGTAAATTACATGTATATTGTAAGAATGATATGAGTAAGAATAACTGTCCCTCCCTTTCATACTGGTCCATTGAGATTTCTCGTGCATACATGCACGTACAATATTTATACATGTGCACCAATAATACAATAGTGAATGCATGAACAATCACACGTATAGTATACGCCAATATAGAACTTACTGAATAGGGCTAACACACCAAAAACGTCAAGTACCACCACTAACAAGGAAAAACACATAAACACGTAACATAACATTAACATATATACATTGTGTAATAGTGATAGGATATATAAAAAATAGATTTTCTGATGCGAAGTTTAGGTCATGTATAAAGTAGAAAAATAATAAAAATAGTTCTCTCAAAAATAAGCATCTCTCACAGCACAGCACACACACACTAGCAACCATAGAATCTTACCAATCCATCCAATCAACATCAACAGGAGAGCAACAAAGATAGTAGAGCATGTTAGGTTCTGTGTGTGTACAATGTTATCATGTGCTCTCTCCCCTCCCTCCCCTCCCCTCCCTTCAGGTGTATTCGGTGAGGGTGAGAGTAGACAGTGACAAGGTATTGAGCATGTTATTGGAGAAGGCTCAGTTTGACATTGCTAGGAAGTATGCCAGTATTGTAGGTTCCACAGCCAGCGAGGTGACAGTTAAAGAGGTGAGACTTAACTGACTTACCAAAGTAATCATTGGTACAAAGCAAGGCAAAGTTTAGTCAACCTGATAAAACAGCTGAATTCAAGTCCATGTGTATATATATATATATATATATATATCCCTGCAGGCTGAACACAATCTTCGTCAGCTGTCAGAGTCTGGCTACTGGCAGTATGAACAGGCCCGACTCAACTTCTGGCACTCCTGCAATGCCACATTCACTACTGAGAAAGTTGATTCTGAATTGGCGGCAGAATTCTTTGAGGTTTGTGACTGTACATGTACATCTACACATGTAGAAGGCCTGCGTGAAGTCCTTACCATGTGGAGCTGTTATAGGCTCTGCATTGGAATATGCTCATCTGATCTCTGCCATATCTCTCTCCTCCACACAACACACCCACACAGTCTGTAGTACACCACTCCAGTGATCCCTCCACTCCAACCCCCACATCCTCCTCCCCTCCCTCCCCCTCCAACTCTTCCCCTCACTCCTTCCCACCTCTCCACTGCTCTGCCTCTGAGAGAGCACTGCTGCTGGCATTAGCCCTCAAGTGGCATCGAGAGACTAACACAATGACTGATGACCAGATGAAGGAGTTTGAGAAAGAGATATGGCTGTCACATATCCATGCCTCTGTCGAGGACATGCAGAAATCAGTGAGTAATGCTAGAGCTTCCTCTTTCACATGTACCATGGCACTTACCTTGCTTTGTGTGATTTAACTGAGCCTCTATGTTAGCTAAATAGTTAACACAACTGTCTAGAGCACATAGTGTAGACTGGCTCCTACCAATGAGTGATTCTGACAACATTGGTTTGTGTGTGTGTTTATTTTACTCCTAAAAGCCGGGAGATAAGAATGCTGGTTCTCCACTTCCGTTCCTCCCACCCTGTGGTCCTGAGGACATCCTGTCGTCCGCAGACCCCTCGTCGCTCCTCTCCACCCTCTCCATCACTGTGTCTCCCTGTTACAGCGGCCAACGCAACCTCTCTGAGCTGGTGCTGCCTGACAATGTCCCCGTGGTCCTCACTGAGGCTGACAAGAGAAGACAGAGCAGCTCTCTGACTGATAGTGAGGTAGGCAATGGGACTACCATACAGAATCATTCATCACAAGATTGAAGAATGTACATACCATGGGTATATTGTGCATCAGTTGAGCTTACATGTACCTACCTGGTATATGACCTTTGTGTATGTCTAATAGCGACCTTCATGACTGTGTATACATACAGAGATCCTTCACATTACAACATTATGGATTTACATGTATATAAACAATGTAGAATGGGGAAGATATGTTGTATATACTTCTCTGATAAGTACACCCATGAGACCTGGTCAAACAATATACCCAGATACTGTTATCTTTATGATATGCACTCTAGAGATCAATACTTTGAGGAGAGGTCAGGGTACACGCTATATGTATATTTTTATATCTACATTGTGTCTTGGTACCGTAACAGGAGGTGAAAGCGTTCAACATGATGCTTGGTAGACTGCTGAATGCTGGCTACATATCCCAGGCCAGGGAACTAGCTGCACTGTTTGAACATGACTCTCCAGACATGACCATTGTTCTAGTGAGAAATACGTACTGAAGTTGCCTGCTACCTACCACACAGTATTAAGTGGGTTGTGTTGTATGAAAACCTCGTTAGCTAACAGCAGCATGATGTACAGTGTTATACAGCTTAAGGTGTAATTTCATAACTATATGGCATTGTATGGCATTGATGTTGGTACTGTATCCTGTAGTGCTGCATCCAACTTGCCCAAGGAAAGCTGTCACCTGATCAGTTAACAGATGAGGTCATTAGCCTGGTGTCCACCCAGTCTCCTCGTCACCTCAGCGACCTGTCGGCGAGCTTTGAGCCAGAAGACTCCAGACCCTCCAAGGAGATAATACGTATGATGCAGAAGTTGTCTGATAGAGCCAAACATGCCCAGCAGTGCTGCAGCTGTATCATAACCTGCTTCAGAATTGCAGTGGTGAGTCACTGGAATATTCACTGCAGTTGTGCCCTATATCAATGACTGTATGGTGCTCATGGATATACACTGTATGTACATATACATGCATATAGTTAGTGGTAGAAGACTTTTATGCTTTGTTTTAGTCACTTTTCTCTCATTTGAATCAATCATGTCTACACAGTCATGTATTTGATAGCAGCTGTTCTCTTTCTTCCCTTTCTCCCTCCCTCCCTCCCTTCTCCTCCCTCCCTCTCTCCCTACTGTGTACAGTGTCTGGGTGTGTCCTACCCTTCTGTGGTGACCACTGACCCAATCTCAGTCCTCACACAACTCCTCAGCAGCAGATACACAGACCGATATCAACTAGCAAAGAAATTTGTCACTGACTGCAATCTGAAATCCAAAGAGGTACACACAGTACATGTAGTCTCTAACATGTGTTAGTGGTAGAACTTCATTTTGAATCATTTTGCTAGGTGGCAGGCTTTCTTTCCAACTGTGTGGTGTCAGCATTGCAGGCACAGCTTGGAGGCTCTAGTAAGTACACACACATATTCAACAAGGCAGTACGTCACATATATAAATGAGCCACATTAATTCTCTATGTCGATACTCTGGTAGCTAATCTAGCACAGTAGCTGGACTGGCCGAACAGGATAACACAGAGCAAAGCAACTAACAATGTACACGTAGCTATCATGAAGCCCTCTCTTGGTGCAGAGGAAGGTCGTGACTCTCCACGTGCCAGAGTCTACTTTGCAGAGATGAGCAGTTCCAAGTTCCTCGAACTTGCCCAGCTCTGTCCGGATCTCAACGAGGTCGGAGTTCACCTTCTCTCTAAGGCCAAGTCACTGGCAGCCAGCCAGCATCCAACAAATGGAAGTGAGTACAAGTACATGTATATACACTGTTACTGTACACATGTGTGTGTAAAGGGCTTATATCTACATTAAAGACTGTCATCATCATTCCTCAATGTAGAGAGTCTACTGGCTCTCTAGCACACAGAATGCATGTGTTTGCATGTGTATACATGCATGTAAAGTATCATTGTTTATCTTCTGAAGTGGGATAGCATGTAAACCAATTTCCTTTGTTGTGTTTACAGAATTGGAAACCTTCTTACCCCCTTTGTGTTTAGTATTCCCTGTCACACATGCACACACACACACACACACACACACACACACACACACACACACACACACACACACACACACACACACACACACACACACACACACACACACACACACACACACACACACACACACACACACACACACACACACACACACACTCCTACTCTAGACCTCTCAGTTCAGGTGGAGCTGTTAGTACGTGCCCATGATTGCTACACTCTGGGCTGCAGTGTGGACGGCATATCTGAAGTGTTACTTGTCGTGGGGCAGTGGGTACAGGTCTTCAACACAATGAAACACTTCTCATTTATGGTGAGCAATTTTAAGAGTATAGCCCCTTTAATCAAGACGCCTAATGACAGATGTCCATAGTTGATAATATGTCCTGTTAGATATATACTTGTAGCAAGATATTCCCCTAGCTCCTCATCAAAGTGTGTGAGGTTTCACTGTACATGTACAAATATATAGCGAGCAACATTACATGTATATACATGTCTATATGATAACAGATGCAATATGAATATTACACTCTGTGTGTGTGTGTGTGTGTGTGTGTGTGTGTGTGTGTGTGTGTGTGTGTGTGTGTGTGTGTGTGTGTGTGTGTGTGTGTGTGTGTGTGTGTGTGTGTGTGTGTGTGTGTGTGTGTGTGTGCAGGTTCGTTTGTTGACAGGGATTGGAAGATTTCATGAAATGTCGTACATTCTTAAACTACTGATGGAAAATGATCAGTTTGAGTCACTGCTACATACCAACATGGAGAAGGTACAAGTCACAATGATCAAAGGGTCATTTTTCATGTGTGGTACTGTACTGTATGTGGTGTGTTCAGGAGGAGCGGTTGAGAGTGGCTCTAATGGACTACCTGAAAACCCACCATCCTAATGACCATGAGAAGATGCAAATGGTGGCACTAAAGTTTGGGATGTTCTACGAGCTGGCCAAGAGCACGCAAGAGAAGGCCAAGGAAGACCTCAGGAAGATAAAACCCAAACACTTAGGTATAGTGAAGACCATCACTACCACTGTATACATATGTACACCTACATGTACATTATACAACAAGATGTGCATGAGAAGAACCCACATATACATGTATGGTAGGATTTCATTAGGCACTTTCGTGTTGTTACCACAGTGGGTGAGTGTACTTTCATGTTATGTTGAGTAATATATACTAGCCAGTGTGGATACAGTGTAGGGAAAATCCACTAATAGGGTGTTCATGTTGGATTTACAGCGTCTAACAACCCAGAGACTATCAAAACACTGAAGACTGTATTTGAAACACTCAGAACAGCAGCCAAGACTTACTCACAGGTATAGAGTACATGAATCAGTTAGCCTCGTACCCAGGCTCTTATTGCGGGGGGAGGAGAAGAGCCTGGGTACGAGGCTAATGAATCAGTCTGATACTGTACACATACCCATGTGATTGGTACGGGTCATTCATGGACAGACTGATGTAACCAACACACTATCCTTCAATAGCAAGCTACATTCTACCATTGTACGTGCTATGTATCACTAGTAGAGGAGTTAACAGCTTTCTTCTCTAATGCCTTATTATGAGTTAAAATCTATGTAGCTTGTGTCACTATTTACTAAACTGTACTTGTTGCACACAAATATAATGGCCATAATTTTATTTGTGTTTCCATTGTGTTACATGTACTCTGTGTAGGAGGACTATCTGTCCAGTGCACAGCATTGCTACTCTCTGTCGAGGCTGGTGGCTCTGCAGCTCTCACTGCTGCACCAGTCAGGAAAACAAGTCATCAATCTAGATAATAAGAGAGTCCTCAGGCTTATGGAAGAACTGCCTTTCCAGGAGGTAGATGTACATAGTTATATGTACATGTGGGGCATACATGTACTCGTGCTATATACATGCACTAAATTCCTCTACACTGTATACACGTACTTAAAGAAATGAGGACACTTCAATATTGACAATCCATGACATACCTCTCAATATTAATATCGGATTTTCAGGGCACACTCTGATTGGTGTCGGGATTTGAAGAATTGCACTACATATTGTACTTCCATACCTAATGTTACCATATGTACATGCAGGCTCTGATAGTAGCTGATGCCTATAGGCGAACAAGCTGGACTGACTGGATCAACCCACTCTATAAGAAGGTAGTGATAGGAGGTCACCTCCGATATCTCGGTGATTTCAAGACAGCCTTCCCTCTCAAGGCCAACATGTTCCAAGAATTGGCAATCAAGTAAGACCTGTACTAACTTGACAACTACAGATAACAACTTGGCAACTAAAACTTGTAACAGTACACAACATACATGTTTACATGAAATGAGCAGGGACATCAATACATCACCTAAATGGTTCACAACAACATATAGCATATCTTCGTTGTGTTCTGCTGTAGGTACCAGCATGATCGTGAGAGACCACCTGAGTCTGCTGCCAACATGAGACGACTGTTGGGTCACTTGTGGAACTTGCCTTTGAAAAGAAAGATTGCAACAGATTTGGGTTTGTCTGACATCCTGCAGAATCTGTCACCCATACAGGATGAAGGCTTCCTAAATGACATAGCTAGACTGTAATCTTGTGTGTGTGTGTGTGTGTGTGTGTGTGTGCTTCATATGGTGTGTACTTCATATGGGATCTGAGAGCCTGTCGTTGCACTACGTGCGAACATAAAGCTGGTTCATTTATTTTAAGACTAGGTTGGTTCGTTCTGCTCACTCACAATGCTGTTAGGACATGTACGTATACATCATACCTACAATGTTATCTTGTGATGTCATATCTAGATCAACATTATATATAGCACAAGCACATTCATCTGCAGCAACATACTTTAATGCACATTAATCACAGTATATTCTCAGTCTGTTTGGCATAGTCTAGGTACAATAAGCACTAAGTATAATATATATATAGTAATGTTGTCCCAAATACACACTAAGTAATCCTATGTAAATATTGTTTGTTGGCCTGGTGATGGATGTAAGGAAGTAACTACTTCTGTTCATATCAAAACACTCAATCCTCTAGTTTAATTAGTCTTTTGGGTAGGAATGGAGCTGATGATCTTCATAAGCCTCATTATGTTTCATGGCCACAGTTTCTGTATGATGCTTCTGGTTAACTTGCTTATCTACTTGCTCCACGTTGTCCCTCCCACCACCTCCACACTGTGTCAACTTCCCTCTCAGTTTGTAGATCATGCCCAGTATGTTGATAGTCACTGAGATAACCAGCAGTACAGCCAATCCACTTATTAAACCCACCAGAGCTCCTGCAATACAGTAATCACATTTTTGACAATTGGGCCAGGTATAGTGTGTTGTGCACTGACATAGCACATACATAATATATGCATGCTAGGTAACTACACCCGTCATCTCTCATTCTATCTACTCTTGTGCATATTGCAATCAGAAATTACCAGTAAGGTTATTTTCTTCTTGTTTTGTCTTGGCTGTATATATCGGACACAGAAGAAGAGAGCACATTTACTTTTACATATACTTTGGAACCTCTCTAATCTAGACATCCTTGGGACTCAAGAAAGTGTCCCAATTTTAAGGGTTGAAATGTATGCAAACACGGCCGATTTGGTACAGCAAAAAGGTGTCCCGCTTATTGAGGTGTCCTTATTTCGGGGTGCCCCGTTTAAAAAGAGGTTCCACAGCATACAGTTACCTTCCACAACTGAAAGTGTTATATTAGTGTGGTTTCCTTGGAAAGAACATGTGTAATTTCCTTCATCAGCTTCTGACACGCAAAAGATAGTTAGTTGAGATACAACCCTCTCAGTAGTGGATATACTGTTACCACTCAGGAGACCAGCATTGGTCACAGTAGTAGTGTATCTACCATTGTGTAGTTCATCTGATCCATGAGTCCACACAGGAGGAGATGAGTCACGAGGATAGCCATAGACCTCACATTTCAATACAGCCTCTGTACTTTCTCCAATGAATACTGTCACTGAGGACTCAGCTTCAATGACTACTATAATGATATCATAATTATGCCAATTAAATACATGTACAACTCTGTAAAATTATGTGAAAACTCCAGGCAGAGCACATACTCTAGTGGTGGGTCTAGCCAAGCTACCAAAGTGGCTAGGTAATTGCGTATAAACTATTAAAAATGCTTTGACCCAGGTGTACATGTATATCTCAAAAAAGGTTTGTGATTAATTAAGGCACTCTATCTTTACATATGTACTGGACATGCCTAGGAGATGAGAACAGAGGATGCCTTTTCAAAAAGGTATATATACCTGGGAGATTGAGTGTGATCCTTCCAGTAACTGGAGTAGCTTCTCTGCAGTCTGCTCTAGTAGAACACATTACATACTGCACTTTACACATGTACTCTCCCTCATCAGAATATTGTACACCAGATATCTGTAGACTACTGGACTGAGTGTTAGTGGTGTGTGTGATAGTGAGTCTATTATCATTGTTCAGTTGTGTCCCATTCTTCCACCACTGCGACTGGTATTGGTAGTCATCAGTAGTAGGACTGGCCACAGAGCAAGTGAGACTGACAGAGTCAGGCTGGCTGAGGTCAGGGGTCACTGTGGCTCCACTGGGTGGGGGGTAGGAGAGTGATAGTACAGGAGGTGGTAGTAAATCACATGAGATGGAAGATGGAGGAGTTCCCTCACACAGTTGTATCTCACTGATGAATAGCCAGTCGATGTCTGAACTGGGGAATTGGAACCTGATGAATAGTTGGAGAATATTAGTTAGTGAGACAGTGTAAGTATTCCTGGACAGTGTATTAGTACTGGAGGAGAAAGAGCAGCTCTGTGTGATGACATTACTCACATCACCATTATTATTAGTATGGAAACTAGTAGTTCCAGGTGAGCCTATTCCAGCTGAAGGTACACTCAGTGTGTAGATATCAATGTAGGACACACTGAATGGTGAAGGATCAGTAGGAAACTGCAGTCTCACTGTGCCATTGTCTTGATGCCATACAAAGAACCTGCGGACCTGGTCTGGATCACTCACATTCACTGAGTGTGTAGGTCCAATGTCTCCATCATTCAACACTGACCCTACTTGACACAGCAGAAAGGTTCTATCACTACTAACATGACAGTCGTTTGTATCAGGCTCAATGCCATTGTAAGCTACTGGAGCTACAGTATTATCAGCTCCACGGTATCCTGTGAGAACTGTATACATAATGGATCATAACTTCAACATTGTACTCCTACACAGCCATGTACCTTTTTGGCACTGTTGCCTGCTCTGAGGTAGTGTGATGACTAGCAGCAGTAACAGAAAGAGGAGTTTAACAGCCAACATTACTCTTGTAGCTACAGTATAGTAGTAGGCCTACATGCGCATAATATCATATTAGATGTACCCAGCATTTTTAGGGGTGAACTGTTGATCCTTATCAGAGCAATATTTTTCTCTGAGTGTGTGATTGTGTACAAAAATCTCTATCCAAATACAAATGGCATGGCCTCTGAAAATACCGCGTAAATACGCGGCTAGAGTGATGCCCGGAATTTTAAAACTCCACGATCGATTCTCCCACGACCTAGACTATATAATCACCCCAAAATTAGCAGCAGTATAATTATACTCACCTTGATTTTACATGAAAACCGCCCGGTGCATGATCCTTTATCAACAAAATCGACTCTGATGATATCCACGCACTTTCATGTGTAGAAGAAAAGGGTGGGGCTGTCACGCCAAATCTGGTCTAAACATCCTCTCCAGCTGCCCGCGGGACTTTACTTCTCATGGGACATAATTATTTTAAAATATCTATTAGTCTCATGCATGTACTAACAAATACTACAGTACAGAAGTAATATTTTCTCATGTTGTATATCGAAACATTCTAGAGTCCAATTGGTGGGGAGCTGACTCTCAAGCCTTGTTCTGTTCCACCTCTTGGGAGGTCTACTTGCTCATACAGTGGCTCCACATTTTCCTTAATTCTCACCCCTCCACTATCACATCCTGGTGGCTCCACATTGCCCCTCTCACCTCCTCCACTATCACATCCTGGTGGCTCCACATTGCCCCTCCCACCTCCACCACTATCACATCCTGGGTCATAGAGTGCCTCCATCTTGCTTCCCACCTCTTCCAATATTACAGAGGTCATACAGTGTCCCACATTTATTATCCCACTTCCTACACCTGTAGCTCCACATTGCTCCTCCCACCTCAACTACTGTCATATGCTGGTTCATAGAGTGGGTTCACATTGACCGTCCTACCTCCTCCACTATCACACTTCCACCTCAGTCGGTATACACAGTAGATCATGGCCAGTATGTTGATAGCCACTGAGATAAGCAGCAGTGCTAATCCACTCACTATACTCATTGAAATACCTGCAATGTAGTAGCCTATAAGCAAACGAGCTGGACTGACTGGATCAACCCACTCTATAGAATGTAGTGATAGGAGGTCACCTCCGGTATCTCGGTACTAACTTGACAACTATAACTTGTGACAGTACACAACATACAGCCAATAAAATTATGCTTCCGCCGGGCCTGCATACATGTAATGAGTAGGGGCAACCCATGATACTCAACACTCTATATAATGAGTTTCATTATGCCTCAGTCACCAATAAAAATTCTCTATACATGTACATGTACTGTATGCATGCACTAAATTCCTCTACACTGTATACATGTACTTAAAGAATGAGGACACTTCAATATTAAAATCAGGACACACTCTGATTGGCTGAGGGTGTCGGATTGGAAGATATTGTATTTCCATACCTAATGTGTTGTGTTACCATATGTACATGCAGGCTCTGATAGTAGCTGATGCCTATAGGCGAACAAGCTGGACTGACTGGATCAACCCACTCTATAAGAAGGTAGTGATAGGAGGTCACCTCCAATATCTCGGTGACTTCAAGACAGCCTTCCCTCTCAAAGCCAACATGTTCCAAGAATTGGCAATCAAGTAAGACCTGTACTAACTTGACAACTATAGGTAACAACTTGGCAACTAAAACTTGTAACAGTACACAACATACATGTTTACACGAAATGAGCAGGGACATCAATACATCACCTAAATGGTTCACAACAACATATAGCATATCTTCTGATATGTATATCTTGGTTCTGTTCTGCTCTGTAGGTACCAGCATGATCGTGAGAGGCCACCTGAGTCTGCTGCCAACATGAGACGACTGTTGGGTCACTTGTGGAACTTGCCTGTGAAAAGAAAGATTGCAACAGATTTGGGTTTGTCTGACGTCCTGCAGAATCTATCACCCATACAGGATGAGGGCTTCCTAAATGACATAGCTAGACTGTAATCTTGTGTGTGTGTGTGTGTGTGTGTGTGTGTGTGTGTGTGTGTGTGTGTGTGTGTGTGTGTGTGTGTGTGTGTGTGTGCTTCATATGGTGTGTACTTCATATGGGATCTGAGAGCCTATTGTTGCAGTACGTGCAAACATAAAGCCAGTTCATTTATTTTAAGACTAGGTGGGTTCGTTCTGCTCACTCATAATGCTGTTAGTACATGTACGTATACATCATACCTACAATGTTATCTTGTGATGTCATATCTAGATCAACATTATGTATAGCACGAGCACATTCATCTGCAGCAACATACTTTAATGCACATTAATCACAGTATATTCTCAGTCTGTTTGGCATAGTCTATAGTCTAGGTACAATAAGCACTAAGTATAATATATATATATAGTAATGTTGTCCCAAATACACACTAAGTAATCCTATGTAAATATTGTTTGTTGGCTGGTGATGGATGTAATAACTTCTGTTCATATCAAAACACTCAATACTGTAGTTTAATTAGTCCTTTGGGTAGGAATGGAGCTGATGATCTTCGTAAGCCTCATTCTGTTTCATGGCGACAGTTTCTGTACGAAGCTTCTGGTTAACTTGCTTATCTACTTGCTCCACGTTGTCCCTCCCACCACCTCCACACTGTGTCAACTTCCCTCTCAGTTTGTAGATGATGGCCAGTATGTTGATAGTCACTGAGATAAACAGCAGAACAGCCAATCCACTTACTACACCCACCAGAGCTCCTGCAATACAGTAATCACAATTTTGACAATTGGGCCAGGTATAGTGTGTTGTGCACTGACATAGCACATACATAATATATATGCATGCTAGGTACATGTAACTACACCCGTCATCTCTCATTCTATCTACTCTTGTGCATATTGCAATCAGAAATTACCAGTAAGATTATTTTCTTCTTGTTTTGTCTTGGCTGTATATATCGGAGACAGAAGAAGAGAGCACATTTACTTTTACATATACTTTGGAACCTCTCTAATTTATATGCATGCTAGGTAACTACACCCGTCATCTCTCATTCTATCTATTCTTGTGCATATTGCAATCAGAAATTACCAGTAAGGTTATTTTCTTCTTGTTTTGTCTTGGCTGTATATATCGGACACAGAAGAAGAGAGCACATTTACTTTTACATATACTTTGGAACCTCTCTAATCTAGACACCCTTGAGACTGAAGAAAGTGTCCCGATTTCAGGGGGTGAAATGTATGCAAACACGGCCGATTTGGTACAGCAAAAAGGTATCCTACTTATTGAGGTGTCCTTATTTCGGGGTGCCCCGTTTAAAAAGAGGTTCCACAGCATACAGTTACCTTCCACAACTGAAAGTGTTATATTAGTGTGGTTTCCTTGGAAAGAACATGTGTAATTTCCTTCATCAGCTTCTGACACACAAAAGATAGTTAGTTGAGATACAACCCTCTCAGTAGTGGATATACTGTTATCACTCAGGAGACCAGCATTGGTCACAGTAGTAGTGTATCTACCGTTGTGCAGTTCATCTGATCCATGAGTCCACACAGGAGGAGATAAGTTACGAGGATAGCCATAGACCTCACATTTCAATACAGCATCTGTACTTTCTCCAGTGAATACTGTCACTGGAGACTCAACTTCAATGACTACTATAATGATACCATAATTAAATACATGTACAACTCGGTATAATTATGTGAAAACTCCAGGCAGAGCAATAACACTAGTACATACTCTAGAGTGGTGGTCTAGCCAAGCTACCAAAGTGGCTAGGTAATTGCGTATAAACTATTAAAAACGCTTTGACCCAGGTGTACATTTATATCTCAAAAAAGGCTTGTGATTAACTAATGCACTCTTTTACATATGTACTGTACATGCCTGATGAGATATCAACAGAGAATGTCTTTGCCTTGATTAAAAAATATACCTGGGAGATTGAGTGTGATCCTTCCAGTAACTGGAGAAGCTTCTCTGCAATCCACTCCATCAGGACACATTGTATACTGCACTCTACACATGTACTCTCCCTCATCAGAATATTGTACACCAGATATCTGTAGACTACTGGACTGAGTGTTAGTGGTGTGTGTGATAGTGAGTCGATTATCATTGTTCAGTTGTGTGTCATTCTTCCACCACTGCCACTGGTATTGGTAGTCATCAGTAGGAGGACTGGCCACAGAGCAAGTGAGACTGACAGAGTCAGGCTGGCTGAGGTTAGGGGTCACTGTGGCTCCACTATGTGGGGGGTAGGAGAGAGATAGTACAGGAGGTGGTAGTAAATCACATGAGATGGAAGATGGAGGAGTTCCTTCACACAGTTGTATCTCACTGATGAATAACCAGTCACTGTCTGAACTGGGGAATTGGAACCTGATAAATAGCTGGAGAACATTAGTCAGTGAGACAGTGTAAGTATTCCTGGACAGTGTATTAGTACTGGAGGAGAAAGAGCAGCTCTGTGTGGTGACATTACTCACATTACCATTATTAGTAAGGAAACTAGTAGTTCCAGGTGACCCTATTCCAGCTGAAGGTACACTCAGTGTGTAGATATCAATGTAGGACACATTGAATGGTGGAGAGAAATCTATAGGGAACCACAGTGTCACTGTGCCATTGTCTCGATGCCACACAAAGAACCTGTGGACCTGGTCTGGATCACTCACATTCACTGAGTGTGTAGGTCCAATGTCTCCATCATTCAACACTGACCCCAATTGACACCGCAGAGCAGTTCTAGTAACAACACAGTTACTTATGTTGGGCTCAATGCCATTGTAAGCCACTGGAGCTACAGTATTATCAGCTCCACGGTATCATTTGAGAACTGTATATACAATGGATCATAACTGCTACATTATACTCCTACACAGCCATGTACCTTTTTGGCACTGCTGCCTACTCTGAGGTAGTGTGATGACTAGCAGCAGTAACAGAAAGATGAGTTTAGCAGCAAACATGACTCTTGTAGCTACAGTATACGTATAGTATATAGTAGGCCTATACATGTGCATAATTAATATCATTGTGTATATTAGATGTACCCAGCATTTTTTAGGGGTGAACTGTTGATCTTTATCAGAGCAATAATTTTCTTTGAGTCTGTGATTGTGTACAGAAATCTCTATCCAAATACAAATGGCAAGGAAAATACGTAAAATACGCAACTAGAGTGACGCCCGGAATTTTAAAACTTCGATTCTCCCACGACCTACATAATCACCCCAAAACTTTCAGTAGTATAACTATACTCACCTTGATATTTACATGAAAACCGTCCGGTGCATGATCCTTTATCAACAAAATCCGTTAATCCATACGCACTTTCATGTGTAGAGGAAAAGGGTGGGGCTGTCACGCCAAATTAAATCTGGTCTGAACATCCCCTCCAGCTGCCCGCCTAACTTTATTTCTCATGGAACATAATTATTTTAAAATATCTATTAGTCACATGCATATAGTAACAAATACTACAGTACAGAAGTAATATTGCTCATGTTCTGTATCTAAACATTCTAGAGTCCAATGGTGGGGAGCTGATGATCTGCTCTCAAGCCTTGTTCTGTTCCACCTCTTGGGAGGTCTACTTCCTCATACAGTGGCTCCACATTATCCACCATAGCCTCAGCTGGGAGGGTCTACTTCCTCATACAGTGGGTCCACAGGTCTACTTCCTCATACAGTGGCTCCACATTATCCACCATAGCCCCAGAGCCACAGAGCCCCACCCATATTACAGTATGCACACATCGCTAGCGATGTGTGCATACTGTAATATGGTAGGGCTCTGTTCACGACATCATGTAGCGGTCGAGTGCAAATGGCGTTGTTCAAGTTTCTAGCTCTCCAAAACCTACCGGATCTTCCAGATGAGCTTAATCAACCGCCATCAGTCTTTGTATTTCCGAAACGTGCGTTTGGGAAAACGCAAATTGTGAAGCATTCGTGCAGCGGATCGCTGCGCATGTGCAGACAGCCGGACCAATACTGCCTCATATTCAGAACACTTGTTCGCAGAATATACACGCCGGCTACAAGTTGGATACCGATGTGATGTTGTTGGAAAACAGGGACTTCGACAACTTGTGTCCATGAGACTCTAGCTAACTGTTGCTACACCCATATGAGTCATTTTCCTTTGCTATATTTTTCTGTCACTCTCATATGTATGTTTTTACTATATCACCCTCTCACACTAGCTACTTAATTTTATTTCTGGAGGCTATATTGCATTCTATGTACACTATCCCGAAGAGGGCAACAATAATACTTTGACTTTGAATTTTGACCAATTAAATTATGCTTCCACTGGGCATAAGCAGGGACAACCCATGATACTCAACACTCTAAAATGAGCACATAAATGGTTCACAACAATATATAGCACATCTTCTGATATACATATCTTGGTTCTGTTCTGCTATGTAGACACCAGTGAGAGGCCACCTGAGTCTGCTGCCAACATGAGACGACTGTTGTGTCACTTGTGGAACTTGCCTTTGAAAAGAAAGATTGCAACAGATCTGGGTTTGTCTGATGTCCTGCAGAATCTATCACCCATACAGGATGAGGGCTTCCTAAATGACATAGCTAGACTGTAATCTTGTGTGTGTGTGTGTGTGTGTGTGTGTGTGTGTGTGTGTGTGTGTGTGTGTGTGTGTGTGTGTGTGTGTGTGTGTGTGTGTGTGTATGTGTGTGTGTGTGTGTGTGTGTGTGTGTGTGTGTGTGTGTGTGTGTGTGTGTGTGTGTGTGCGTGTGCGTGTGCGTGTGCGTGTGTGTGTGTGTGTGTGTGTGTGTGTGTGTGTGTGTGTGTGTGTGTGTGTGTGCGTGTGTGTGCGTGTGTGTGCGTGCGTGCGTGTGTGCGCGCGTGTGTGTGTGTGTGTGTGTGTGTGTGTGTGTGTGTGTGTGTGTGTGTGTGTGTGTGCGCGTGTGTGTGCGCGTGTGTGTGTGTGTGTGTGTGTGTGTGTGTGTGTGTGTGTGTGTGTGTGTGTGTGTGTGTGTGTGTGTGTGTGTGTGTGTGTGTGTGTGTGTGTGTGTGTGTGTGTGTGCGTGTGTGTGCGTGTGTGTGCGTGTGTGTGCTGTGTGTGTGTGTGTGTGTGTGTGTGTGTGTGTGTGTGTGTGTGTGTGTGTGTGTGTGTGTGTGTGTGTGTGTGTGTGTGTGTGTGTGTGTGTGTGTGTGTGTGTGTGTGTGTGTGTGTGTGTGTGTGTGTGTGTGTGTGTGTGTGTGTGTGTGTGTGTGTGTGTGTGTGTGACTGGATCTACAGGATATAACGATATATCAAGTCTTTTCTAATAGCAATAAGAAATAGTACATACTGTTTTATCCATGCCAACAATGTGACAAATTTACATACATACTATACTACATCTCACTGCATACTATTCTCCATTGAACCCCGACATGCACATGCATGCAACATGGTGGTAATTACTGAAAGGGTTATACATTTTATTGTTGTTCCATGCCATCACCTTGTTTCTATATATGATTTTTGGCACTACCATCCCAACATTTAAGTGAAAATGTTTTACTCTTGTAGATATAGAGACTAAGTAATGTTGACCTAAATACACACTAAGTAATCCTTTACTTATGTAAATATTCTTTCTTGGCCTGATGATGGATGTAAGAAGTCAAACACTCTGTACTGTAGTTTAGTTCTTTGGGTTGGTGTAGAGCTGATAATTCACATAAGCCTCATTTTGTTTCATAGCCGGTATTTCTTCATAATGCCTCATGTTAACTTGCTCATCCACTTGCTCTACATTGGCTCTCCCATGGCCACCTCCTCCACTAACACACAGTTTCTCTCTCAGTTTGTAGATCATGGCCAGTACATTGATAGTCACTGAGATAACCAGCAGTACAGCCAATCCACTTACTATACCTACCAGAACACCTGCAATGCAATAATCATGTTTTACCATATAGAGTATTGAAAGTCATAGCACATGCCCAGATGATATTCCCCATGGTAACCACCCTTTCTCTCTCTCATTCAATCTGTTCTTGTGTACATTACAATGACATTACCTAATGCGTTATTTTCTTCTTCCTTTGTCTTGACTGTATCACAGACAGAAAAAAACACATCTACAATTTATGTATATAATACCTTACCTTTCACAGCTGATAGTGTTATATTGGTGTGGTTCCCTGGCAAGGAACAGGTGTAATTTCCTATATCGGCTTCTGACACACAAAAGATAGTTAGTTGAGTTATAACCCTCTCAGTGGTGGATATACTGTTACCACTGGGCAGACTAGCCTCATACCCAGAGCCAAAGTATGAGTCTATCCGGAGACCAGCATTGGTCACAGTAGTAGTGTATCTACCATTATGCAGTTCATCCATCTGATCCATGAGTCCACACAGGAGGAGATGAGTCGCGAGGATAGCCATAGATCTCACATTTCAATAAAGCCTCTGTACTCTCTCCAGTGAATACCGTCACTGGAGACTCAGCTTCAATGACCACTATATATATAGTGGTCATATACATGTCACATGTATTATTATTATTATTATTATTATTATTATTATTATTATTATTATTATTATTATTATTATTATTATTATTATTATTATTATTATTATTATTATTATTATTATTATAATGATATCATTATGATTATGCCCATTAAATCCACTCCAGTTTTGTATGTGTGAATATTCAATTGCAATGCAGAGTAATATAGTTATCAAGTATAAATAATTGAGCTGCTCTGTGCATGCTAGGCAGATGTATTAGCCAGGCTATGCTACGTATGATCACTAAGGTGGTCATCCTAGCTGCTATCGGTACATATGAACTACCACAATATTTTCTCCATCATGTATTCTCTTTATCTGTTGATGCTTTACAATTGACCCAGGTGTGTGTTTCAAAATACTGTGACTAATTAGGTAGGTTCTTAAACCATTATTCATGAGATAGCTAGCTCCATGCATATATTATATGCTGGTCCTGCACGTACCTGGGAGATTTAGTGTGATCCTTCCAGTGACGGGAGTAACTACACTGCAGTTCACTCCATCAGGACATTTTGTATACTGCACTCTACACATGTACTCTCCCTCATCAGAATATTGTACACCAGATATCTGTAGATTACTGGACTGAGTGTTAGTGGTGTGTGTGATAGTGAGTCGATTATCATTGTTCAGTTGTGTCCCATTCTTCCACCACTGCCACTGGTATTGGTAGTCATCAGTAGGAGGACTGGCCACAGAGCAAGTGAGACTGACAGAGTCAGGCTGGCTGAGGTCAGGGGTCACTGTGACTCCACTAGGTGGGGGATAGGAGAAGATAATGGTTGGTGGTATGACAGAGGTTGGAGCTGATGTCGTAGTAGGTGAGTCACAGGAAATAGAAGCTGGAGGAGTTCCCTCACACAGTTGTATCTCACTGATGAATAGCCAGTCAATGTCTAAACTGGGGAATTGGAACCTGATGAATAGCTGGAGAATATTAATCAGTGACACAGTGTATGTATTCCTGGACAGTGTATTAGTACTGGAGGAGAAAGAGCAACTCTGTGTAGTGACATTACTCACAGGACCTGTACTAGCAGTGAAAGTAGTATTTCCAGGTGAGCCTATTCTAGCTGAAGGTACACTCAGTGTGTAGATATCAATGCAGGACACATTGAATAGTGAAGAAAAACCACTTATAGGGAACTGCAGTCTCACTGTGCCATTGTCTCGATGCCACACAAAGAACCTGCGGACCTGGTCTGGATCACTCACATTCTGTGTCAGTCCAACGTCTCCATCATTCAACACTGACCCTACTGGACACTGCAGAACAGTTCTATCACTACTAACATAACAGTCATTTGTATTGGGCTCAATGCCATTGTAAGCTACTGGAGCTCCAGTATTATCAGCTCCACGGTATCCTTTGAGAACTGTGTAAAATAATTAATGGGTTGCAACTGCTAGATATCTACATCATTCTCTTACATAGTCATGTACCTTTTTGGCAGTGTTGCTTGCTCTCAGGTAGTCTGATGACTACCAGAAGTATCAGAAAGATGAGTTTAACAGCCAACATTACTCTTGTGTGTAGTCCCTCCAGCTCTGCAGCCCGCGGACTTAACTTCTCATGGGCAATAATTATTTTAAAATATCTATTAGACTAGTCTCATACACTCTAACAAATTCTACAATATTGAAGTTATATTCTCATGTTCATATCTAAACATTCTAGAGTTCAATTGGTGAGGATGCTCTCAAGCCTCATTCTGTTCCACTTCTTCAGACAGGTCTACTTCCTCATACAGTGGTTCCACATTGTCCTTCCCACCTCCTCCACTATCACATCCTGGTGGCTCCACATTGCCCCTCCCACCTCCACCACTATCACATCCTGGTGGCTCCAAATTGCCCCTCCCACCTCCACCACTATCACATCCTGTGTCATAGAGGTCCTCCATCTCGTCCATCCAACCCCCTCCACTATCACCTCCCGGGTCCTCCATCTTGCCCATCCAACCTCCTCCACTATCACCTCCTGAGTCCTCCATCTTGTCTATCCAACCTCCTCCACTATCACCTCCTGAGTCCTCCATCTTGCCCCTCCCACCTCCTCCACTATCACAGGGGTCATGCAGTGCCTTTCCATTTACTCTCCCACTTCCTCCACTATCACAACCTGGGCCGGGACCATAGAGTAGCTTCTTATTGCCCCTTCTCCCTCCACTATTAACACATCCACCTGGTTCATAGAGTGGGTTCACATTGACCCTCTTGCCTCTTCCACTATCACACTTCCTCCCCAGTCGATATACACAGTAGATCATGGCCAGTATGTTGATAGCCACTGAGGTAAGCAGCAGTGCAGCAAATCCACTCATTACACTCATAGGAATACCTGCAATGTAGTAATCACATTAAAATATGCAGTGTTGTGTATGTATTATTGCAGTCTCATGCTCATATATGGTAAACTCCCTCAGGGAATTTGAAATAGCTACTATGCTGTTACCTGTCTCACACTGTATTGGTTCACTACACACACAGATGTCTTGTGGTGGATCTCCTAGTTATGAATGAAAAAACAACATGCAGTATAAATAAGGATGTAGGGATGACAGTGCCAAAAACCAAGGAAACAAATGTGCAGCAAGACGGTGATGATGGCATACAGCAATCATAACATGACTAATCCCATATAAGATGTAGGGAGGGTTTACACATGTTATTATTGTATATAGTGTTAATTCACAGGATGATAAACTACAGAATGTGTTGCAAGAAGCACACATATAAATTGTTCACATTTTGTATATAGATACAATCCAGGCTAAAGTGCTATTGCAGAGTACCTTTGTTCATATACCATACACTATAGACTCACCAACAATTCTAAGAGTGACTGTTGTACTGTTTCCCTGCCAGGAGCATGTGTAGTCTCCTGAATCATTTACAGTAACATTGGTAATAGTGAGTTGAGACACAACCCTCTCAGTAGTGGATATACTGCTATCACTCAGGAGACCAGCATTAGTCACAGTAGTAGTGTATCTACCATTGTGTAGTTTATCTGATCCATGAGTCCACACAGGAGGAGATGAGTCACGAGGATAGCCATAGACCTCACATTTCAATACAGCTTGCAATTGTGTACTCTCTCCACTGATTACTGTCACTGTTTCAATTATCACTGTATACATGCAATCAATATGTGAACAGACTCATATAATATACAACTGTAAAATATTTTCATACAATGTTAAAGGTAGTATGTAGGGATAAAAGTACAAAAAACAAAGAGACAAGACAAGTGCAGTATGTTTATACATGCAACAATAACACTTCACAGTTATAGAAACACTTTCCTACAGCTATAAACACGTCTGTATCTACTGTATACATTTTGTTGTGGATTTAGAATTTCATTGTTTTTCTCACCACACAAAAAATTAGTAATTCCTACATGGTAGGCATCTTTGAACTATTTGTATTTACTTGTTTTAAAATTACTTCCAGACCTCCTAGGAGTTATCAAGAGAAGATACCTTTGCCTTGATTAAATATACCTGGGAGATTGAGTGTGGTCCTTCCAGTAACTGGAGTAACTTCTCTGCAGTCCACTCCATCAGGACACGTTGCATACTGCACTCTACACATGTACTCTCCCTCATCAGAATATTGTAGACCAGATATCTGTAGACTACTGGACAAAGTGTTAGTGGGGTTGTCATTGTTCAGTTGTGTCCCATTCTTCCACCACTGCCACTGGTATTGGTAGTCATCAGTAGGAGAACTGGTCACAGAGCAAGTGAGACTGACAGAGTCAGGCTGGCTGAGGTCAGGGGTCACTGTGGCTCCACTGGGTGGAGGGTAGGAGAGAGATAGTACACTACACAAGGTGAGAGATGGAGGAGTTCCTTCACACAGTTGTATCTCACTGATAAATAGCCAGTCAATGTCTGAACTAGGGAATGAGATCCTGATGTTTATACTACTAATGTCAGTCAGTGACACAGTGTGTGTACTCCTGGAGAGTGTATTAATACTGGAGGAGAATGAGCAATTCTGTGTAGTGACATTACTCACAGGACCTGTACTAGCAGTGAAAGTAATAGTTCCAGGTGAGCCTATTCCAGCTGAAGGTACACTCAGTGTGTAGATATCAATGTAGGACACATTGAATTGTGAAGTAGACTCTCTACGTGAAGGGAAGTACAGTATCACCTCTCCATTCCATACAAAGAACTTGCGGACCTGTTGCGGATCACTTAAATTCACTGAATGTGTAGGTCCAATGTCTCCATCGTTCAACACTGTTTCTCTTTTACACTGCAGTTTACTTCTGCGGTGATTGGTAAAACAGTCATTTGTGTTGGGTTCGATACCATTGTAGGTTACTAAATTTCCATCATCACTATCTGCTTGGTATCCTTTGAGAACTGTATACATATTTTCAATATTAGTGCTACATCATGCCCTTCTCATAGTTTTATATACCTTTTTGGCATTGCTGCCTGCTCTGAGGTAGTGTGATGACTAGCAGCAGTAACAGAAAGAGGAGTTTAGCAGCAAACATGACTCTAACAGTAGAGTAGCCAATAACACACATCCAAGCCTTTCCTCCTGTGGTGTCTTTTGCAGGGGAGGTCCAAGACCTAGATCTGGGCTATTATATACTGTGAAGTCAATATTGTTTCTTTGTTTGTTTCCCTAACCACCCATCACTATACCATGTGATAGTTATAGCAGTGTACATTACTATAATACAGTGCTGACAATGCAGTGTAAATCAGAAACGTATATTGTTAGTTATAATAAAAATAATATTAGTTTTATGTCATAGTTCTGTAAAAGAAACAAAAGAAAGAGTTAAGAACATCCCAGTTTCCTCCCCAGACTCCTCTTACTATATACATATACTCTCTAGAAAAATAACAAGGGCTGATCCAGGGGGGTGGAGGGGGTGGCTAGCCACCCCCCTCTCATTCACCCCTCTACATTACTTTCTGATACATAATTGAACATGTATAAATAGATACACGATGGCTAGCAAGGGCGTCGGAAGGCAATTTGAAGTGTAGCGGCCAATGGTTGTGGTGGCGATTGTATAAGCCTGCACCGCGCTTATCAGCCGCGAAGCTTCTGCGGAGGGTGGTTTTTCCCGCGCGAAGCGCGAGAGCTCAGGCTTTGTAACGGTGGTAGAGGGCCCAGGTAGGTACAGAAGGGCACCATCGAGTGATAGCAGTGCAATCCCACTAGATTGTATGCTCGTGCGCAATGTATGCAGACTTGGCGTGATTACGATCGTTTGTAAATGCAGTGTAGGCTGATTTGGCTTGTCAGGTACTAGAGACTGCTCTGCCATAGTACACTAGAAATTAACAAAAGAAACATTTTTCTGCATGCACATGTACAGCTGCGGACTGCTGATCGCTGAGGCAACCGCATGCGTGTACGCGCGTAAGCTTATATGGCCGGGGACCTACGCGTGCAAAGCGCGGTGCGGCCACAGTTATTCGCACACTGTTGCGCATCCGAGACGGATCGTCAAGCACGAAGAGGCTCAATCTGTCAAGAGTCTACTGTTGACAGTTAACAGTTTGTGTCTACAGCTGAGATGGATGGAAATAAATGTTGGTCTGACCAAAAAGTGGGGCGGCCCCAGTCGCTAAGGCTCCGCGCCCTTGGCTAGTGCTCGCAATGAGTAGCTAATTTTGCGCATTCATGTTTCATACTCAGCCACCCCCCTTGAAAAATTCCTGGATCAGCGCCTGAATAAGAGGACAAGCAGAGGACAAATTACAAATTACTGAATGACACAACAAAATTCAGAGTACATCGGTGCTAATTTATATCCTTTCTAATGTCATGTGATTTTGTGTAAGGAGGTTTGATCTACTATCCCCATAGCTTTGGAGAGTGCAAGGCCAAGCAGTGGCGGATTTAGCCATGGTTCCATGGGTTCCATGGAACCCCCCTTTTTGGTTTACAGATATCAGTTATCCAAGCAGATCTACATTGGAGCGAACTACTCTGGGCCAACAATATATCCAACAATATATATCAATACAGTGGAACCTCCGAAGAAAGGACACTTTGGGAACGGCACTTTTGTCCTTTCTTCGGAGGTTGTCCTTATCTCGGAGGTTCATGAAATTTTATAACTTGGGGTGGAATATAAATAATGTAGTGAAGTTTGTGCACGAGTTAGTGTGTAAAATAGTCAAGTAAAGTTGTATGTCTTGCTTATTGATGTGTAATATTGGCAATCCTATCAATTGTCTATCCAATACACACTTTTTCCATGTCCTTTAAATGCAAGAAACTTGTACACGTACATTTTCTAAAGCAAGTACTACTTCCTTGTAACGCGTGTGAGGTTTCGCTCTATACACAAGAATTTACTGACGTTCGCTCGTTCATAGCTCCGTACTGCGCAAGCGCAACTTTGCAATTTTAGGGGAGTGGCTTCCGGGTGTCCGCTATTTAGAGGCAAAAATGCATGGTGGAGCGTCGTTCGGCGGAAAGATTTTGTCCGCTGTCCGGAATCGGGAAGCGTCCGCTTCTCGGAGGTTGCTAATGTATTACAGCTATGGTATTTTCAATCCGTAACATGGCAAGTGTCCGTTGTAGCGTGGGTGTCCGCTTCTCGGAGGGTCCGTTATGGGAGGTTCCACTGTATATCGCTCGCGCCATCGCGAGTCTTAGCGCCACGCACGACCGAAGCTTCCTTCCGTTTGCTTTTTGAATGGGCATGTTATTTTGCAGAAGAACGCCCCAGAACCCATGAAAATGCACCTCGGAGCATAAAATTTTCGCCGGGTCGGGAACCCCCCTTTTCTGAATCCTGCATCCGCCACTACCAAGTGCAATAACTTACACGAACAATTAAGGCTAAGCACTTCTGATGATAAATGTGTGAGGAGAGTCAATAGTTGTTGAGAACGAATGTAACATGCATAACCCCATATCTCTACATATGTAATTGAGGGGTTACACATGTTATTATCCCTTTCGCTTGAGTTCTTAGACAGAACGAGTGCAAAGGTGACACGGAGCTCCTCATATCTCCGCTCACGTCCGCGTCACCCGTCGTCGCTTCTTGGCAACCCGTAGCGTCACCTTGACCACACCCCTCCATTTGAAAATCTCCGCTTTTCCCCAGATCCTGGCCGATTCATTCGGCCGGGTCGTAACAAACCGTCACCGCTGTAGTACTGAAAGTATAGATGAAAGCTACTTCAAAGCTCCGACCGCCACTTCCAAGTGCCGACCGACCACTTCTGAGAGTGCGTGGGAGGTTTTTATTAGATAATGCCGACATGCCGACAATGAATATGCAAATCAGTTCAATATTACATGTATTTTACGCTATTTCCAAAAGTGCGCAAAATTGCGCACTTTTGTAAATGAAAGGGTTATTGCTGCATGCCATCATCCCTGTCTCTGCCTGCATGCGCTGCCTGCATGCTGCACCTTGTTTCTATGATTTTTTTTTCCACTTACATCATTAAATTGGAAATGTTTTACTCTTGTTTAAGTATTCCTGAATATAGTGTACATGCATGTATTAGTACACATAGAACTGTGACATGAACATTTACTAACTATATTTTTGCTTCTTCACTGCAATACCTGCATTTCATCACAATGTACCTAACATAGATGTACCTACACCATATGTGTGTGCTATACTTTTACTATAACTATAGTTGCAACAAATATTCTGAATTGTTAGTCTCAATGACACAGATGTACTTCCAAACACTCTAGAGTCCAGTTGTGGTGGTAGGTGAGGAGCTGATGATTTGTAGCTGCGCATAAGCCTCATTATGTTTCACACCTACTGTTTCTGTGTGATGCTGTTTCTTATCCACTTGCTCATACATTTGGTCCACATTGTCCCCATCACCTCCACTAACACAGTGGCACTGTGTCAACTTCCCTCTCAGTTGGTATACACAGTAGATCATGGCCAGTATGTTGATAGTTACTGAGATAAACAGCACTACAGCCGATGCACTTACTACACCCACTGGAATACCTGCAATGTATATAGTAGTCACATCTAAATAGGCAGATGCCAGTGTAATGTATGTATTATTGTGCTCATATGGTAAAAATTAAAATCCATCATGCAGGGAATTCAAAATATGTATTATGCTGTTACCTGTCTCAGACTCCATTGGCTCACCATGCTCACAGATGTCTTGTGGTGGTGGATCTCCTACTTATGGAAGAAAAAATACTATATACATTTTAAAGGATGTAGGGAAAAGCCAAAGAAATAGGTGCAGTATACATGCAGCAAGACAGAGGATGATGGCATGCAATAATCTTAACATGAATCACTATATATGTAAGTTCTGTATGGTCATATCAAAATCAGTTGTTCATTGTGCACCACTCGGGTTATTATAGTTTTGATCCTTTAATTTTTGGCACTACCATCCCTACATCCTTTAACATTTTAATGAAATGTTTTTACACTTTACAGAATGTATTGCAGGAAGCACACACATAAAATAAATTGTTCACATTTCGTATCTATAGCACAGATGATCCAGGCTGGTGTAGGTGGTAATGCAGAGTAGCTACCTTTGATCATATACCATACACATGCACTATATATAGACTCACCAATAATTATTGCAATTCTAAGAGTGACTGTTGTACTATTTCCCTGCCAGGAGCATGTGTAGTCTCCTGAATCATTTGCAGTAACATTGGTAATAGTGAGTTGAGACACAACCCTCTCAGTAGTGGATATACTGTTACCACTCAGGAGACCAGCATTGGTCACAGTAGTAGTGTATCTACCATTGTGTAGTTCATCTGATCCATGAGTCCACACAGGAGGAGATGTGTCACGAGGATAGCCATAGACCTCACATTTCAATACAGCTTGCAATTGTGTACTCTCTCCAGTGATTACTGTCACTGTTTCAATTATCACTGTATACATGTAATCAATATGTGAACAGACTCATATAATATACAACTGTAAAATATTTTCATACAATGTTAAAGGTAGTAGCTATGTAGGGATAAAAGTACAAAAAACTAAAGAGACAAGACAAGTGCAGTATGTTTATACATGCAACAATAACACTTCACAGCTATAGAAACACTTTCCTATGGCTATAAACACATCTGTAAATTACTTCCAGACTCCTAGGAGTTATCAAGAGAAGATACCTTTGCCTTGATTAAATATACCTGGGAGATTGAGTGTGATCCTTCCAGTAACTGGAGTAGCTTCTCTGCAGTCCACTCCATCAGGACACATTGCATACTGCACTCTACACATGTACTCTCCCTCATCAGAATATTGTAGACCAGATATCTCTAGACTACTGGACAAAGTGTTGGTGGGGTTGTCATTGTTCAGTTGTGTCCCATTCTTCGCCACTGGTATTGGTAGTCATCAGTAGGAGGACTGGCCACAGAGCAAGTGAGACTGACAGAGTCAGGCTGGCTGAGGTCAGGGGTCACTGTGGCTCCACTAGGTGAGGGGTAGGAGAGAGGTTGTATACTACACAAGATGAGAGATGGAGGAGTTCCTTCACAGAGTTGTATCTCACTGATAAATAGCCAGTCAATGTCTGAACTGGGGAATGAGATCCTGATGTTTATACTACTAATGTCAGTCAGTGACACAGTGTGTGTACTCCTGGAGAGTGTATTAATACTGGAGGAGAATGAGCAACTCTGTGTAGTGACATTACTCACAGGACCTGTACTAGCAGTGAAAGTAGTAGTTCCAGGTGAGCCTATTCCAGCTGAAGGTACACTCAGTGTGTAGATATCAATGTAGGACACATTGAATTGTGAAGTAGACTCTCGTATACGTGCAGGGAAGTGCAGTATCACCTCTCTATTCCATACAAAGAACTTGCGGACCTGTTGCGGATCACTTAAATTCACTGAATGTGTAGGTCCAATGTCTCCATCGTTCAACACTGTTTCTCTTTTACACTGCAGTTGACTTCTACGGAGAGCGGTAAGACAGTCATTTGTGTTGGGTTCAATACCATTGTAAGTTACTAAATTTCCATCATCACTATCAGCTTGGTATCCTTTGAGAACTGTACCTGTATACATATTTTCAATATTAGTGCTACATCATGCCCTTCTCATAGTTTTATATACCGTTTTGGCACTGCTGCCTGCTCTGAGGGAGTGTGATGACTAGCAGCAGTAACAGAAAGAGGAGTTTAGCAGCAAACATGACTCTAACAGTAGAGTAGCCAATAACACACATCCAAGCCTTTCCTCCTCTGCCGTCTTTTGCAGGGTGCCTGAATCTAGGCTATACAATTTTATTTTATGTGCTTGTTGCCCCACCCATCACTTTATATATCATGTGATAAAGGTACCAACAGCTATAAAGTGTATAGACATTGCAGCATAAATCAATTTGTTTAAGAAACAAAAATTGTTAGTTAATATAAAAATAATATGTCTTAGTTTTGTTAAAGAAACAAGGGAAAGTAATAATAACCTAACTTTATCCCCAGACTCCTCTCCCTATATATTCTTAATTCATAGCCACTGCTGCTGTACTCTGTACTATCTCATAATGTAGCTCCACATTGCCCCTCCACCTCTTGGCTGATACAGTGGGTTCACATTGCTCCTCATACCACCACCACTTGTAAACTTCCCTCTCTGTTGGTATACACAGTAGATTATGGCCAGCATGACTGAAATAAGCAGCAGTACAACCAATCCACACACTATACCTACCAGAAGGCAGTGTAGTGTATGTATTATTGCAATTAATCTCATGCTCAGTTGGTAAGTTCCCTTAGGAAAATTGCCACAATGCTCTTGTCTCTCTGTCACTAGATCTGTTACCATCATATGCATCCTTATACATGTATGAAGGCTCAGTCTCATCATATGTGCAGACACATGAATCCCCTATATTGTGGAAGAAACACATACAATTATTAATTAGTGCTCATTCATTACATTATCATGGCTACATTACCACAACTACATGTATGTATATGTATCCACATTATTGTTTGAATTCAAGACTGAACAAGAAACAAGGTGCAGTATAAAGCAAAGGCAGAGGATAATGCATAGTTGCCAACTTGTCGGGACAGACCACACCTACCAAGGCTACAACTATCACCGCACCAATTTTTACATCCTGGGCAGATGCCATTTTCGGCGAGTGGAGCGACGAGTCTACGTTCAAGATTTCAAACATTATTTCGCATAAAAAGAAGAGCGTAATATCGACGCATGCGCACTGGCACGACGTATGGACAGGAAACAGAAAATTCGCCCAGTCAGACCACTAGAAATGTCATGTCGGGACAAAATCGGGACGAAATCGGGACGAAATCGGGACGAAACCGGGACGGGAGTCGAAGCGGGACGGAAGTCAAATAGTCGGGACTGTCCCGCCAAATTCGGGACGGTTGGCAACTATGGTAATGGCATCCAACAATAAAAACATGCGTAACCCCTCCCTACATCTTTTATTATAGGGTTACACCATAGATAATATAGACACGTAACCTTACGTGTCTATATTATCTATGGTTACACATATGTTATTATTAACACTCGGCGAGCATGAGCAGCGAGGGTTACGGGTCCGTCGGTCGGTCGGTCGGTCGGTCGATCGGTCTGTCTGTCTGTCCGTTAATCGAAATCTTACCTCAGGAGCGTCCGTTCGTCCTGAAAAAGATATCAGGTACTCAACGGGCATCGAAGGTCAAAATGTTGGATTTCTCTGAAGCCGCTCCGTTGCAGAGATACACCGCTTCCTGCATTGTATGGCTATCCGTGTAGTCGGCCATTTTGGAAACCGCGCATGCGCATTATTAGCGTTAATATCGCGGGCGTTTTCATGGAATCGCGCACGCGTAGCCCAAGGGTTCTGCACTTTAGAGTACATTCATTGTTGAATGCCGTCTTTGCTTTATACTGCACCTTTGTTTCTCATGCCATATATCCTTGCCTTTGTCTCCATACAGCACCCTTTTTCTATATTTTTGAGGACTCACCATCATATGTACACACACATTCTTCTTTTGGTGGAGCTCCTATATTGTGGAAGAAACACATTAATTAGTGCTCAACATTATCATGGCCACATGAACACAACCACGCAATCACATATCACTTTATACACACAAACAATCAATGAGTCCAGGGCTCCAACAACCACTTTGTTAGCAACTATAAGAGCAACTGTGGTACTGTTTTCTTGCCAGGAACATGTGTAGTCTCCTGAATCATTTGCAGTAACATTGGTAATAGTGAGTTGAGATACAACCCTCTCAGTAGTGGATATACTGTGCCAATTACTAAGATTCCAGCCTTCCCTCGTTTTAGTCCCATTCACCCATCACTGGGAGTTCACATAAAGAACCTGCGGACCTGGTCTGGATCCCTCACATTCACTGAGTGTGTAGGTCCAATGTCTCCATCATTCAACACTGACTCTACTTGACACAGCAGACCAGTTCTAACATTACAGTTACTTGTATTGGGCTCAATGCCATTTTAAGGTACTGGAGCTCCAGTATTATCAATTCCACAGTATCCTTTGAGAACTGAGATTGCTATATGATACAAGTGCTACATTATGCTCATAATATACCTCTTTGGCACTGCTGCCTACTCTGAGGTAGTCTAATGACTAGTAGTAGTAACAGAAAGAGGAGTTTAGCAGCAAATACGACTTCTGTAACAGTAGAGTAGACAATAACTAAGATTCCAGCCTTCCCTCTTTTTAGTCCCACTCACCCATCACTCTATCATGTGATACAGTCATAGCAGTGTGTAGTATTACTAGTGCTGCAGTGAAATCAATTCTTCTTTGTAGAACCTTGCCCGACCAATCAAAACTTACTTCCACCGCTCCCCTGCATCGACCGCTCGATATGCCCTTCTCATAGAATTATATACCTTTTGCCTGCTCCGCGGCAGTAACAGAAAGAGGAGTTTAGCAGCAAAACATGACTCTAACAAGTAGCCAATAGCACACATCCAACCCTGTGGTGTCTTTTGCAGGGTGCCTGAATCTAGGCTATACAATTTTGCTTGTTGCTCCACCCATCACTCTATATATCACGTGATAAAGGTACAACAGCTATAAAGTGTATAGATAAATCAATTTGTTTAAGAAACAAAAATTGTTAGTTAATATAATCATAATATGTCTTAGTTTTGTTAAAGAAACAAGGGAAAGTAATAATAACCTAACTTCATCCCCAGACTCCTCTCCATATATATTCTTAATTCATAGCCACTGCTGCTGGACTCTGTACTATCTCATAATGTAGCTCCACATTACCCTTCCCACATCCTGACTGATACAGTGGGTTCACATTGCTCTTTCTTGCACTTGTAGTAAACTTCCCTCTCAGTTGGTATACACAGTAGATCATGGCCAGTATGTTGATAGCCACTGAGATAAGCAGCAGAACAGCTAATCCACACACTATACCCACCAGAACACCTGCAATGTAGTCACATTTGATTAGGCTAGTGTACTAGTGCATGTAATATTGCAATCTCATGCTCAGTTGGTAAGTTCCCTCAGGAAAATAGCCACCATATTCTTGCCTCTCTCTCACTAGATCTGTTACCATTATCCTTATACATGCATGATCATTTATGAGGGCTCAGTCTCACCATCATATGTACAGACACATTCTTCTTGTGGTGAATCTCCTATATTATAGAAGAAGCACATAAAATCATTATTTGGTGCTAATTCATTACAACATCATAGCCACATTACCATGACTACATGTATGTATATACATTACACATAACTTTATACAAAGTGAAACAGTACCACAGTCACTCTTATATATACAGTTGGTAAATTGTGTCCACATTATTGTTTGATACCTGTACTAATTGTTTGCATATATTGCATGAATTTGAAGTTAAGGGTGACAAAGGCAAGGATATATGACATGAAAAACAAGGTGCAGTATGAGCAAAGGTAGAGGATATAATGGCAATAATACAATGCGTAACCCTTCCCTACATCTTTTATTACAGGGTTAGGCATGTTATTATTGTTGGATGCCATTATATCCTCTGCCTTTGCTCATACTGCACCTTTTCTCTCATGCTACATATCCTTGCCTTTGTCTGCATACAGCACCCTTTTTCTATATTTTTGAGGGCTCACCATCATATGTGCAGACACATTCTTCTTGTGGTGAATCTCCTATATTGTGGAAGAAACACATACAATTAGTAATTAGTGCACATTCATTACATTATCATGAACATGACTACATGCAATCACACATCACAAACAATCAATGAGTCCAGGGCTCGAACAATAATGTGGACCACTTTGAATACTATTTACCAACTCTAAGAGTGACTGTGGCAATGTTTTCCTGCCAGGAGCATGTGTAGTCTCCTGAGTTATTTGCAGTAACATTGGTAATGGTGAGTCGAGACACAATCCTCTCAGTAGTGGATATACTTTTACCGCTCAGGAGACCAGCATTGGTCACAGTAGTAGTGTATCTACCATTGTGTAGTTCATTTGATCCATGAGTCCACACAGGAGGAGATGAGTTACGAGGATAGCCATAGACCTCACATTTCAATACAGCCTCTGTACTCTCTCCAGTGAATACTGTCACTGGAGACTCAGCTTCAATGACCACTGTATGATGAGTGTTTGTATAGAGGAAAACCCACAAAGAATAATACATTACACAGAGCCCATAGGAGCTATCCATAAATGGATAATATACCTGGGAGATTGAGTGTGATCCTTCCAGTGACTGGAGTAGCTTCTCTGCAGTCCACTCCATCAGGACACATTACATACTGTACTCTACACATGTACTCTCCCTCATCAGAATATTGTACGCCAGATATCTGTAGACTACTGGACTGTGTGTTAGTGGTGTGTGTGATAGTGTCATTGTTCAGTTGTGTCCTATTCTTCCACCACTGCCACTGGTATTGGTAGTCATCAGTAGGAGGACTGGACACAGAGCAAGTGAGACTGACAGAGTCAGGCTGGCTGAGGTCAGGGGTCACTGTGGCTCCCCTAGGTGGGGGGTAGGAGAGAGGTACACTACACAAGATGGAAGATGGAGGAGCTCCCTCACACAGTTGTATCTCACTGATGAATAACCAGTCAATGTCTGAACTGGAAAAGTGTAAACTGATGAATAGCTTGAAAACATTAGTCAGTAAGACAGTGTAAGTATTCCTGGACAGTGTATTAGTATTGGAGGAGAAAGAACAGCTCTGTCTGGTGACATCACTCACATCGCTATTATTAGTACCACGACCTGTACTAGCAGTGAAAGTAGCTAGTAGTTCCAGGTGAGCCTATTCCAGCTGAAGGTACACTCAGTGTGTAGATATCAATGTAGGACACACCGAATGATGATAATTTACTTAAATCAGAGAACTGCAATCTCACTGTGCCATTGTCTCGATGCCACACAAAGAACCTGTGGACCTGGTCTGGATCACTCACATTCACTGAATGTGTAGGTCCAATGTCTTCATCATTCAACACTGACCCTAATTGACAATGCAGACCAGTTCTAACAAGACAGTTACTTGTATTGGGCTCAATGCCATTGTAAGCTACTGGAGCTCCAGTATTATCAATACTGCGGTATTCTTTGAGAACTGTATGAAAATGAGATTACTATATGATACAAGTGCTACATTATGCTCATATATACCTCTTTGGCACTGCTGCCTACTCTGAGGTAGTCTAATGACTAGTAGCAGTAACAGAAAGAGGAGTTTTATAGCAAACATGACTTTTGTAACAGTAGAGTAGCAAGATTCCAGCCTTCCCTCTTTTTAGTCCCATTCGCCCATCACTCTATCATGTGATACAGTCATAGCAGTGTGTATTATTACTAGTGCTGCAGTGAAATCAATTTGTTTAAGAAACAAAAATGTTATTTATAATAAAAATAACACTTGTTTTATGTCGGACCATTTGTTATAATAAACAAAGAAGTTCACCCCCTCCCCCCCTCTCTCTCTCCTGTATGCACCCTCTAGAACAAAAAGAGGACAGAGGACAAATTACACAATAGTCATCATACTGAATGACATAACAGAGGGTGTACATATATTTTAAATACTAATCATTAATGTGGTTGATGTAAGGAGGCTTTGGGGAGTGCAAGCAATGGTTTACACATGAGAAGGGGAGCCTTTGGACAAGTCTAAGCATATTCTAAAGTGACCTGAGGATAGATACATGACAAGAGTCAATATGTTGTAAGAATGAACACTTCTATTATGACAAATACTAGTCAAACTGCAGGCCCGTAGGAAACCAGTACGGCAACTGGGAGTAGGTAGTGCGCATGCGTTAGCGCGCGCGAGCGAAAATTATGCATGTAACAGAAGGAAATACCCGTAACAAGTTAGTTGCATGTATGCAGTATTACCTACGTCTACTTTTGCTTAGCTACGCCCAATTTGCTGCAACAAAATTAAAAACTTCTCGATATACAATAGACAGATATCAAGAGTAAATAATAGAGAGGAAGACCGTGTCGAACACGCGTTTTGCGCCTAGTATTAGAGATCTAACTGCTCGGAAAGTAACGTCACTTCAGCTTTAACGCACGTGATGTACTTGGTTACAAGCCTTCTCCGTCACCACACATGTACTTACGGTACCAACAGCATCAGATGATAATAACCAGTATCAGCACTTGCCAGCGATGCCTGGTCCTTTTGAGTATGCGCTTTCACTCTTTCGTACTAGCAATCTCGTCAGCTACACATTACGTGGACTTTAGCGAATCTGAGTCACGTTACTTTCCGAGCAGTTATTGCCTCAAACTAACTGAGCATGCGCAGTATGCAAGAGGCAAAACCCATGACCGTGCCGGCCGTGCTGCGTCCTACGGCCTTGAACTGGGAGAATACACCTCAAACTCCCACTTCCAGACAATAGCCCAACTCCCATTCCGGAGTACTGTCAATGATCAAAATAACTTCACCAAATGAAGACAAGAGAAAACCTCACCAACTAATGCTTTTGTAAGCCCCTAAATATCCTTATGAGTAAGTACTACTCTTCCGTGGTCACCCTCCCAGCTAGCATACAATACCCCTAACAAAACTAGCTACTCCCTATATCTACAAATTTAGACCATATTTCAAGTGTAATGAAGCTTTTAGGCAACCCCCATACTACTTTTTACAACTCACAGCCCATGCCTCTCCAGTCCCCGGCTGAAAATCCTTAACTGCATCATATCGGCGAAGTGAGCATTAAATAGAAAAGCGGGCTAAATTCAAAAAGTAGTCTACAGAATCAGCTGCCACCGACAGTAGAACACTCCCAGAAAGCTTCTCCTTCCACTCAGACCCAGAAGACGAAATAGATTTTAAAATATAAAGCTTTAATTTAAATGCAGAGGTTCAAAAAAGCAACTGCACGCGGTTCGGCGCATGCGCGGAACCAGTGTTAGATATATCATAGTTTCTGTTAAAGAAACAAAAGAAATTGACTAATAACCTAGCTCATCCCCTGATTGAACTGTTGATCTTTATATGAGAATTAATTAGAGTTTAAGTATATTGCTGGATATTTTACGTTGAACCTTGACTTGCAGTATCACATTACCACCTCCTGCATAGCATTCTTAGACTACCTCAAAATGGATCATTTACTAACTATACTCTTGCAAAATATTCTTCACTACAATAGCTACAATGTACCTAACATTACATGGATGTACATAAGCCGTATGTGTGTATACTTTGACCATAACTAGTTGCGACAAAGAATTGTTAGTCTCAATACACACTTTACAGTACAAAAGTACTTCCAAACACTCTAGAGTCCAGTTGTGGTGGTAGGTGAGGAGCTGATGATTTGTAGCTGCCCGTAAGCCTCATTACGTTTCATAGCTACTGCTCCTGTGTGATGGTGCTTCTCATCCACTTGCTTATACATTTGGTCCACATTGTCCCCATCACCTCCACTAACAAAGTGACACTGTGTCAACTTCCCTCTCAGTTGGTATACACAGTAGATCATGGCCAGTATGTTGATAGCCACTGAGATAAGCAGCAGTACAGCTAATCCACATGCTATACCCACCAGAACACCTGCAATGTAGTAGTCACATTTGATTAGGCAATGTAGTATATGTATTATTGCAATCTCATGCCCAGTTAGTAAGCTCCCTCAGGAAAATAGCCACTATACTCTCGCATGCTTCTCTCTAGATCTGTAACTGTTTCCATCATCCTTATACATGATCATTATGAGGGCTCACCATCATATGTGCAGAGACATTCTTCTTGTGGTGAATCTCCTATATTGTGGAAGAAACACATACAATCATTAATTAGTGCTCAATATCACAGCCACATGACCACGACTACATGTATGTATATACATCACAAATAACTTTATACAAATAATCAATGAGTTAAGGTGTCAAACAATAATGTGGACACAGTTTACCAACTCTAAGAGTGACTGTGGCACTGTTTCCATTTGTATTGCATGAAGTTAAGGGTGTTGTATGCAGACAAAAACATGGCATGGAAAAAAGGTGCAGTACAAAGCAAAGGTAGAGGATAATGGCATCCAACAATAATAACATGCGTAACCCTATAATAAAAGTTGAAGGGAGGGGTTGGGCATGTTATTATTGTTGGATACCATTATGCTCTGCATACTGCACCTTGTTTCCCATGCCATATATCCTTGCCTTTGTCTCCATACAGCACCCCTTTTTCTATATTTTTGAGGGCTCACCATCATATGTGCAGACACATTCTTCTTTTGGTGAATCTCCTATATTGTGGAAGAAACACAATCATACAATTTTAATTAGTGCACATTCATTACATTATCATGGCCACATGAACATGACTACATGCAATCACACATCACTTTATAAACACAAACAATCAATGAGTCCAGGACTCGAACAATAATGTGGACCACTTTGAATACTATTTACCAAGTGTAAGAGTGACTGTGGTAGTGTTTCCCTGCCAGGAACATGTGTAGTCTCCTGAATCATTTACAGTAACATTGGTAATAGTGAGTTGAGACACAACCCTCTCAGTAGTGGATATACTGTTACCACTCAGGAGACCAGCATTGGTCAAAGTAGTAGTGTATCTACCATTGTGCAGTTCAACCGATTCATGAGTCCACACAGGAGAAGATGAGTCACAAAGATAGCCATAGACCTCACATTCTAATACAGCCTCTGTACTCTCTCCAGTGAATACTGTCACTGGAGACTCAGCTTCAATGACCACTGTATGAGGAGTGTTTGTACAGGGAAAAACCCACAAAGGATAATTTGTTACACAGAGCCCATAAAGGATATCGATAATATACCTGGGAGATTGAGTGTGATCCTTACAGTGACTGGAGTAGCTTCTCTGCAGTCAACTCCATCAGGACACATTACATACTGCAGTCTACACATGTACTCTCCCTCATCAGAATATTGTACATCAGATATCTGTAGACTACTGGACTGAGTGTTAGTGGTGTGTGTGATAGTGAGTCGATTGTCATTGTTCAGTTGTGTCCCATTCTTCCACCACTGCCATTGATATTGGTAGTCATCAGTAGGAGGACTGGACACAGAGCAAGTGAGACTGACAGAGTCAGGCTGGCTGAGGTCAGGGGTCAGTGTGGCTCCACTGGGTGGGGGGTAGGAGAGAGGTACACTACACAAGATGGAAGATGGAGGAGCTCTCTCACACAGTCGTATCTCACTGATGAATAACCAGTCAATGTCTGAAATGGAAAAGTGTAAACTGATGAATAGCTCTGTGCTATAGAAATTATTTTTGTTGTCCTACACACACCCATCACTCTATCATGTGATACAGTGATAGCAGCTAGTGTGTATTATTACTATAATGTAGTGCTGCGGTGCAGTAAATCCATTTGTTTAAGAAACAAAAATTGTTATTTATAATAAAAATAACACCCGTTTTATGTCGGACCATTTGTTATAATAACCAAAGAAGTTCATCCACAAACCTCCATCTCTCTTTGAATGCACCCTCTATGGAAAAATAAGAAGACAAATTACACAATACTGAATGACATAACAGAGGGTGTACGCATAATTTATATACTAATCATTAATGTGGTTGATTTTGTGTAAGGAGGCTTTGGGGAGTGCAAGCAATAGATTACACATGAGAAGGGGAGCCTTTGGACAAAGCTAAGCATATTCTAAAGTGACCTGAGGATAGATACATGACAAGAGTATAGTTGTTGTAAGAGTGACCATGAGCTTCTATTATGACAAGTACTAGTCAGCTGCCCATAAGCCTCATTACGTTTCATAGCTACTGCTCCTGTGTGATGCTGCTTCTCATCCACTTGCTCATACATTTGGTCCACATTGTCCCCATCACCTCCACTAACACAGTGACACTGTGTCAACTTCCCTCTCAGTTGGTATACACAGTAGATCATGGCCAGTATGTTGATAGTCACTGAGAGCAGCAGAACAGCTAATCCACTCACTACACTCACCATAACACCTGTAATGTAGTAGGCAGTGTAGTGTGTGTATTATCGCATGCCTCTCTCTCACTAGATATGTAACTGTTTCCATCATCCTTATACATGATCATTATGTGGGCTCACCATCATATGTACAGACACATTCTTCTTGTGGTGGATCTCCTATATTGTGGAAGAAACACATAAAATCATTAATCAGCGCTCATTCATTACATTATCATGGCCACATGAACTCGACTACATGCAATCACACATCACTTTATACACACAAATAATTAATGAGTCCAGGGCTCAAACAATAATGTGGACCACTTTGAATACTATTTACCAACTATAAGAGTGACTGTGGTACTGTTTTCCTGCCAGGAGCATGTGTAGTCTCTTGAATCATTTGCAGTAACATTAGTAATTATTATAGTGAGTTGAGACACAACCCTCTCAGTAGTGGATATACTGTTACCACTCAGGAGACCAGCATTGGTCATGTATATTTACGGACGTCTAGCGCCTACGCAGCGATTTACTGTTGGATATGGCTCGTGACAGGGGTATCCAGGGTGCTAGATCTCTAACAGTGATTCTTAAAATCCTAGTAACACCAACTAATGAGAACTTAAAATGCCCACTCAGTGACTTCAAACTATCTAAGGATTCTATGTTTGCTCACCACATCTTCACAGTCCACCTCTCATTACCTCTATCAAGTATCCTCACCCTTCTCATAAACTATATAATGACCACCTGTTCTCTGTGGGATCTGAGCTAAAGCGGCTATATGCACATCATAATCAATGTCTAATTTCTCCTTCTCATATTTTCCTTTTTTAATTTGTATTATCCCAACGGGCAAGGAATAAACTTTGAACTTTGAACTATATTTGCAATTACGCCCACTCAGCCCCTGAATCAAACCATGTAAGTGTATCTGTATAGCCTTTGCCTGTACTAGTCAAAATGGCCCAGTAACAAGGATTCCTAGTATATACCTCCACCTCTACACACTGTGCATGTATGCTAGGCAATTAGTATAAAGTTGACTTGTGTAACAAGTTGTGTTGTTATTTTGATCATTGACAGTACTTCAAGAAAAGGAATAGAAGTTGGCTATTGTCTGGAAGTAGGTGTAGCTATTCCCAGTTTGACTAGTATTTGTTGTAATGGAAGCTCATGGTCACTCTTACAACAACTATACTCTTGTCATGTATCTGTCCTCAGGTCACTTTAGAATATGCTTAGCCTTGTCCAAAGGCTCCCCTTCTCATGTGTAAACTATTGCTTGCACTCACATTAATGATTAGTATATACAAAAAATGTAAAAAACATTTGCAATGAATCATTAAAATGTTGAAGAATGTAGGGATGGTAGTGCCAAAAATTAAAGAAACAAGGCTGTAATAACCCGAGTGGTGCACAGTGATTATGATATGGCCATACACAACTTGTGTAAATGATAAAAACCCTTGTGGAAATTGCATGCAACAATAACAACATGCGTAACCCCACGAAATAAAATGTAGGGTAAGAATAATACTTCCCTAGTACTTTCGGTGATCGGTGACCTTCTTTGGGGGAATGACTGGTGATACAAAAACTAGTCTTCATATACTAAAAGGTGACGCTAAAATACGTTGCGCGCGCGCGCGGGTGCTCTATACAGGATAGGCGGTATGCGGACAAAGGCTCGGTTGTCAGGGTAGAGCGGGAGCATTCCAGAGCAACACTCCTACTTCACCTAGGCAACGTCTAGGGCTATGCCATGCGCAGTGTGCAGTGACGCTATGGAAAGACGGCAGGGGGTGAAATACACATTATTATGATGTAGAGTCAGTGTCTGTGGGGGTGAGGGGTGAATCTGCACAGGAGGTATCTGTAGGGGAGAGACTGGGAGAAAGGGAAGAGTGGTCATAGGGGTAGAAAGGTTTTCCATAGGCGGAGTGCCATGTGGTAGTAGTGTATGTAGAGTCCTAATCCAAAATGCTTCTCGCTCCGGTAGAGCATCTGGCTCACAGTGCTCTAGTGGAACGATCCTATGGTCTCTTAGGAAGTCATGCGATTTCCTAGCAAAGTGGCGGTATAGGGGGACCCGCCTCTTTGTTTCGGAAGCATGCCGATGCCTGCGAAAGCGCACCCTAAGGCTGTTGGAAGTTAAGCCTATGTACAGTTTCTCACATTTGCTGCAGACAATGCAGTAAATGAGAGAGGTATCTGCACATGTGAAAGTTTCATGGAAAGTGTATGGTGTTTTGGACACCGCTGAAAATAGGATACGTCTTCCTTCAGCATTGGGGCACACTTTGCAACGCTTATCGGCACATCGCACCATGCGTGAGTCTAGCCTGGGTATGGGTATGGGGGGTACCTGACCTGTTGGGGGACGTGGAGCTCCTGGAAGTGCTGCTTTCACCAAGGAGTCTGCAATGGTTGGGTTCCTCCGGAAACAGAGCTGGGGCGGGGTAGGAAATAAAGTGGAGAGTGTTGGATCATTGTGTATGGGGGACCAGTATTTGTTTATCAGGCGTGACAATGATGTATAGTAAGGTGAGTAGGTAGTGATAAGTCTACGTATGTTTGAGGCAGGGTTAGGGCTAGGGCTAGGGCTAGGACTAGGGTTGAGGTTGGGAATGTATGAAGCTCTTAAGTCGTATGTGATGTTCCTAAGGATGCTGTCAACAAAGCGTCAGGGGTAGTTTCTACGAAGTAAATGTTTTCTGAATGTACTTATTGTATTTTAGTAAATGTGTGCATTAGTATTGGAACATAAGAACCTGATTGCTTCTCCTTTCACGAGTCCTTTGAAGATGCTCCTGGGGTGGGAAGAGGAAAAGTGCAGGTATTGAAAGGTGTTAGTGGTTTTGAAGTGCGTGCTTATATCTGGATGGTTTGTTGTGTTGAACTTCCCTCCCTTGAAGATGTTTAAGTCTAGAAATTCAATGCGCTCATTACTAGAATGCCTAGAATACCTCATTACTCTAATGCCTCATTACTCCTAGAATGCCTCATTACTCTAATGCTACACGTGAATCTTAGAGTTCTATGTGTTTTGTTAAGCCTATCTAAAAAACCGTCTAGTTCGCTCCTAGTCCCCGTCCAGATGCATAAGATGTCATCTATGTAACGCTTCCAGACAAGAAGCAGGATAGGTTCCTGAGCAAGGAAGGCTCGTTCAAATCTGTCCATGAACAGATTGGCATATGAAGGAGCCATCTTTGTCCCTATTGCCCTACCCTGGATCTGCTGGTAGATCTGGCCGTTGAAGCTGAAGACGTTGCACCTAAGAAAGAGTTGGCATAAAGCATTCCTAGGGATATGTGAGGCTTCAGCAGCTTCTATTGCATCTAAGCAAGCATTCGTACCCTCGTCTTGTGGGATATTCATGTAAAGGCTTGATACATCTAAGATTAGATCTGTCAGGTGGTGCAGGGACTGGTGCATAGCCTAAGCCTTTGGAAAGTAAATTAACCGTGTCCTGTGATAGAGGTTTAGATGAGAGATTGACCACATAATTATTATTGTTACTTGACTTCCATTGCCATCTTTGTCCATAGTAGAGATTTGCTGGGAGTCATGGTCTTCGTGTCCTGTGTGTGTGTGCAGGTTGTGGATAGAGAAGAGAAGAATGGGACAGAGGCTTGGGTTTGGTGGATGGAGAGAATGGAGGAAGGTGAAGAGACATGAAGGGGGGAGGCTTGGTGAGGAGAGGGGGTATTGGCAGGAGAGATGGAGTGGAGGACGACAGGAGGGGTGGAGGCTTGGGTTTGGTGGGTGGAGAGAATGGAGGAAGGCGAAGAGACATGAGAGGGGGAGGCTTGGTGAGGAGAGGGATACTCAGAACTTATTAACAAAATATAACATACCACTATTTGATCATAAGTAAATATTATTGTCAGTGTAATCAGTAGTAAGACTTGACAAAGGAAAGTGAGTTCTTTCCACATCCTGTCTACTTCGAGTTTACCTAGAAGAAGATGATGATGATGAAGAAATTGGCGTTTTAGGAATTTCTGTGTACCGTTGTAGCGGTGGATTTTACCAACTTTTAGAGTCTTACCGTGTATAGAAACACTCGTAGAGCAGCCTGTGCGTCTGAAAAGGCTTAGAACAGCCGCGTTCGAGAGTTCTGAGTCGTTATTTTTGTTAGGCTTAATGGGCGTGTCGGTGCCATCCCTACATAGAGAGTCTACCGACTCTCTGATATGTGTACACCCTCTATTATGTCATTCAGTATGATGACTATTGTGCAATTTGTCCTCTGTCCTCTTATTGTTCTAGAGAGTGCATGCAGAGAGAGAGAGGGGGGAGTTTGGGGATGAACTTCTTTGTTTATTATAACACATCTAATGTTCACTCAACAAATGGTCCGACATAAACAAGTGTTATTTTTATTATAAATAACATTTTTGTTTCTTAAACAAATTGATTGCACTGCAGTACTAGTAATAATACACACTGCTATGACTGTATCACATGATAGAGTGATGGGTGAGTGGGACTAAAAGAGGGAAGGTTGGAATCTTAGTTATTTGCTACTCTACTGTTATAGCAGTCATGTTTGCTATAAAACTCCTCTTTCTCTTACTGCTACTAGTCATTAGACTACCTCATCAGAGTAGGCAGCAGTGCCAAAGAGGTATATATGAGCATAATGTAGCACTTGTATCATATAGTAATCTCTTTTTCATACAGTTCTCAAAGAATACCGTGCAATTGATAATACTGGAGCTCCAGTAGCTTACAATGGCATTGAGCCCAATACAAGTAACTGTTTTGTTAGATCTGGTTTGCAGTGTCAATTAGGGTCAGTGTTGAATGATGGAGACATTGGACCTACACACTCAGTGAATGTGAGTGATCCAGACCAGGTCCGCAGGTTCTTTGTGTGGCATCGAGACAATGGCACAGTGAGACTGCAGTACTCTATATTAAGTAAATTATCATCATTCAGTGTGTCCTACATTGATATCTACACACTGAGTGTACCTTCAGCTGGAATAGGCTCACCTGGAACTACTACTTTCACTGCTAATACAGGTCGTGGTACTAATAATAGCGATGTGAGTGATGTCACTACACAAAGCTGCTCTTTCTCCTCCAGTACTAATACACTGTCCAGGAATACTTACACTGTCTCACTGACTAATGTTTTCAAGCTATTCATCAGTTTACACTTTTCCAGTTCAGACATTAGCTGGCTATTCATCAGTGAGATATCACTGTGTGAGGGAACTCCTCCATCTTCCATCTTGTGTAGTGTACAACCTCTCTCCTACCCCCCACCTAGTGGAGCCACAGTGACCCCTGACCTCAGCCAGCCTGACTCTGTCAGTCTCACTTGCTCTGTGGCCAGTCCTCCTACTGATGACTACCAATACCAGTGGCAGTGGTGGAAGAATAGGACACAACTGAACAATGACACTATCACACACACCACTAACACTCAATCCAGTAGTCTACAGATATCTGGTGTACAATATTCTGATGAGGGAGAGTACATGTGTAGAGTGCAGTATGCAATGTGTCCTGATGGAGTGGATTGCAGAGAAGCTACTCCAGTTACTGGAAAGATCACACTCAATCTCCCAGGTATATTATCCATTTATGGATAACTCCTATGGGCTCTGTGTAATGTATTATCCTTTCTGGGTTTTTCCCTATACAAACACTCCTCATACAGTGGTCATTGAAGCTGATTCTCAAGTGACAGTATTCTCTGGAGAGAGTACAGAGGCTGTATTGGAATGTGAGGTCTATGGCTATCCTCATAACTCATCTCCTCCTGTGTGGACTCATGGATCAGATGAACTGCACAATGGTAGATACACTACTACTGTGACCAATGCTGGTCTCCTGAGTGGTAACAGTATATCCACTACTGAGAGGGTTGTGTCTCAACTCACTATTGCCAATGTTACTGCAAATGATTCAGGAGACTACACATGCTCCTGGCAGGGAAACACTACCATAGTCACTCTTAGAGTTGGTAAATAGTATTCAAAGTGGTCCACATTATTGTTCGAGCCCTGGACTCATTGATTGTTTGTGTGTATAAAGTGATGTGTTATTGCTTGTAGTTGTGTTTCTGTGGCCATGGTAATATAAATTAAATTAATAATTGTATGTGTTCCACAATATAGGAGATTCACTAAAAGAAGAATGTGTCTGCACATATGATGGTGAGCCCTCAAAAATATAGAAAAAAGGGTGTTGTATGCAGACAAAGGCAAGGATATATGGCATGAGAAACAAGGTGCAGTATGAAGCAAAGGCAGAGGATAATAGCATCCAACAATAATAACATGCGTAACCCTATAATAAAAGATGTAGGGAGGGGTTACACATTGTATTATTGTTGGATACCTTTATCCTCTGCCTTTGCTTTGTACTGCACTTTTTTCTCATGCCATATGCCTTTGTCTGCATACAACACTCTTAACTTCATGCAATATAAAGGGAAACAGTATCACAGTCATTCTTACAGTTGGTAAACTGTGTCCACGTTATTGTTTGATACCTGGACTCATTGATTGTTTGTTTGTATAAAGTGATGTGTGATATATCGTACATACATGTAATCATGGTCATGTGGCTGTGATATTGAGCACTTAATGATTGTATGTGTTTCTTCCACAATATAGGAGATCCACCACAAGAAGAATGTGTCTGTACATATGGTGAGCCCGCATAATGATCATGTATAAGGATGATAGTGAGAGAGAGAGGCATGCAAGAGTATGGTGGCTATTGAGGGAGCTTACTAACTGAGCATAAGATTGCAATAATACATACACTACACTGCCTACTACATTGCAGGTGTTCTGGTGGGTATAGTGAGTGGATTAGCTGTACTGCTGTATATCTCAGTGACTGTCAACATACTGGCCATGATCTACTGTGTATACCAACTGAGAGGGAAGTTGACACAGTGCTACTGTGTTAGTGGAGGTGATGGGGACAATGTGGACCAAACGTATGAGCAAGTGGATGAGAAGCAGCATCACACAGGAGCAGTATCTATGAAACGTAATGAGGCTTACGGGCAGCTACAAATCAGCAGCTACTCACCTACCACCACAACTGGACTTTAGAGTTTTTTGAAGTACATCTGTACTGTAAAGTGTGTATTGAGACTAACAATTCTTTGTTGCAACTAGTAATGGTCAAAGTATGCATACATACGGTTTATGTATATCCACGTAATGTTACATTGTAGCTATTGTAGTAAAGAACATTTTTGCAAGAGTATAGTTAGCCATTTTGCAGTGGCGGATCTAGGATTTTGCGAAGGGGGTAGCATGTCGCGCCAGTTTTGAAGCCACACCCAGCTAATTACATCATAATATGCACGCGCGCGCGATTGACAATCTGCGGAGTTTACTGTTACGTCCGCGTGCGTACACGCAGGTCTAACTCTTCTCAGTTGATGTGGCAAATTTGTGGCCCTTGAAGATCAATAATATGCCTTCAGGTCTAAACGCTAGCGGCCAGGAGCGTTTTACATGGTTAGGTATTCTGCGTGAATTCCGGGTACGATAGTGGAAGGACTGCAACGGAGCAGTTTCAGACCACAAAATTTCACCCCTTTATTGTGCGTTAGGTACGTTGTGTCGTTTGTAGAAGGAATAAACTTACTACAAGCGAGTTTAAGCACGGACAAACAAACAAAACAGACAGACAAACCCCAACTACTGCATGCGCGGCGAGGGTAATTATATACCTTTTTGGCACTGCATGCTGCCTGCTCTGAGGTAGTCTGATGACTAGCAGCAGTAACAGAAAGAGGAGTTTAGCAGCAAATATGAGAGTAGCCAATAACACACATCCAAGACTTTTCTCCTGTGGTGGTGGGCCTAGGCCTGAATCTATTTTGCTTGTTGCCCCACCTATCACTCTCTATATCATGTGATAAGATACAACAGCTATAAAGTGCAGCATAAATCAATTTGTTTAAGAAACAAAAATTGTTAGTTAATACAATCATAATATGTCTTAGTTTTGTTAAAGGAAAGTAAGAATAACCTAACTTCATCCCCAGGCTTCTCTTCCTATATATTCTTAATTCACAGCCACTGCTGCTGGACTCTGTACTATCTCATAATGTAGCTCCACATTGCCCCTCCAACCTCCGGGCTGATACAGTGGGTTCACATTCCTCTTTCTTGCACCATCACCACTTGTAAACTTCCCTCTCTGTCGGTATACACAGTAGATCATGGCCGGTATGTTGATAGCCACTGAGATAAGCAGCAGTACAGCTAATCCACACACTATACCCACCAGAACACCTGCAATGTAGTAGTCACATTTGATTAGGCAGTATAGTGTATGTATTATTGCAATCTCATGCTCAGTTGGTAAGCTCCCTCAGGAAAATAGCCACCGTACTCTTGCCTCTGTCTCACTGAATCTGTCACCATCATCCTTATACATGCATGATCATTTATTGAGGGCTCAGCCTCACCATCATATGTGCAGATACATTCTTCTTGTGGTCGATTGCCTATATTGTACACATCAAATCATTAATTAGTGCTAATTGATTACAACATCATTACCACGACTACATGTATGTATATACATCACACATAACTTTGTACTAAGGAAAACAATACCACAGTCACTCTTACAGTTGGTAAACTTTGTCCACATTATTGTTTGATACCTGGACTCATTGATTGATTGAGTATATTGCATGAATTCAAAGGGGTGCTGTATGCAGACAAAGGCAAGGATATATGGCATGAGAAACAAGGTGCAGTATGAAGGAGAGAATAATGGCAGCCAACAATAATACGATGCGTAACCCTTCCCTACATCTTTTGTTATTATTGTTGGATGCCATTATCCTCTGCCTTTGCTTCATACTGCACAAGGTTTCTCGTGTCATATATCTTTGTCTTTGTCTCCATACAGCACCCCTTTTTCAATATTTTTGAGGGCTCACCATCATATGTGCAGACACATTCTTCTTGTGGTGAATCTCCTACATTGTGGAAGAAACACATACAATTATTGATTAGTGCTCATTCATTACATTATCATGGCCACATGAACATGACTACATGCAGTCACACATCACTTTATACACACAATCGATCAATGCAAGCCTGTAGGCTGGGGGGGGGGGGGGGTTCGGGGGGTTCGGACGAACCGCACGCACGCAGGCGAAGGTCCGACGTCCTTGCCACTCCGCGTTTTCTGCGCATTGTTCTTGGTCATCCTACTAAGAAGAAAGAACCCCCCCCCCCCACACACACACACACACTCCAGGATCAGGCTACAGGCTTGCAATGGGTCCAGGGCTCCAACAATAATGTGGACCACTTTGAATACTATTTACCAACTCTAAGAGTGACTGTGGTAGTGTTTCCCTGCCAGGAGCATGTGTAGTCTCCTGAATCATTTGCAGTAACATTGGTAATAGTGAGTTGAGACACAACCCTCTCAGTAATGGATATACTGTTACCACTCAGGAGACCAGCATTGGTCACAGTAGTAGTGTATCTACCATTGTGCAGTTCATCTGATCCATGAGTCCACACAGGAGGAGATGAGTCACGAGGATAGCCATAGACCTCACATTCCAATACAGCCTCTGTACTCTCTCCAGTGACTAGTGTCACTGGAGACTCAGCTTCAATGACCACTGTATGAGGAGTGTTTGTATAGGGAAAAACCCTCAAAGCATAATACGTTACACAGAGCCCATAGGAGTTATCCATAAATGGATAATATACCTGGGAGATTGAGTGTGATCCTTCCAGTAACTGGAGTAGCTTCTCTGCAGTCCACTTCATCAGGACACATTACATACTGCACTCTACACATGTACTCTCCCTCATCAGAATATTGTACACCAAATATCTGTAGACTACTGGACTGAGTGTTAGTGGTGTGTGTGATAGTGTCATTGTTCAGTTGTGTCCCATTCTTCCACCACTGCCACTGGTATTGGTAGTCATCAGTAGGAGGACTGGCCACAGAGCAAGTGAGACTGACAGAGTCAGGCTGGCTGAGGTCAGGGGTCACTGTGGCTCCACTGGGTGGGGGGTAGGAGAGTGGTTGTACACTACACAAGATGGAAGATGGAGGAGTTCCGTCACACAGTTGTATCTCACTGATGAATAGCCAGTCAATGTCTGAACTGGAAATGTGTAAACTGATGAATAGCTTGAAAACATTAGTCAGTGAGACAGTGTAAGTATTCCTGGACAGTGTATTAGTACTGGAGGAGAAAGAACAGCTCTGTGTGGTGACATCACTCACATCGCTATTATTAGTACCATGACCTGTACTAGCAGTGAAAGTAGTAGTTCCAGGTGAGCCTATTCCAGCTGAAGGTACACTCAGTGTGTAGATATCAATGTAGGACACACTGAATGATGAAAAGTTACTTAAATTAGAGAACTGCAGTGTCACTGTGCCATTGTCTCGATGCCACACAAAGAACCTGCGGACCTGGTCTGGATCACTCACATTCACTGAGTGTGTAGGTCCAATGTCTCCATCATTCAACACTGACCCTAATTGACAATGCAGACCAGTTCTAACAAAACAGTTACTTGTATTGGGCTCAATGCCATTGTAAGCTACTGGAGCTCCAGTATTATCAATTCCACGGTATTCTTTGAGAACTGTATGAAAAAGAGATTACTATATGACACAAGTGCTACATTATGCTCATATATACCTCTTTGGCACTGCTGCCTACTCTGAGGTAGTCTAATGACTAGTAGCAGTAAGAGAAAGAGGAGTTTTATAGCAAACATGACTTCTGCAACAGTAGAGTAGCCAATAACTAAGATTCCAGCCTTTCCTCTTTTTAGTCCCACTCACCCATCACTCTATCATGTGATACAGTCATAGCAGTGTGTATTATTACTATATAGTGCTGCAGTGAAATCAATTTGTTTAAGAAACAAAAATGTTATTTATAATAAAAATAACACTTGTTTTATGTCAGACCATTTGTTAAATGAACATTTTATGTCAGACCATTTGTTATAATAAACAAAGAAGTTCATCCCCAACCCCTCCTCTCTCTCTGCATGCACCCTCTAGAACAATAAGAGGACAGAGGACAAATTACACAATAGTCATCATACTGAATGACATAACAGAGGGTATACACATAATTATTTTTTGTGTAAGGTGGCGTTGGGGAGTGCAAGCAATAGTAGAGAAGGGGAGCCACATGAGAAGGCTAAGCCATATTCTAAAGTGACCTAAGGATAGATACATGACAAGAGTATAGTTGTTGTAAGAGTGACCATGAGCTTCTATTATGACGAATACTAGTCAAACTGCAGGCCGGTAGGAAACCAGTACGGCAACTGGGAGTAGGTAGTGCGCATGCGTTAAATTATTGCTGAACCGCGTCCACTTTGCTTAGCCACGCCCATTTTGCTGCAACAGTAGACAGATATCAAGAGTAAATAATAGAGAGGAAGACCGTGTCGAACACGCGTTTGCGCCTGGGGTTGCTAAAATAAAAAGCGATTTTCGGGACGAATAATGACCACTGTGATAGGACTCCTGACCTTGCCAAAAAACGGGATTAAAGGCCGCTTTTCCTGTAATGAGACTGTCGGTAGTCCCTCCCTCCAATCATGGAGACCATGTTGGTAGAGAACTCGCAAAACGAAAAGCTGACTGAATGCACTAAAGTGCAGAACCCTCGGCGCATGCGCTTTTTGATTGCGCATGCGACAGAGTCTGAAAAAGCGCACGCGCTACTGTAACGCGGGAAGTATACGGAAGGTTTGTGGGCAAAAGACGGAGACTGAAGTATACGGAAGATTTGTGGACAAAAGACGGAGACTAAAGAGAAGGAAGCCGCTGCCTTACATTGAGTCGTATTCCAGGTAGCGTTTAAACTACTGTTAGCCTAAGAGCTTTAGAAGGCTCTGCCGCCAAAAAGTTGCGCAGAATACCGCTGCAATATCGCTGTAGGCTGCTATAGATCTATTACAAATACTGAACGCCATAAGCGTTTATAGCGAAATTACCACAAATTATCTGATCTGCATCACCTGTCTCTGCATCACCCACACCTGATTACATTCTATACGCTATTTTCCCATACGCACAGTTCTGGGTTTTAAAAAAGTTATTTTAAAGAAAGTGATATCAATGTTATTAATTATCATCAGAATCCTAACACACATGCTCAGTATAGAAGTGTAGGAGTCCTTGAGGTGCTCCAGTACTGAACCTTCCAGCCAGCTTTACAGACAAAGTAGAGCTGAGCAGCATACTGGACTATGTAACTCTCTGCCTCACCTCCATAGTACTCAATAAACACACCTGAGTACATGTATGTATGTGTCTACATAAAATTAATGACAATTAAGAAATGGTGGCTAACCGGGTTGGGCTGTATGTTGGCAGTCTTGATGTTACCATATGCATTACACACTCCACTACTAGTGTCATACTGCAAGGGATGGACAGAATAAGCTACAATATTAATATGCAGAAGACTCAACGGAGTGCCCATCCCACCCATCATGACCCATGTGACAGTTTACAAACTAATTTAGCTAAATGCATTTAAACATTTGTCTACTAAACACATACACTGTAGTCACTATATAAAGTACTAGCTTGCCATGTACATATACTCCCTTCAAGTGCTGACAGTACAGTGTGAATCAGAGTGTTAGATAGTTTCTCTTAAAGAAACAGAAGAAAGTGACTAATAACCTAGCTTCATCCCCAGATTCAGAGGACATGAACTGTTGAGAATTAATTAGAGTTTAAGTATTACTGGATATACATGTATTACATTGAACCTTGACTTGCAATATCACATTACCACCTCCCTCATAGTATTCATCCAAAATGGATCATTTACTAACTATACTCTTGCAATCTTCACTACAATAGCTACACTTCATCACAGAGACAGAGATGTTCATACACCATATGTGTGTATACTTTGACTATATATAACTAGTTGCAACAAAGAATTGTTAATCTCATTGCACACTTTACAGTACAGATGTTGTGGTGGTAGGTGAGGAGCTGCTGATTTGTAGCTGCCCGTAAGCCTCATTACGTTTCATAGCTACTGCTCCTGTGTGATGCTGCATCTCATCCACTTGCTCATACATTTGGTCCACATTGTCCCCATCACCTCCACTAACACAGTGACACTGTGTCAACTTCCCTCTCAGTTGGTATACACAGTAGATATGTTGATAGCCACTGAGATAAACAGCAGAACAGCCAATGCACTCACTACACTCACTAGAATACCGGTAATGTAGTAGTCACATTACTGTTACCTGTCTTAATATACTTCATTGGCTAACCATACACACAGATATCTTGTGGTGGATCTCCTAGTTATGAATGAAAAAAAAACACAAAATAAATAAGATGTTAAAGGATGTAGAGATGACAGTGACAAAAACCAAAGAAACAAGGGCAGTATACATGCAGTAAATAGTGCATCACTGGACCATGACTACAGAATGTGTTGCAAGCTAAAGGAAGCACATATGAAAATCAGTTGTTCACATTTTGTATCTAGCACAGATGAGATACAATCCAGGCTGAAGTGCTAATGCAGAGTACCTTGATACCATTCACTACAGACTTACTAATAATTATTGCAATTCTAAGAGTGACTGTTGTACTGTTTCCTTGCCAGGAGCATGTACCCTGAATCATTTGCAGTAACATTGGTGATAATGAAAACCCTCGTAGTGGATATACTGTTACCACTCAGGAGACCAGCATTGGTCACAGTAGTAGTGTATCTACCATTGTGTAGTTCATCTGATCCATGAGTCCACACAGGAGGAGATGAGTCATGAGGATAGCCATAGACCTCACATTCCAATACATCTTCTGCATGAACTCTCTCCAGTAACTATTTCAATTATCACTGTATACATGCAATCAATATGTGTACAGAGTCATATATGCAAGAGTAAAATATTTCCATTAAATGTAAAAGAATGTAGGGATGAAAGTGCCAAAACCAAGTGCAGTATGTTTATATGCAGCAAGACGGAGGACAATGGCATGCAACAATACACTTCACAGTTATAGAAGAGATTATAGAAACTTGTAAGAACACTTTCCTAGGGCTATAAACACGCCTGAATCTACTGGTGTTTGTTCTGTGTCATTCTTCCACCACTGCCACTGGTATTGGTAGTCATCAGTAGTAGGACTGGTCACAGAGCAAGTGAGACTGACAGAGTCAGGTTGGCTGAGGTCAGGGGTCACTGTGGCTCCACTGGGTGGGGGGTAGGAGAGAGGTACACTACACAATATGGAAGATGGAGGAGTTCCCTCACACAGTTGTATCTTACTAATGAATAGCCACTCAATGTCTGACATGTTGAATGGGATTCGGACAGTTATAGTGGTAATGTTAGTCAGTGATACAGTGTACGTACTCCTGACGCAACTCTGTGTAGTGACATTACTCACAGGATCTGTATTAGCAGTGAAAGTAGTATTTCCAGGTGGGCCTATTCCATCTGAAGGTACACTCAGTATGTAGATATCAATGAATAGTGAGGTATACTCTTCATGCATATATATAGGGAACTGCAGTCTCACCTCTCAATTCCATACAAAAAACCTGTGGACCTGGTGTGGATCACTTAAATTCACTGAATGTGTAGGTCCAATGTCTCCATCATTCAACACTGTTCCTTCTTCACACCACACAGAATGTCTATATTGATTGTTAGCATTGGCATTTACTCATGTTGATTTTGATGCCATTGTAATCTATTAAATGTCCAGTACGACTATCTTCTTGATGTCCCTTGAGAACTGTATGTGTAGTAAAATATTAGTGCATATACCTTTTGGCATTGCTGCCTGTAGTCTGATGACTAGCAGTAGTCAGAAAGAAAAGTTTAGCAGCAAACATGACTCTAACAGTATAGAGTAGCCAATAACACACACCCAAGACTTCTGACCTGTGTTGTCTTTTACAGGGGAGGTCCAAGGCCTAGATCTGGGCTATATATACTGAGAAATCAAATAATTATGTGCTTGTTGTCCCACCCATCACTCTATATATCATGTGATAAAGGTACAACAGCTATAAAGTGTATAGACATTGCAGCATAAATCAATTTGTTTAAGAAACAAAAATTGTTAGTTAATATAATCATAATATGTCTTAGTTTTGTTAAAGAAACAAGGGAAAGTAAGAATAACCTAACTTCATCCCCAGACTCCTCTCCCTATATATTCTTAATTCATAGCCACTGCTTCTGGACACTGTACTATCTCATAATGTAGCTCCACATTGCTTTTCCCACCTCCTGGCTGATACACTGGGTTCACATTGCTCTTTCTTGCACCACCACCACTTGTAAACTTCCCTCTCTGTCGGTATACACAGTAGATTATGGCCAGCATGACTGAAATAAGCAGTTGTACAGTCAATCCACACACTATACCCACCAGAATACCTGCAATGTAGTAGTCACATTTGATTAGGCAGTGTAGTGTATGTATTTTTGCAATTAATCTCATTCTCAGTTGGTAAGTTCCCTCAGGAAAATGGCCACCATACTCTTGTCTCTCTCTCACTAGATCTGTTACCATCATCTTATACATGCATGAGGGCTCAGTCTCACCATATGTGCAGACACATTTTTCTTGTGGTGGAGCTCCTATAGAAACACATACAATCATTTATTCATTACATTATCATGGCAACATTACCACGACTACATGTATGTATATGTGTCCACATTATTGTTTGAATTCAAAGTTAAGGGTGCGGTATGCCGACAAAGGCAAGGATATATGGCATGAGAAACAAGGTGCAGTACATAGCAAAGGCAGAGGATAATGGCATCCAACAATAATAACATGTGTAACCCCTCCACATCTTTTATTATAGGATTACACATCATAGGCGGCGGAAGCGGGGGGGCTTTGGGGCTGAAGCCCCCCCAAAATATAGGCTCACGGACTAGGGTTGCTCGAAGTATATAGGATGCACTGAAGTGCAGAACCCTCGGCGCCACGTACGTACGTACTGTTAGGGCATAATGCACATGCGCGCGCGCTTTCCGCACTGTTCATATGGCCTTTAGCGGAGGGTGTTGGATCTCTGCAATGGAGCGGTTTCAGAGAAACCTCCACAAATTGTTTTACCTCCGTTGCCCGCTGAGTATGTGACGGCATTTTCAGGACGAACAGATGCTCCAGAACCAGACACACAACTACTGTAGCCCTGCGCATGCGCGCCGACGGTTAGTAATAATAGCCCCCCCAAAGCTCCCCCGCTTCCGCCGCCTATGCACATATGTTATTATTATTGAATGCCATTATCCTCTGTCTTTGCTTTATACTGCACCTTGTTTCTCATGCCATATATCCTTACCTTTGTCTGCATAGAACACCATTTTTTCTATATTTTTGAGGACTCACCATCATATGTACGGACACATTCTTCTTGTGGTGAATCTCCTATATTGTGGAAGAAACACATACAATCATTAATTAGTGCTCATTCATTATATTATCATGACCACATGAACATGACTATGCAATCACACATCACTTTATACACACAATCAATCAATGAATCCAGGACTCGTACAACCACTTTGAATACTATTTACCGACTATAAGAGCAACTGTGGTACTGTATTCTTGCCAGGAACATGTGTAGTCTCCTGAATCATTTACAGTAACATTGGTAATAGTGAGTTGAGACACAACCCTCTCAGTAGTGGATATACTGTTACCACTCAGGAGACCAGCATTGGTCACAGTAGTAGTGTATCTACCATTGTGCAGTTCATCTGATCCATGAGTCCACACAGGAGGAGATGAGTTACGAGGATAGCCATAGACCTCACATTCCAATACAGCCTCTGTACTCTCTCCAGTGAATACTGTCACTGGAGACTCAGCTTTAATGACCACTGCATGAGGAGTGTTTGTATAGGGAAAAACTCACAAGGATAATACGTTACACAGAGCCTATAACAGTTATCTATAAATGAATAATATACCTGGGAGATTGAGTGTGATCCTTCCAGTGACTGGAGTAGTTTCTCTACAGTCAACTCTATCAGGACACATTTCATACTGCACTCTACACATGTACTCTTCCTCATCAGAATATTGTAGACCAGATATCTGTAGACTACTGGATTGAGCATTAGTGGGGTGTGTGATAGTGAGTCGATTATCATTGTTCAGTTGTGTCCCATTCTTCCACCACTGCCACTGGTATTGGTAGTCATCAGTAGGAGGACTGGTCACAGAGCAAGTGAGACTGACAGAGTCAGGTTGGCTGAGGTCAGGGGTCACTGTGGCTCCACTGGGTGGGGGGTAGGAGAGAGGTTGTACACTACACAAGATGGAAGATGGAGGAGTTCCCTCACACAGTTGTATCTCACTGATGAATAGCCAGTCAATGTCTGCACTGGGAATGTGTAAACTGATGAATAGCCGCAAAACATTAGTCAGTGAGACAGTGTAAGTATTCCTGGACAGTGTATTAGTACTGGAGGAGAAAGAGCAGCTCTGTGTGGTGACGCTACTTACATCATTATTAGTACCAGGATATGTCCTAGTAGTGAAAGTAGTAGTTTCAGGTGAGCCTATTCCAGCTGAAGGTACACTCAGTGTGTAGATATCAATGTAGGACACACTGAATGGTGAAAGTTTAATAGGGAACTGAAGTGTCACTGTGCCATTGTTTGGATGCCACACAAAGAACCTGCGGACCTGGTCTGGATCACTCACATTCACTGAGTGTGTAGGTCCAATGTCTCCATCATTCAACACTGACCCTACTTGACAATGCAGAACAGTACCACTACCAACAGCACAGTTACTTTTGTTGGGCTCAATGCCATTGTAAGCTAATGGAGCTACTGTATTATCAATACCACGGTATCCTGTGAGAACTGTATGAAAATGAGGTTACTATATGATACAAGTGCTACATTATGCTCATATATACCTCTTTGGCACTGCTGCCTACTCTGAGGTAGTCTAATGACTAGTAGCAGTAACAGAAAGAGTAGTTTTCTAGCAAACATGACTTCTGTAATAGTAGAGTAGCCAATAACTAAGATTTCAGCCTTTCCTCTTTTTAGTCCCACTCACCCATCACTCTATCATGTGATACAGTCATAGCAGTGTGTATTATTACTAGTGCTGCAGTGAAATCAATTTGTTTAAGAAACAAAAATGTTATTTATAATAAAAATAACACTTGTTTTATGTCGGACCATTTGTTAAAAGAACATTTTATGTCGGACCGTTATTTTTGTTATAATAAACAGAGAAGTTCATCTCCACCCCCCCCCCCTCTCTCTCTCTCTGCATGCACCCTAACAATAAGAGGACAGAGGACAAATTACACAATAGTCATCATACTGAATGACATAACAGAGGGCGTACACATAATTTATATACTAATCATTTGTGGTTGATTTTGTGTAAGGAGGCTTTGGGGAGTGCAAGCAATAGTTTACACATGAGAAGGGGAGACTTTGGACAAGGCTAAGCATATTCTAAAGTGACCTGAGGATAGATACATGACAAGAGTATATAGTTGTTGTAAGAGTAAACATGAGCTTCGATTATATGACAAATACTAGTCAAACTTCAGGCCCGTAGGAAACCAGTACGGCAACTGGGAGTATAGGTAGTGCGCATGCATTAGCGCGAGCGAAAATTATTGCTGACCACGTCCACTTTTGCTTAGCCACGCCAAACTAAAAAGAATAGACAGATATGAAGAGTAAATATTAGAGAGGAAGACCGTGTCGAACACGCGTTTTGTGCCTAGTATTAGAGATCTAACTGCTCGGAAAGTAACGTGACTTCAGCTTAATTAACGCACGTGATGTAGATATACTTGGTAACAAGCATTCCCCGTCACTACATGTACACCAACAGCATCAGATGATAATGACCATGCAGTACCAGCACTTGCCAGCGATGCCTGGTCCTTCTGAGTATGCGCTTTCACTCTTTCGCACTAGCAAGCAATAATCTCGTTTTTCGCAGCTAAAATCTCGTTTCGCACTAGCAATCTCACAGGTATACATCACGTGCGCTTTAGCAAAAGTCACGTTGCTTTACGAGCAGTTAATGCAAGGCCCAAACGCGTTTTCGACACTCTCTTCCTCTCTGATATTTACTCTTGCAGACACATGTATATAATTATACACACAAACTTCAATATACTAACTGAGCATGCGCAGTATGCAAGAGGCAAAAACCACATGGCCGTGCCGGCCGTGCTGCGTCCTACGGCCTTGAACTGGGAGAATACACCTCAAACTCCAACTTCCAGACAATAGCCCAACTCCCATTCCCTTTCTTGGAATACTGTCAATGATCAAAATAACTTCACCAATTATTAATTCACAAATCAACTTTATTGTACATCACCAGTCCCCACATAAATTACTCTGGCACCATGCAAGTACCTATAGCATACATGCATAGTGTGTAGAGGTGGAGGTATATAGGAATCCTTATTACTGGGCCATTTTGACTAGTACAGGCAAGGGCTATAGAGATGCACTTTGTATTTCACATGGTTTGATTCAGGGGCTGTCAATATTGGAGCGGGCGTGCAATCACACATACCGAATAGCCTTTTTATGTGTATTTCGTCATCTTGCACATGACCGGTTTTTCGGTATTAAAGTGCTGTGGTTCTTATATAGTTGTTAACATGAAGTTCCCATTACATAATATGAAGTTATCCCTTAGCTAGGTCCATAAGACCAGCTGCAGGTTCATCACTATGTCTAGCTTGAAGCTAGCTCCTGCATAGCATTCAACCTACTAACTGGTGTTGTAATAGATCTCTGCTGCAATAGCCACTCTTCATTACTAACATGATATGTACCATAACTATATAGCTCTTCACGACAAAATATGACACAGAAGTATTCCAAACACTCTAGAGTCCAGTTGTGGTGGTAGGTGAGGAGCTGCTACTGATCTGTCCATAAGCCTCATTACGTTTCATAGCTACTGCTCTTGTGTGATGCTGCTTCTCATCCACTTGCTCATACATTTGGTCCACATTGTCCCCATCACCTCCACTAACACAGTGGCACTGTGTCAACTTCCCTCTCAGTTGGTATACACAGTAGATCATGGCCAGTATGTTGATAGTCACTGAGATAAACAGCAGTACAGCCAATGCACTCACTCCACCTACCAGAGCTCCTGCAATACAGAACAGTAATCACATTTACTTGCATGGGCAGCACATATATTGCATAATGGACTTCCTCAATCACTCCATCTGTTATAGATATACCATCATCCTATGTGTGAACATAACAATCAGTAAGGGCTCACCACATGCTTCTTCTTGTGGACCTCCTATTTCATGGAAGAAAAATGTATTCATTCATTAGCTTACATATGACCATGCATGTATGCACTGTACCTCACCATATACACATAATCAAGAGCCCAAGGCCCAAACAATATGTGGACTACTTTGAAACTATTTACCAACTCTAAGAGTGACTGTGGTAGTGTTTCCCTGCCAGGAGCATGTGTAGTCTCCTGAATCACTTGGAGATACACAAAAGATAGTGAGTTGAGACACAACCCTCTCAGTGGTGGATATACTGTTACCACTCAGGAGACCATCATTGGTCACAGTAGTAGTGTATCTACCATTGTGCAGTTCATCTGATCCATGAGTCCACACAGGAGGAGATGAGTTACGAGGATAGCCATAGACCTCACATTCCAATACAGCCTCTGTACTCTCTCCAGCGAATACTGTCACTTGAGACTCAGCTTCAATGATCACTGTAAGTAATTAGTGTGCCTGTTAATATTTTGATTTTGATTTTACCACAAATTCACTGAAAAAAAATAGTTAAATTTTAGTTTTGAAGAAAATCAGTATATTATTCATGTATAATAGGTGAACTAATTTTGGAGAATTTGTAGAGGTTTAGCCGCATTTTATACTGTTTGTCTATAATATTGTATGCATTATAGGGCTAGTGTTAACTCTCACCCAATATTACCCATGTCTCAATGTATAACTCTTCATGGGACAATGAATGCACTAAAGTGCAGAACCCTCGGCAGTGCAAAAAATGGCCAACTGTATGTATGGCAATAAAGGAGTGCTGGATCTCTGCAACCAAGCGGCTTCAGAGAAAACCCCACAAATATTTTGACCTCCGTTGTCCACTGAGTACGTGACAGGATTTTCAGGACGAACAGACGCTCCAGAGGTGAGATGTGACTTAACATACACACACAGAGACCCAACTATAGTAACCCTCCTGCGCATGCGCGGCACTAAAGTGCAGAACCCTGGGCGTCAAAAGTTAATGCTACAGACCTCGCTTGGAGGCATGACCCCAATGACACACAGGGCATCGGCATGTGTACGATACAATTCATACACAGCACACAGTTCTTAAATCAGTCCAAGAGTCCTAAGAGACCCAAAGTATTCGCTCTGTTCCATGTATCAGACCACCAGACCGTACAGAGACAGCCTGACTGTTGGTTTGCCTCGAACTCGTGACACGGTGCTGGCAGACCACGCTGTATTGACTATAATGCGCATGCGCGCTTTAGGCAGGAAAATGGCTAGTCTGGTACCCAGACCCTACGTACAAAACTACGCGCATGCGGTAGTCGCATGTGCTAGCGGAAAAGAAGGGTCTGGTACAAAACTATACCCTAACGCGGACCAAGGCTGGAATGTGAGAAAAGGTGTTAGAATGCAATTATAGACCGCAGCACTATAATAGGGGGCAGGGTCTTGGGTGGAGTTCTAGAAACACAGTGCAGATCAAGGAGAAGCTAGCTCGATTGAGGCTGCCATTATTCTAGTCAGTATGGAGACACTAAAACCACTTCAGCGAGAGGCAATACGAGCGCTTGTGTGGAGAAAAGGGATGCATTTTCTTTACCCACTGGATTCGGCTAACCTTGAACTTTTCCTACTCGTGTTCGCTGCAAAGAAGGGTCGATTTCTCTGTAGTTTGACAGTTCTAATGACGGCTTCACTGCACTTTGACCTTTTGTGGCACTTTGAGATAAGTGGTCTGCCCACGCTAATCAAAATTCCAGGGCCCGCGTTAGGGGTATAATTTTGTACCAGACCCTTCTTTTCCGCTAGCGCATGCGGTAGTGCATGCGCGTAATTTTGTACGTAGGGTCTGGGTACCAGACTAGAAAATGGCCGACCATACGTATGGTTTTCAACGGAGCAGTGCTGGATCTCTGCAACGGAGCGGTTTCAGAGAAAACCCCACAAATATTTTGACCTCCGTTGCTCGCTGAGTACGTGACAGTATTTTCAGGACGAACAGACGCTCCAGGGGTGAGATTTGACTCACACACACACACACACACACACACACACACACACACACACACACACACACACACACACACACACACACACACACACACACACACACACACACACACACAAGCCCAACTATCGTAACCCTCCTGCGCATGCGCGCCGAGGGTTAATTATGATGGTCCCACTGTCATCCTATGGTAGCTCTATTTGGGTCACTATAAACGTAGTCACCTCTAGTTCTGTGTAATAATCATATCAATAACATGTGTCTTTATGTAAATGTGATTTGTGTCACAAGAACCCACACAATTAACACGTTATGATCTAGACGGGTATACATCCATCCAGGTTATGCTTTCCATGTGAGCAATGTATATGAATTTTGGGGGTACTACATGGAAACAAAGCTTGATCTCATTCACTAATATTCTGTAACTACCTGGCAAATTGATTGTAATGCTTCCAGTAGCTATACTGCAGTCCACTCCTTCAGGACACATTGCATACTGCACTCTACACATGTACTCTCCCTCATCAGAATATTGTAGACCAGATATCTGTAGACTACTGGACTGAGTGTTAGTGGTGTGTGTGATAGTGAGTCGACTATCATTGTTCAGTTGTGTCCCATTCTTCCACCACTGCCACTGGTATTGGTAGTCATAAAGAGAAGGACTGGCCACAGGGCAAGTGAGACCGACAGAGTCAGGCTGGGTGAGGTCAGGGGTCACTGTGGCTCCACTGAGAGGGGGAAAGAAAAAAGTTGCACCTGGGAGATTGAGTGTGAATCTTCCAGTAACTGGAGTAGCTTCTCTGCAGTCAACTCCATCAGGACACATTACATACTGCACTCTACACGTGTACTCTCCCCCATCAGAATATTGTAGATCAGATATCTGTAGACTACTGGACTGAGTGTTAGTGATGTGTGTGATAGTGAATCGATTATCATTTATCAGTTGTGTCCCATTCTTCCACCACTGCCACTGGTATTGGTAGTCATCAGTAGGAGGACTGGTCACAGAGCATGTGAGACTGACAGAGTCAGGTTGGCTGAGGTCAGGGGTCACTGTAGCTCCACTGGGTGGGGGGTAGGAGAGAGATAGTTCAGGAGGTGGTAGTAAATCACATGAGATGGAAGATGGAGAGGTTCCCTCGCACAGTTGTATCTCACTGATGAATAGCCAGTCAATGTCTGAACTGGGGAATTGGAACCTGATGAATAGCTGGAGAATATTAGTCAGTGGCACAGTGTAAGTATTCCTATACAGTGTATTAGTGTAACTGACTGTTATATTCTGCATGCGTATGTGTATATACGTCATTGCTTTTACGTGTGTGTCGTCACAGTCACGTGTACACGTGGTCATCCTGTGCACTTGTATGATCATGTGATTTCGAGTATATAATGTGTGCGTATTCTGTGCAAATTCATTCTGCTCATGTGCTGTACTGGTGTCCAATGATTATTGAGTTGCCCTTGCCATTCCAACGGGCAGTAAGCGTACCGGAGTCCTGAGAGTTGTTACATTGGCGTAGTCGGCAGGATGACCGAACCAAGCGCTGATGGAGGCGGCGCGATCGAGGAGCACCGCGGCGAGCCTGGAGAGACCGTACCGGCTAGCAGCGCTGGTGGAGCGAGACCTCTCGTACTCCCGGAGGTGTTCGACGGGACTGGAAGTTGGACTGATTGGTGTTTCCATTTCGACAATGTTGCCGCCGTCAACGGCTGGAGTGAGGCCCAGAAGCTGCAGTGGTTGCGGGTGCGGGTGACAGGGCGGGCCCAGAAGGCACTTCTACGACTTCCTGCGGTTACAGCCGCATCGTTTGATTCCACGCGCGACGCTCTCCGCGCCCGTTTTGAACCAGGGTCGCGCCAAACGAGGTACCAGGCGGAGTTTCAGTTGAGGAGAAAGAAAGCAGCTGAAGGGTGGGCTGACTTTGCAGATGCACTACGTACCCTAGCAGACAAGGCCTATCCTACTCTCCAGGAAGAAGCGCGTGAGAGACTCGCCATCAACGCCTACTTAGACCAGCTCCCACAACCCCAACTCTCCTTCGCGGTACGCCAGAAGCAGCCTGACACGCTGGATGAAGCAGTGGCAACAACCCTCGAGATGGAGTCGTACCTACCATCGCAAGGTGCGTCTGCCGTAGACCTCTCTCAGACGGACGATCCTCGTGTGACTGTACACGCTGTCGATAAAGTCACGCAGCTCACTCAGGCCATGGACAAACTTGTCAAGAGGATGGAGCAACTACAGCTACAAGTGGCCGGTTCAGGACACCCGGGTGAGCCACAATCGGGATCGCGTAGAAGGCAGCGGAGGGGATTTGATGGAGAATGCTGGAACTGCCATCAGCGGGGACACTTGGCTCGCAACTGCCCTCTACCTCAACAGCCGAACCAGCACCAGTCGGGAAACTGACTACCCCCGGCGCTGAGGACCGAGCGTCGGGTGGTGACAACCACAAGGTCCAAAACGCTATGCAAGTGTCGCCCATCACTGGAGGCTACCGAATTCCCGGGAGTATCGAAGGAGTCAACGTAACCGCTCTGTTGGACACTGGAGCAGCTGTCACTCTCCTCCGACATGATGTGTGGATGAACATCACCACTCAACCTCACGACCTCCGCCCCTGGTCCGGAGCTACCCTGGTGAGTGCAGGGGGTATACCACTAACTGTGCATGGGTGTGCATGTATGAGATTGGAGCTGGGTGGAAGGGTGTTTCGGAATAACTTTGTTGTTGTCAGTCCACTCACTTCAGAAGCCATTTTGGGGATTGACTTCCTGCAGGCACAGAGGGCTGTAATAGACATGGGCCGAGGTACGCTCAGCCTACAAGAGAGTGGGTGTAATATTTTCCTGGACCCCCCTAATCCATTGCATGCCAACCTCGCGGTGCAGTCAGTTCGTGTCACTGACACAGTGGAGGTGCCACCCCGGAGCGTAATGGAGATCACAGCACACTTCGACATTGAGGTAGAGGGTGTGTGGTTGGTGGAGCCTACTGAGAAGCAGATGCCAGTAGCCGTGGCACGTGGCCTCGTAGAGCCTAGCTCAACCGTCGTACCTGTGTGTGTCATGAACATGTCGGATCAGCCAGCGACCCTATACGCCGGATCTACTATCGGCAAGTTGGTGGAAGTAGACCCCCCTGCTGAAGTAGGTGCTGTGGCTACAAACACGGAGGCTCTGGAACTAGAAGAGAAAAAGCGCCAGAAACTACAACAACTGGTACAAGACAGTTGCACAGAGCTTACCCCTGGTGAGAAGAACACATTCCTAGAGCTCCTCTATAGTTACGCAGACCTCCTCGCTTTTTCAACTGCAGGTCTCGGACGAACAAGTAAGCTGCGCCACAGCATCCACACCAACAGTGCACCGCCAATCCGACAACCAGTGCGACGTACCTCACCGCAGCAGCGGGAGCAGGTGAGGAAGCTCCTGGATGAGATGTTAATGAGCGATGTCATCGAGCCCTCCACAAGCCCTTGGGCTTCTCCTGTTGTCTTGGTAGCCAAAAAAGATGGGTCTACCAGGTTCTGTATAGACTATAGGAGACTAAATGAGGTAACTCGTAAAGATGCATATCCCCTGCCACGCATTGATATGACTCTTGATGCCTTGCATGGCTCACAGTGGTTTTCAACGCTGGACCTCGTTAGCGGCTACTGGCAGGTGGAGCTGGAGGAGGCTGACCGAGAGAAGACGGCGTTCTGCACAACGGAGGGACTCTACCAGTTCAAGGTGATGCCTTTTGGGCTGTGTAACGCCCCAGCCTCCTTCCAGCGACTCATGGATCTTGTGTTATCTGGCCTCCAGTGGTCGCAGTGCCTCGTATACCTTGATGACATCATCGTCTTGGGTCGCTCGTTCAATGAACACATCAAGAATCTCAACTCTGTGTTCCAGCGACTCCGTGAATCGGGGCTCCGGCTCAAACCCACCAAGTGCTGTTTCTTTCAAACAGAAGTCCGGTACTTGGGGCACATCATTTCACGGGAGGGGGTGGCGACAGACCCGGACAAGACAGACAAAGTCGCTGAGTGGCCTGTTCCCATGTGTAAGCGAGAGGTGCAGCGGTTCCTGGGGTTTGCCAACTATTACCGGCGATTCATCCGTGATTTTGCCCAACTCGCACGACCATTGTACCGTCTGACGGAAGAGACTGCACCATTCAAGTGGTCCGACGACTGTCAGGAGTCATTCAATACTCTCCGGGAATGCCTTAGCTCGGCACCAGTGCTGGCTTACCCCGACTTCAACAGACCCTTCATCCTTGACACGGATGCCAGCGATATTGGAATAGGTGGTGTCCTCTCCCAGCTCGACGATGAGGGACGAGAACGTGTCATTGCGTACGGCAGCCGCCTGTTATCGAAGCCTGAGAGAAGGTATTGTGTGACCCGCCGGGAACTTTTGGCAGTGGTCACCTTCGTCCGGCACTATCGACCGTACTTAGCGTGTGGGCACTTTACATTGAGGACGGATCACGGCTCACTAACATGGTTGCGCAACTTCAAGGAACCTGAGGGTCAGTTAGCACGTTGGTTAGAACAGTTACAGGAGCTGCAGTTTGACATTGTGCACCGACGGGGAAGAGCTCATGGAAACGCGGATGCACTGTCCCGTCTCCCCTGCCGACAATGTGGCCGGGCTGACCACGATACATCTCTCTCTGCGGAGGTCGCAGTAGCGGCACTACAACCGCCAGGGTCTCACACTAAGGGAACACTCCGGGAGATGCAGTTGGCTGACCTATCAGTTCGTGCTCTTCTGCAGGCAAAGGAAGAGAACAGGAAACCAGAGAACCTTGGCATTGATAAGTCAGCTCGCAGATTCCTGCAAATCTGGGATCAGCTAGTGGTGAGGGATGGGCTCCTGTGTCGGTACCTCCAACCTCGGGGTGCGTCCTTCGGGGTGATCCAGATGGTGATTCCGGAAGCACTCAGGACTGAAGTTCTAGCCGACCTACACGAGGGGGTTGCAGGCGGCCACTTGGGAACGGAGAAAACGTTGGCTCGGCTACGGGAGCGATTCTACTGGCCAGGACACTACAACGATGTGAAGGAATGGTGTCGTAAGTGTGCAGTTTGTGCGTCACGCAAATCACCGGCTCCCAAAGCTCGGGCCCCCCTGCAGTCCATCCTGACCAGCCGCCCACTAGAGCTGGTGGCCACGGACATCATTGGACCCCTCCCAGAATCTTCTGCAGGGAACATCTACATATTAGTGGTTGCTGATTACTTCACACGTTACGTTGAGGCGTATCCCATCCCAAATCAAGAGGCGACGACAGTGGCACGCCAGCTTGTTGACCAGTTCTTCTTGCGATTCTCCCCTCCAGAGAGGCTGCACTCGGATCAGGGACGTAATTTCGAGTCTTCGTTGATAGCGGAAATCTGCAAGTTGCTGGGGGTGGAAAAGTCACGGACAACACCGTACCATCCACAGTCCGATGGCCTCGTGGAGAGGTTCAATAGAACCCTCCTAGACATGCTTGCTACCGCTGTCATTGACAAACCATTTCAGTGGGAGGAACACTTACGCCGTCTCTGTTTCGCCTACAATACAAGTATACATCCAACCACAGGATACCCTCCGTTTACCTTGATGTTTGGGCGGCAGGCACGTCTCCCCACAGATATTGCCCTGGGTACTCCCAACCCCCCTCTGACGACAGTCACCCAGTACGCTGACCACCTACGAGAGAGCCTTGACTTCGCTTATGAATGTGTCCGAGAACGGATGGGCCACCAGCTCGAGAAGCAGAAGACACAGTATGACACTACAGTGCATGGACATCCCTTCCAAGTCGGAGATCTGGTGTGGTTGCATAATCCCGCAGTCCCTCGAGGGCGCTCAAAGAAGTTTCATCGGCCGTGGAATGGTCCGTATCAGGTGGTGGCACGCTTGTCAGACTCGGTGTATCGTCTGAAACACCTTAGGCGTGCTCGTTGTTGCCCTGTAGTCCACTTTGACCGTCTGAAGTTGTGCCACAAGGATATCCGCCTCGAACCAGAATGCTCTCAATCTGCACGTGGAGCTACCAGGGCCGGGAACTCACCCACACTTCCAGTGGGCAGTAGAGTTGAACTGTTGGACGACGACGTTCCCACTGACCTGCCAAGGCCACTCCAAGGCCCTCCACCTGATAATGCTCCACGACCCTCACCTGCTATAGCGGGGGAATCTCTGGGACATTTGGAACATTCGGAATCGTGCACTTCACAGCCAAGTCCGTCGCCTCCTTCAGCTGCAGGCCCGAGCCCACAACATCGACGGTACCCACAGAGAAACCGCTCTGCGCCAGTGCGACTCCACACAATGATGGGGACATGAATTCGGGGCGAATTCCTAATGGAGGGGGAGGTTATGTAACTGACTGTTATATTCTGCATGCGTATGTGTATATACGTCATTGCTTTTACGTGTGTGTCGTCACAGTCACGTGTACACGTGGTCATCCTGTGCACTTGTATGATCATGTGATTTCGAGTATATAATGTGTGCGTATTCTGTGCAAATTCATTCTGCTCATGTGCTGTACTGGTGTCCAATGATTATTGAGTTGCCCTTGCCATTCCAACGGGCAGTAAGCGTACCGGAGTCCTGAGAGTTGTTACATTAGTACTGGAGGAGAAAGAGCAGCTCTGTGTGGTGACATCACTCACATCACCATTATTAGTACGGAAACTAGTAGTTCCAGGTGAGCCTATTCCAGCTGTAGGTACACTCAGTGTGTAGATATCAATGTAGGACACATTGACTTGTGGTGAAAAGATGGGATGATTAGGGAACAGCAGTGTCACTGTGCCATTGTCTCGATGCCACACAAAGAACCTGCGGACCTGGTCTGGATCACTCACATTCACTGAGTGTGTAGGTCCAATGTCTCCATCATTCAACACTGACCCTACTGGACACTGCAGAGCAGTTCTATCAAAATTAACAAAGCAGTTACTTGTGTTGGGCTCAATGCCATTGTAAGCCACTGGAGCTACAGTATTATCAGCTCCACGGTATCCTTTGAGAACTGAATTAAAATGAGCTATTTATGACTGTTAAATAATAATATTATAGTGTTCTATACAACTTTACCTTTTTGGCACTCTTGTCTACTTTGAGGTAGACTGAAGACTACCAGCAGTAACAGAAAGGCAGTGCACATCACTCCGCCACAGTAAAAAACACTATTGTTGTGTGCTAGGAGAGGGCTATATAAGGCCTGGATACAGGCTATATATACAAACTGTGTATAAAAATAACAAGGGGCACCCTTGTATTACTATAAAGGCAGTGAACATCACTCTGCCACAGCAAAAAACACTATTGTAGTGCTAGGAGAGGGCTATATAAGGCCTGGATACAAGCTATATATACAAACTGTGTATAAAAATAGCAGGGGGCACCCTTGTATTACTATGGAAGTGAATGTACAATTAACCTAGGTTAACAAGACAACATGGGATGAGGGGAAGGACATGACTGACTGGCTGAGATTGTAGAGCACCTAGTCAGGGGTGCTGTTTTATTTTTTATGTGTGTTCTACTTCAAGATCTCCATCCCTGCTGGGGTGTATCAGGACTGGGATGGGACTCTCAAGCCCACACTTCTGGGGAAAATCCACACACCTATTCTGTGGGAGGGGTGTGCCCAGGCAGATGCCCAGTCCCTTGGCCATGGGTAACACCATGTTAGAGGGCTTCAAGGGAGGGGGGGGTGGATGGAGTCTATAGGTAGAGCTCTTCTGTGCATAATGATGGGTGAGTACTGAGTTACAATTGCATTTTTGAGGAGTGAACTTTGATCTTTGATTATATTTCCCATAGGCACATTTCTGGGTTTTAAAGTTATACTCTTTGGAGCCCACAGCACAAATTTGTACCATTTACGTCAATAACGCGCTATCCGCGTTGCGTAAAACAACAGCTTTCTCGACTTACCTCTTAGGAACGCTGTGCGTTTCTAACTGCTGCTAGCAGTTCTAGTGTTACAGTAGAACCTCGGTTATCCGAACACCTCTGGGCTCAATGAAATTTCCAGTGTTCGGATAACTGACGGATAAGTGAATCTACGTGCCTGTTCGCATTTGCGTTGTTATAGCGTGTAGGATGACAATTTCGACCACTGTGATACGAGACCATCATGTTTACAAGGTTATATGGACTCCCTAGGCAGCGACAGACGGCACATTTCAACAACGCCTGCAGTTGCCTACGGTGCGCATGCTGTAGTATTGCGTCTAACTTGTTCTAATTAAGCGAATTTACTTGTCAGCACCTGTTCGGATAATCGAGAGTTCGGATAATCGCAGTTCGGATATACTGTAACTTTTCCTATGGTGGCCGAGAAGGGCTTTTCGCTTTTGCCTTCGCGCAACGCAAATCGTGCGCTTCGCTCAACGAAAATTGCGTGCTTCGCTCAACGGAAATTGTGTGCTCAACCGCTTCGCTTAACAGAAATTGTGTGCTTCTCGCAACGAAAAATTGTGTCCTTCGCTCAACCGAAATTGTGCGCTTCGCCCAACGCTCTTCCCTCAACGGAAATTGTGTGCTTCGCCCAACGCGCTTCGCTCAACGGAAATTGTGTGCTTCGCCCAACGGCTTCGCCCAACGCGCTTCGCTCACTGACAACGGATAAATAGGTTAAGAACTTTGCCCTTTTCAGGAAGTGATAGTGGTAACAAACCGGACTTCCGTTTATAATACGGAGCTGCATTCCCAAGCTTCCAAAATGGCTTTTTTTCTCATCGGGCTTACATGGCTTGTAGTGTCTCCAGAACAGAAGTAAAGGTACAGTGAGCTCTTACCGTCTGTTTGAGCGTCGCTATCACAAAGAACGCTAAAGGTATACTCCCATGCCCCTACCTACTGTAGTTCATAAGTAGGGACCATTAGGATGCTAAATAATAGTTTACCTGAGAGAGAAAGCAAGTCACTTAGCTAACGGGCATCACGGAACGCTACCGGAAGTTCATTTGCGTTGAATGCGTAAAATTGCGTCATACGCGGAAGCTGCGTAATAAAACTTGGGCCCCAATGAGAAAAGTTATAATAGTCCACTAATTACTTGTCTTACATCACTAATCATATCACTGAACACCAGATGCCTAACACATGCTCAATATAGAAGTGGATGTGTGCAGTTACAGACAAAGTAGAGCAGAGCAGCATACTGGACTATGTGACTCTTTGCCTCACCTCCATAGTAATCAATAACACACACTGTACATGCATTGCATGGGAAGACTGTCTATGAAATTGCTACATTACAGTAAGAAATGGTCCTCGTGGCTAACAACCATCCATGAATAGGTTGGGCTGTATGTTGGCAGTCTTGATGTTACCATATATGTATTACACACTCTGGATCCACTATACTAGTTTCATATTGCAAGGGATGGACAGAATAAGCTATTATATGAGAAAATTCATTTGGTGCCCATGATCCCACCCATGTGTGCTAAAACTAATTGGACCTATGAGCATGTAACTATACACCATGAATTTAGCTACAGGTTAAGCCATTTAAACATGTGGTATTCGTCTACTGTAATAGTACAGTGACTACAGTGTACGTGTGCTGTTTCTGTGCAAATATTGCACAGAAAGTGTACACGTACACTGTAGTCACTATAAAGTACTACTTTACCATGTAGCTACATACATTATGTACTCCCTTCAAGTGCTGACTGTGTGAATCAGAGTATTAGATATATAAATTGTTTTATGTCATGGTTTCTGTTTATGTTTAAGTATTGCTGGATATATTACATTGAACCGTGACTTGCAGTATCTCATTATCACCTCCTGCATAGCATTCTACCCCAAAATGGAACATTTACTAACTATACTCTTGCAAAGCCATTCTTAACTACAATAGCCACACTTCATCACAATGTACCTAACATGGATGTTAACCCATACACCATATGTGTGTATACTTTGACCATAACTAGTTGCAACAAAGAATTAAATTGTTAGTCTCAATACACACTTTACAGTACAGATGTACTTCAAAACACTCTAGAGTCCAGTTGTGGTGGTAGGTGAGGAGCTGATGATTTGTAGCTGCCCATAAGCCTCATTACGTTTCATAGCTACTGCTCCTGTGTGATGCTGCTTCTCATCCACTTGCTCATACATTTGGTCCTCATTGTCCCCATCACCTCCACTAACACAGTGGCACTGTGTCAACTTCCCTCTCAGTTGGCATACACAGTAGATCATGGCCAGTATGTTGATAGTCACTGAGATAAACAGCAGAACAGCTAATCCACTCACTACACTCACTAGAACACCTGCAATGTAGTAGGCAGTGTAGTGTATATATATTATTGCAATCTCATGCTCAGTTAGTAAGCTCCCTCAGGAATATAGCCACCATACTCTTGCATGCCTCTCTCTCACTATATATGTAACTGTTTCCATCATCATTATTACATGATCATTATGCAGGCTCACCATCATATGTACAGACACATTCTTCTTGTGGTGAATCTCCTATATTGTGGAAGAAACACATACAATCATTAATTAGTGCTCAATATCATAGCCACATGATCACGACTACATGTATGTACATACATATCACACATCCCTTTATTCACACAAAAAATTAATGAGTTTAGGTATCAAACAATAATGTAGACACAGTTTGCCAACTCTAAGAGTGACTGTGGCACTGTTTCTCTTTGTATTGCATGAAGTTAAGGGTACTGTATGCAGACAAAAACATGGCATGAGAAAAAAAGTGTAGTACGAAGCAAAGGCAGAGAATAATGGCATCCAACAATTATAACCCTATAATAAAAGATGTAGGGAGGGGTTACTATTGCTGGATGCCATTATCCTCTGCCTTTGCTCATACTGCACCTTGTTTCTCATGCCATATATCCTTGCCTTTGCCTCCATACCCTTTTTCTATATTTTTGAGGGCTCACCATCATATGTGCAGACACATTCTTCTTTTGGTGAATCTCCTATATTGTGGAAGAAACACATACAATCATACATTACACATCACTCTATGGTAGAGTACACTCTCTATGTCATCCCTACATAGTGTACTGACTCCCTGCTTACACATCACCATATACACATTAATCAATGAGCCTTAGCTCAAACATGGACCATTTTTGAATACGATTTACCAACTGTAAGATTAACTGTGGTAGTGTTTCCCTGCCAGAAACATGTGTAGTCTCCTGAATCATTTACAGTAACATTGGTAATAGTGAGTTGAGACACAACCCTCTCAGTAGTGGATATACTGTTACCACTTAGGAGACCAGCATTGGTCACAGTAGTAGTGTATCTACCATTGTGCAGTTCATCTGATCCATGAGTCCACACAGGAGGAGATGAGTAACGAGGATAGCCATAGACCTCACATTTCAATACAGCCTCTGTACTCTCTCCAGTGAATACTGTCACTGGAGACTCAGCTTCAATGACCACTGTATGAAGAGTGTTTGTATATAGGGAAATGTCCATAAAGGGTAATATGTTACACAGAGCCTATAAAAGTTATCCATAAATGGATAATATACCTGGGAGATTGAGTGTGATCCTTCCAGTAACTGGAGTAGCCCAGTCCACTCCATCAGGACACATTACATACTGCACTCTACACATGTACTCTCCCTCATCAGAATATTGTACACCAGATATCTGTAGACTACTGGACTGAGTGTTAATGTTAGTGAGTTGATTGTCATTGTTCAGTTGTGTCCTATTCTTCCACCACTGCCACTGGTATTGGTAGTCATCAGTAGGAGGACTGGCCACAGAGCAAGTGAGACTGACAGAATCAGGCTGGCTGAGGTCAGGGGTCACTGTGGCTCCATTGGGTGGGGGGTAGGAGAGAGGTTGTACACTACACAAGATGGAAGATGGAGGAGTTCCCTCACACAGTTGTATCTCACTGATGAATAGCCAGTCAATGTCTGAACTGGGGAATGAGATCCTGATGTTTATAGTACTAATGTTAGTCAGTGACACAGTGTACGTACTCCTGAAGAGTGTATTAGTACTGGAGGAGAAAGAGCAACTCTGTGCAGTGACATTACTGACAGGACCTGTACTAGCAGTGAAAGTAGTAGTTCCAGGTGAGCCTATTCCAGCTGAAGGTACACTCAGTGTGTAGATATCAATGTAGGACACATTGAATGGTGAAGAAGACTCTCCACGTGCAGGGAAGTGCAGTGTCACCTCTTGATCATTCCATACAAAGAACTTGCGGACCTGGTGTGGATCACTTAAATTCACTGAGTGTGTAGGTCCAATGTCTCCATCATTCAACACTGTTTGTATTTCTTTTTTACACCCCAGTTGATGTCTATTTGCAGTAACATAACAGTTACTCTTGTTGGGTTCGATGCCATTGTAAGCTTCTAAATTTCCAATTACTTGGTATCCTTTGAGAACTGTATACATATTTTCAATTAAGTGCTACATTATGCCCTTTTCATAGTTATATACCTTTTTGGCACTGCTGCCTGCTCTGAGGTAGTCTGATGACCAGCAGTAAGAGAAAGAGGAGTTTAGCAGCAAACATGACACTAACAGTATATATACCACACATCCAAGACTTTTCTTCTGTGGTGTCTTTTACAGGGTGCCTGAATCTAGGCTATACAATTTTGTATTATTTGCTTGTTGCCCCACCCATCACTCTATATATCATGTGATAAAGGTACAACAGCTATAAAGTGTATAGACATTGTAGCATAAATCAATTTGTTTAAGAAACAAAAATTGTTAGTTTATAGCTATAATCATAATATGTCTTAGTTTTGTTAAAGAAACAAGGGAAAGTAAGAATAACCTAACTTCATCCCCAGGCACCTCTCTTTCTTAAATCTTAGCCACTGCTGCTGGACTCTGTACTATCTCATAATGTAACTCCACATTGCCCTCCCATCTCCTGGCTGATACACTGGGTTCACAATGCTCTTTCTTGCACCACCACCACTTGTAAACTTCCCTCTCTGTCGATATACACAGTAGATTATGGCCAGTATGTTGATAGTCACTGAGATAAGCAACAGTACAGCTAATCCACACACTATACCCACCAGAACACCTGCAATGTAGTAGTCACATTTGATTAGGCAGTGTAGTGTATGCAATAATTATTAATCTCATGCTCAGTTGGTAAGTTCCCTTAGGAAAATAGCCACCATACTCTTGCCTCTCTCTCACTAGATCTGTTACCATCATCCTTATACATGCATGATCATTTATGAGGACCCAGCCTCACCATCATATGTGCAGAAACATCCTTCGTGTGGTGGATCTCCTATATTGTGGATGAAACACATTAATTAGTGCTCATTCATTACAACATCATAGCCACATTACCACAAGTACATGTACGTAAAGTGTAAAAACATTTTCACTAAAATGTTGAAGGATGTAGGTATTGAAGTGCCAAAAAAATATAGAAACAAGGTCAAAGTTCAGCATGAATGCAGACAAAGGCAGGGGATGATAGCATGCAACAATCATTAACATGCGTAACCCCATTTAGTATTTACAAATTTACAGATGGGGTTACACATGTTATGATTGTTGCATGCTATCCCCTGCCAATCCTTACATCCTTCAACATTTTAGTGAAAATGTTTTTACACTTGTTTCACTGGTTTTTATGTATGTAGCAACACGTATAAGCCTACTAGCTTTCGTGCAGAGTTATACCTCCTTTGCATACCTATAAGCAGGATAGCTAGCAACTGTCACTGACTCCTACATCCTGTCTTGTACGAATATTACGAGTACTGAGTACAACACTGCATGGGTCCAGTTGCCCGTAACAGTTAGTCGTTCAAAGAAACCGACAAAACTAACTTCATGTGTTCGGCACGTGAGCAAACAAGAATGGCGTCTAAAATTAATTAACACTTGTAAGGTTGCAGACCTGAAGTTTGACGGCATTGGGAGAAGATATGAAGATTTTATGCATCAAGGGTCATGTACGCTCCAGTATAAATAATTTTCGTTAAAGAATTAGAGCGATTCCTAACCCCAGTTTCGCGGTAGTCCGTTTGAACTGAATTAGAAAGAAGATGATGAACAATCGGCCTTTTTACAATTTTCCGAGAATCACTGTAGCTGTATATTTTACGTACTTTGAGAGTATTATAGTGTATAGAAGCACTCGCAGATCAGCACGTAGTTTGTCTGAAAAGGCTTAAAACAGCCGCTTTCGGGAGTTCTGAGCTGTTATGTATGGGGCTATTATTAAATGGGCGCGTCTGCGCCATCCCTACATATAGAGTCTACCGACTCTATGATATACATCACACATAACTTTATACAAAGGGAAACAGTACCACAGTCACTCTTACAGTTGGTAAACATTATTGTTTGATACCTGGACTCATTGAATGTTTGTGTATATTGCATGTTAAGATATGCAGACAAAGGCAAGGATATATGAAAAGGTGCAGTATGAAGCAAAGGCAGGGGATGATAGCATCTAACAATGATACGATACGTAACTCCTCCCATATTTTTTTATTATAGGTTATTGTTGGATGCTGCCTTTGCTTCATACTGCACAAGGTTTCTCACATGTGATAAAGGTACAACAGCTATAAAGTGTATAGACATTGCAGCATAAATCAATTTGTTTAAGAAACAAAAATTGTTAGTTAATATAAAAATAATATGTCTTAGTTTTGTAAAGAAACAAGGGAAAGTAAGAATAACCTAACTTTATCTCCAGGCTTCTAGTTCATAGCCACTGCTGCTGGATTCTGTACTATCTCATAATGTAGCTCCACATTGCCCCTCCTACCTCCTGGCTGATACAGTGGGTTCACATTGCTCTTTCTTGCACCACCACTTGTAAACTTCCCTCTCTGTCGGCATACACAGTAGATCATGGCCAGTATGTTGATAGCCACTGAGATAAGCAGGAGTACAGCTAATCCACACACTATACCCACCAGAACACCTGCAATGTAGTAGTCACATTTGATTAGGCAGTGTATAGTGTATGTATTATTGCAATCTCATGCTCAGTTGGTAAGTTCCCTCAGGAAAATAGCCACCATACTCTTGCCTCTCTCTCACTAGATCTGTTACCGTCATCTTTATATATGCATGATCATTTATGAGGGCTCAGTCTCACCATCATATGTGCAGACACATTCGTCTTGTGGTGGATCTCCTATATTGTGGAAGAAACACATACAATCATTAATTAGTGCCCATTCATTACAACATTATAGCCACATTACCATGACTACATGTATGTACATACATCACACATCACTTTATACAGGAAAACAGTGCCATAGTCACTCTTACAGTTGGTAAACTGTGTCCACATTATTGTTTGATACCTGGACTCATTGTTTATTTGTGTATAGTGCATGAATTCGAAGTTAAGAGTGCTGTATGCAGAAGCAAAGGCAGAGGATAATGGTATTCAACAATGATACAATGCGTAACCCCTTCCTACATCTTTTATTATAGATTATAGATGCCATTATCCTCTGCCTTTGCTTCATACTGCACCTTGTTTCTCGTGCCATATATCCTTGCCTTTGTCTGCATACAGCACCCTTTTTTCTATATTTTTGAGGGCTCACCATCATATGTGCAGACACATTCTTCTTTTGGTGAATCTCCTATATTGTGGAAGAAACACATACAATTATTAATTAGTGTTCATCTATTTATTTTACACAGGCAATGGCAGGGTCTGTTGTTACTTGCACACTATAAAAGTCACAATAGTCAGTGTAGTAGCACTCTATAATTAGGGCATATTTCAAGGGGGCAAAGGGGGCTTTGCCCCCTTAATATTAGAACCCTAATTGTACATTGAACATGACTATACATGCAATCACACATCAACTTCATACACACAATCAATCAATGAGTCTAAGGCTCGAACAATGTGGACCACTTTGAATACTATTTACCAACTCTAAGAACAACTGTGGTACTGTTTCCCTGCCAGGAGCATATGTAGTCTCCTGAATCATTTGCAGTAACATTGGTAATAGTGAATTGAGACACAACCCTCACAGTAGTGGATATACTGTTACCACTCAGGAGACCAGCATTGGTCACAGTAGTAGTGTATCTACCATTGTGTAGTTCATGAATCCACACAGGAGGAGATGAGTTACGAGGATAGCCATAGACCTCACATTTCAATACAGCCTCTGTACTCTCTCCAGTGAATACTGTCACTGGAGACTCAGCTTCAATGACCACTGTATGAGGAATGTTTGTATAGGGAAAAATCCACAAGGGATAATACGTTACACAGAGCCCATAAAGTTATCCATAAATGGATAATATACCTGGGAGATTGAGTGTGATCCTTCCAGTAACTGAAGTAGCTACACTGCAGTCCACTCCGTCAGGACACATTGTATACTGCACTCTACACATGTACTCTCCCTCATCAGAATATTGTACACCAGATATCTGTAGACTACTGGACTGAGTGTTAGTGGTGTGTGTGATTGTGAGTTGATTATCATTGTTCAGTTGTGTCCCATTCTTCCACCACTGCCACTGGTATTGGTAGTCATCAGTAGGAGGACTGGTCACAGAGCAAGTGAGACTGACAGAGTCAGGTTGGCTGAGGTAAGGGGTCACTGTGGCTCCACTGGATGGGGGATAGGAGAGAGGTTGTACACTACACAATATGGAAGATGGAGGAGTTCCTTCACACAGTTGTATCTCACTGATGAATAGCCAGTCAATGTCTGAACTGAGGAATGTGGTTATAGTGGTAATGTTAATCAGTGATACAGTGTATGTACTCCTGAAGAGTGTATTAGTACTGGAGGAGAAAGAGCAACTCTGTGCAGTGACATTACTGACAGGACCTGTACTAGCAGTGAAAGTAGTAGTTCCAGGTGAGCCTATTCCAGCTGAAGGTACACTCAGTGTGTAGATATCAATGTAGGACACATTGAATGGTGAAGTAGACTCTCCACGTGCAGGGAAGTGCAGTGTCACCTCTCGATCATTCCATACAAAGAACTTGCGGACCTGGTGTGGATCACTTAAATTCACTGAGTGTGTAGGTCCAATGTCTCCATCAGTCAACACTGTTTGTATTTCTTTTTTACACCCCAGTTGATGTCTATTTGCAGTAACATAACAGTTACTCATGTTGGGTTCGATGCTATTGTAAGCTTCTAAATTTCCATTTGCTTGGTATCCTTTGAGAACTGTATACATATATTTTCAATATAAGTGCTACATTATGGCTTTCTCATAGTTTTATATACCTTTTTGGCACTGCTGCCTGCTCTGAGGTAGTGTGATGACTAGCAGCAGTAACAGAAAGAGAACTTTAGCAGCAAGCATGACTCTAACCATAGAGTAGCCAATAGCAAATATCCAAGAATTGTAGAATGCCTGAATCTAGGCCATACAATTTTATTTTATTTGCTTGTTGCCCCACCTATCACTCTATATATCATGTGATAAAGGTACAACAGCTATAAAGTGTATAGACATTGCAGCATAAATCAATTTGTTTAAGAAACAAAAATTGTTAGTTATTATAATCATAATATGTCTTAGTTTTGTTAAAGAAACAAGAATAACCTAACTTCATCCCCAGGCTTCTCTCCCTATATATTCTTAATTCATAGCCACTGCTGCTGGACTCCGTACTATCTCATAATGTAGCTCCACATTGCCCCTCCACCTCTTGGCCGATACAGTGGGTTCACATTGCTCCTTGTGCCACCACCACTTGTCAACTTCCCTCTCTGTCGGTATACACAGTAGATTATGGCCAGTATGTTGATAGCCACTGAGATAAGCAACAGTCCAGCTAATCCACACACTATACCCACCACAGAGGCAGAGAACCTGGGGGGGTAGGGGGGGCTTGAGCCCCCCACTTTTTGATAAGGGGGGCTGAGCCCCCCCAAAATTTGGTTGTCAATCGGTCAAATGAAGAATGTAAAATTGAAGAATGTAAAATACTTTGTTATGCCAGATGTAGTCAGAATGAATGTATATAGTAAACTTCATGAGCTCCGAGCCCCCCCACTTTTGACATGCTGTCTCTGCCTCTGCACCAGAACACCTGAAATGTAGTAATCACATTTGATTAAGCAGTGTAGTGTATGTATTATTGCAATCTCATGCTCAGTTGGTAAGTTCCCTCAGGAAAATAGCCACCATACTCTTGCCTCTCTCTCACTAGATCTGTTACCATCATCCTTATACATGCATGATCATTATGAGGGCTCAGCCTCACCATCATATGTGCAGACACATTCTTCTTGTGGTGGATCTCCGGGATACTTCAAAACCTGGACCATGGACCTTGGACTGGACCATGGACTGGACTATGGACTGAAATGTGTTGGGCTGTATGATGCCTAAATGCACACTCTCCTTGCATAGATCTACGGTATGTGCACATACGGTCTTGTATGTAACCATTAATTAGAGTAAGTAATCTATATTCAGACGCATTCAATTTTCGTACGTCGTTCTGCTCAGCGTACAAAGCTACACATGAAAAGGTATATACTGTTAGATAGATTAATTTTTACGTAACTCATTCCTGAAAATAGGCGCCTGGTCCTCCTTTACTTTGGCTGATACAATTATCTGAGTGCCCGAAACCTCCATCGCTGGACAATAACCTCCATTTCTGGACGGCACGTATTGCAGCAACAGGACAGTGAGTTATATTGAATACACAGCAGAGGCCTACTATCGCCCTAACTATGCATCAATAATTTTTTTCTCAACTGCCCCGCTTGTGAGCGCGCTGTCTACCAGAAGCGGCTGGGGTCGCGACCTCAAGGGCGTAGGCAAGGGGGGGGCAGGGGGGGCTAAGCCCCCCCCCCAGTTTTTCATCGCAGTGTAGTATCATATTAGCGCACATAACCGACGATGGATGATGATTGCCTCGCAGTTTCTTGCGTGGCTCCTTCAGTCAGTTCCAGCTAACTACTCAACAGAGGCTGTATCAGCCATCACTGCCAAACGTGTGCTGATGAGTGAAACTGCACCTTCACTGCAGTGTTTTGAGGCATATCCAACAACCTCTAGACGTGATAACTGCAGCCAGCGACCGCACATGAGCAACAGTAGGCGTGGTCAAAGGGTACATGAATATCATTAAAATTCGTTAGCCCCCCCAATTTTAAAAGTTGTCTACGCTCCTGGAACTCTATATTCGTACGGCTTTTGAGTAGAGTTTTGAGCGGAACTGGTTGCACAGAGAATCAGAGCAGGTTTATCCTCGTAGAATAAAATAACTTATAGAATAAAGTAAGTAGACCATGGATTAACACTCTGCGTGTTAGATGGGCTAGTTTGGAGTTATTCTTCCGTGTTCGAGCGTATCCAACGCGGAGCACAACCCATCACTTTAGATTCAGAAATTCACATTCTTCGTCGGAAGTACCTAGATGGCCCACAGCTCCATGCTGTATCCGCCCAAGTATACTATCATTATACTGGGGCGTACATGATCCTTGATGCATAAAATCTTCATACCTTCTCCCAAAGCCCGTCAAACTCCAGTTTGGCAAGCTTAGAAGCGTTAGTTTAGACGCCATTTGCTTGTTGGCTCACGTGCCGAAGACGTAACGTTGAAGTTTGGTCGTGGTTGTGGTTTGTCGCGCTGTTTGGCTACCAGCGTTGCTCCTTTGTGTCCGTTTCTTTGAACGACTAACTGTTGCCATAACTGGACCCGCTGTTGTACTCAGTATGCAATATTCGTACAAGACAGGATGTAGGAGTCACTGCCAATTGCTGGCTATCCTCATAGGTATGCAAGGGAGGTAGAACGAAAGCCAGTAGGTTTATACACGTTGCTACACACAGTAAAAACCAGTGAAACAAGTGTAAAAACATTTTCACTAAAATGTTGAAGGATGTAGGGATGCATATGGAAGTGCCAGAAAGTATAGAAACAAGGTCAAAGTTCAGCATGCATGCAGACAAAGGCAGGGGATGATAGCATGCAACAATCATAACATGTGTAACCCCATATCCCTACATCTGTAATATGGGGTTACGCATGTTATGATTGTTGCATGCTATCATCCCCTGCCTTTGTCTGCATGCATGCTGAACTTTGACCTTGTTTCTATACTTTCTGGCACTTCCATCCTTACATCCTTCAACATTTTAGTGAAAATGTTTTTACACTTGTCATGTATGGAATACCATAGATCCACTCTGCTCGACTGTGCCTCTGCACGGCGCAAACTCATGGCATTGTTAGTTACTGAATTACATGCTAACTACATCAGATGACATTAGACCAGAATTTAATGACTCTGGTATATCTTTTTACATCTAGTGGAAATCTTCCCAGCTCTCCATAAATTCCTAAGTTGGTAGCAGAAATAGGAACATTCAATGCAAATTTACAGAACTGTCTGTGTATTTTCTCTAGTTCAGGACAAGACATCCATCCCCAGATCTCGCAACCATATTCCAGTATTGGTACTACTAGGACATTAAAAATATGGGTCAACAATATTGGAGGAGGGTATCTCAATTTGGCTGTCTGTGTCCTCATTGTGAAAAGAACCTTTTCTGCTTGTCCAGCAAGTGTTGATACAGCTGTGATAAAGGTTCCATTATCTAAGAATATGATAGCTACCCAGATATTTGAACTTACTCACAATTTCTAATTGCATATTATTGGTGTTAAATTGATATGCGGTAGCTGACTGATGTCTAGATGCATTGAATATAAGAACTTTTGATTTTGTTGCATTGACTCTTAAATCCCAACTTGAGCAATATGGTTCCAGCACAGAAAACGAACGTTGGAGATCCTTGTTTGTATCTGAGAATATAACCAAATCATCTGCAAACATTAGGGGATTCACTGTCTGTTCCAGTAGTCTGACTCCTTTACAATTATTGTGAACCGTCATAAAAGTACTCTGAGTTTTATGGACGCCGCGCCGGCGCGTAGTTCAAAGTTGCATTAAGTGGGTGTGGTCATGTGTAGAGTAGTCTCGTACCCAGACCCCACCCCTCGAAGGGAAGGGTCTGGTGAGGAGGTATATATATGACACTAAAATTGATGTCGCACGAAAGAATGCAATTACCGATGCCTACCGAGACGTAGACCTCTTCAGTTCATTGCATAGTTTAAGAGAGCTATAGAGTCAGAATACTATCCAACCTCGGTAGAGAGATAGACCATAGGCCAAAGATGGGTGCAACTGACAAATCTTAGTAGATATCCACAAAGTGCTACATGACCATCCCGCTGTAAGTCGCTGGAACAGTAGGTGTTCACCCGGGTTCGATTCTTTTTCTTGAGGTAGAGGCTATGGTACGTACAACTGGCTACTAGCCTTTGGGGATCCTCGCTTTGCGTTGCTTCAGCAGACGCTGGAAAATGCCATGTATTTTCAACGGAAGATAGGTTGCTGTGTCAGCAAATTCAAAATGCAATTCGACTGCAATCACGTGATACTGTCGTACCTCCTCTGGTGACATTCTCTGGGTGACATTTGAGCGTTTTCTTGGTTGTGCTGTGTCAGCAGTCACGTGACATTGATCACGCGATCTAACTGCTCCAGCCTGACAATGAAGACACAGGTAGCCTTTAGCAACTTTTACTTATGAACATAGACTTATAGCAATTGCAAATGCACTTATCTATGGAGGGAGAACAGTGTCAAAATTACACTATATCCGCTAAATTAGGGCATACACTTTCTATTCAGGTACATGCATTTCAGTGAAAGTTTTATGCCCAAATGAAATATATATACCTAAATAAAAAGTGCATATGCCCAAATAAAAAGTGTGGACCAAAATGTACATACTCAAAAAATAATTGTATGCCCAAATGAAAAGTGTGAGTTAAAATACATATACCCAAATGAAAAGTGTGCTCAAATATGTGCTTGTTGCCCCACCCATCACTCTATATATCATGTAATAAAGGTACAACAGTTATAAAGTGTATAGACATTGCAGCATAAATCAATTTGTTTAAAAAACAAAAATTGTTAGTTAATATAAAAATAATATGTCTTAGTTTTGTTAAAGAAACAAGGGAAAGTAAGAATAACCTAACTTTATCCCCAGGCACCTCTCTTTCTTAAATCTTAGCCACTGCTGCTGCTCATCCCCAGGCTTTTCTCTCTATATATTCTTAATTCATAGCCACTGCTGCTGGACTCTGTACTATCTCATAATGTAGCTCCACATTGCCCTTCGCACCTCTTGGCTGATACAGTGGGTTCACATTGCTCTTTCTTGCACTTGTAGTAAACTTCCCTCTCTGTCGGTATACACAGTAGATCATGGCCAGTATGTTGATAGCCACTGAGATAAGCAGCTGTACAGCTAATCCACACACTATACCCACCAGAACACCTGCAATGTAGTAGTCACATTTGATTAGGCAGTGTATAGAGTATGTATTATTGCAATTAATCTCATGCTCAGTTGGTAAGTTCCCTCAGGAAAATAGCCACCATACTCTTGCCTCTCTCTCACTAGATCTGTTTCCATCATCCTTATACATGCATCATCATTTATGAGGGCTCAACCTCACCTTCATATGTGCAGACACATTCTTCTTGTGGTGGATCTCCTATATTGTGGAAGAAACACATACAATTATTAATTAGTGCTCATTCATTATATTATCATGGCCACATTACCACGACTACATGTATGTATATGTGTCCACATTATTGTTTGAATTCAAAGTTAAGGGTGCGGTATGCCGACAAAGGCAAGGATATATGGCATGAGAAAAAAGGTGCAATACATAGCAAAGGCAGAGGATAATGGCATCCAACAATAATAACATGCGTAACTCCTCCCTACATCTTTTATGATAGGGTTACAATTGCTGGATGCCATTATTCTCTGTCTTAGCTTCATGTTTCTCATGCCATATATCCTTACCTTTGTCTGCATACAGCACCCTTTTTTTCTATATTTTTGAGGACTTACCATCATATGTACAGACACATTCTTCTTGTGGTGAATCTCCTATATTGTGGAAGAAACACATACAATCATTAATTAGTGCTCATTCATTATATTATCATGACCACATGAACACGACTATGCAATCATACATCACTTTATACACACAAAATGGGTCCAGGGCTCGAACAACCACTTTGAATACTATTTACCAAGTATAAGAGCAACTGTGGTACTGCTTTCTTGCCAGGAACATGTGTAGTCTCCTGAATCATTTACAGTAACATTGGTAATAGTGAGTTGAGACACAACCCTCTCAGTAGTGGATATACTGTTATCACTCAGGAGACCGGCATTGGTCACAGTAGTAGTGTATCTACCATTGTGTAGCTCATCAGATCCATGAGTCCACACAGGAGGAGATGAGTCACGAGGATAGCCATAGACCTCACATTTTAATACAGCCTCTGTACTCTCTCCAGTGAATACTGTCACTGGAGACTCAGCTTCAATGACCACTGTATGAGGAGTGTTTGTATAGGGAAAAACCCACAAAGGATACGTTACACAGAGCCCATAGGAGGTATCCATAAATGGATAATATACCTGGGAGATTGAGTGTGATACTTCCAGTAACTGGAGTAGTTTCTCTGCAGTCAACTCCATCAGGACACATTACATACTGCACTCTACACATGTACTCTCCCTCATCAGAATATTGTACATCAGATATCTGTAGACTACTGGGTTGAGTGTTAGTGGTGTGTGCGAGAGTGAATCGATTGTCATTGTTCAGTTGTGTGCCATTCTTCCACCACTGCCACTGGTATTGGTAGTCATCAGTAGGAGAACTGGCCACAGAGCAAGTGAGACTGACAGAGTCAGGCTGGCTGAGTTCAGGGGTCACTGTGGCTCCACTGGGTGGGGGGTAGGAGAGAGGTTGTACACTACACAAGATGGAAGATGGAGGAGTTCCCTCACACAGTTGTATCTCACTGATGAATAGCCAGTCAATGTCTGAACTGGAAATGTGTAAACTGATGAATAGCTTGAAAACATTAGTCAGTGAGATGGTGTAAGTATTCCTGGACAGTGTATTAGTACTGGAGGAGAAAGAGCAGCTCTGTGTGGTGACATCACTCACATCTTCATTATTAATACCATGACCTGTATATGTACGAGCATTTAAAGTAGTAGTTCCAGGTGAGCCTATTCCAGCTGAAGGTACACTCAGTGTGTAGATATCAACATAGGACACACTGAATGGTAAAAGGTAATTATTTTTAAAGAACTGCAGTGTCACTGTGCCATTGTCTTGATGCCACACAAAGAACCTGCGGACCTGGTCTGGATCTTTCACATTCACTGAGTGTGTAGGTCCAATGTCTCCATCATTCAACACTGACCCTACTTGACACAGCAGAACAGTACCACTACCAACAGCACAGTTACTTTTGTTGGGCTCAATGCCATTGTAAGCTACTGGAGCTACAGTATTATCAATTCCACTGTATCTTGTGACAACTGTATGAAAATGAGATTACTATATGATACAAGTGCTACGTTATGCTCATCAATACCTCTTTGGCACTGCTGCCTACTCTGAGTTAGTCTAATGACTAGTAGCAGTAACAGAAAGAGAAGTTTTATAGCAAACATGACTTCTGTAATAGTAGAGTAGCCAATAACTAGGATTCCAGCCTTCCCTCTTTTTAGTCCCACTCACCCATCACTCTATCATGTGATACAGTCATAGCAGTGTGTATTATTACTATTAGAATAAAAATAATATTTGTTTTATGTCGGACCAAATAAACATCTTATGTTGGAACACTTATAATCCATTTGTTTAAGAAACAAAAATTGTTATTTATAATAAAAATAACACTCACTGACCTTTTGTTATAATAAATTCATCCCCAAGCCACCCTCTCTCTATGAATGCACCCTCTGTAGAACAATAAGAGGACAAATTACACAATACTGAATGACATAACAGAGGGTGTATACATATTTTATACACTAATGTGGAACACATCATGTGATTATGTGTAAGGAGGCAATAGTTTACATATGTTAAGGGGAGCCTGTGGACAAGGCTAAGCATATTTTAAGGTGACGTGATGATAGACACAAAAGTGTTATTAAAGAGTGAATGTGAGCTTCAATTAGGAGTTAAACTAGTCTAACTGGCAATACACTAATCATAAACTCCAACTTCTACATAGCTAAATAAATTGTTTGTCGTGTTCCCACATATATTCAGCACCAGGTGCCTATAGCATACATGCTCAGTGTGTAGAGGTAGATGCTTAGGAACCCTTGAGGTGCTCCAATACCGGACTTTCCTGACAGGCATTGGATGTACGTGTGTTTCGTTGCTGAGCAGCACGCGCCGCGAACATACCGACTATTTTACGCGTATTCGTCATCCTGCGCACGCATTGCGCTTTCCGCTCGCCCGTAATTCATAATTTACAATAACCAAATCGGATATCGTAGAAATATAGATCTACGTACCTTTCACCCTTACAGGGTAATGCAGAACGGAGATTATCATATGCAACAATGTTAGGTATGTACCGTGGCTCCATAGAAGCCCAGATTCTTAGACTAATTCTAAGGGATTGTGTCAATATGTTTAAAAACTAAGACTTAGTTTTTAAACATATTGACACAATCCCTTAGAATTAATCTATGTCCATAAGACCAGTTGTATATTAATGTTTCTATGTGATTTGTTCATGCATGATCCAGTCTAGCTTGTGCTAAATCACTAGTGAATAATATTCCCTAGGACAATATTCACTAGTGAATATTGTCCCCCTTGGTGAATAATGTCCCCCATAAGATTCTTTGTTAGGCAACTGTAGTTCATCTCCTACGGCATTTCTGATGGAGGGACATTATTCAGGTCAGCTACGTGGCCTCGCCTCCTCCTCCACGCGGCCTGGGTACGAGGTAGCAGTTGGATTTCTAAGTGCCTTACCTTTGCCTTTAATTTTAGATGGCTTTGTGTTATAATACACACCGAGAGAGAGAGAATACAATAATGCGCTGTTGCGATTCGCCATAACGTCGTGTGAGTGCTGGCGCGTATAACTTCTGGGAGGGGACAGTATTCGCTAGTGAATACTGTCCCCCCCCCCACCATAAAATTACTACTTTTGATATCTTGGAAGGCTTTCAGAGCTTTCTACGATGGGGAACATTATTCACTGTGAATGTCATAGATAATACAGACACGTAACCCTCTATACAGTGGGAGCCGTTTTTTCGGCGATGAAAGCAGAGTATGTTGTGGTTGCGGAGCAGGCTCATTCCTTAGGCCCAGCCTATTCAATCCTCTATATTATCTATGACAATGTTCGGGGGGACAATTATATTCACTAGTGAATAATGTCGGGGGGGCAGTATTTCACGGGGTAACAGTATTCACTCCGACACCGGCAGACCCGGCAGTTGCCGGACCAAAAGGTTCCAAAAGTTCATGTATCTTGCCCCCAGTGTTAGGGATACATATGCATACACAAGAGAGGGAATTACAATATAGTTTAATATCATACACAATGAAAAGACATGATGACAGGTTCTGAGTCTTGTGAGCGGAGGTCAGCGAGTCGCATAGAGCCGTGAGGCCTGGACGTCGACAGTCTCCACGAGTGTATCCATAGCACAAGACTTACAGATGGGGAGATGATGAGGTGGGACGGCGAGGTAGAGGTAATTAGCGCAGGTAGAGATAGTAAGACCTCGTTGATTACACGGGCGACTCACATACGTACATGTAGAGGTCGCCATTTCACCACGACTTTCACCACCACCACCTCACCACAACCACCACCAGCTCACCATCGACCAAAGGGTACATAGTCAAATAGGACGCGCGCGCATGCGCGTACAAGCGTCGCACCTGGCTCCGCCCTCTTTATAGAACCTACGCCTGACCAATCAAAAACTTGCTTCAGCCGCTCCCCTGCATCAATCGCTCGAGTTGAGGACCGAACGATAGATTGAAACCATAGTGTACAGACTTGTGCTTTGCGCTCAATCTACAGCCCCGAGTAGTGCTACGGACCGTCTGTCTCGAGCGGCGCCAGCATTCATAAACACTGTGGCCCTTTCCCAGTCTCACATATAATCATGGAAACTGCATTCTCGTACCTCCGCACATAACGTGTTATACTATGATGAAACAACTATCGAGGAGGCGCTCTTCATAAGCAGCGAATTAGGGAGCATATTTGCAACATTATGCTCTTCTCATAGAATTATATACCTTTTTGGCACTGCTGCCTGCTCCGCGGCAGTAACAGAAAGAGAAGTTTAGCAGCAAGCATGACTCTAACAGTAGAGTAGCCAATAACACACGTCCAAGGCTTCCCTCCTGTGGTGTCTTTTGCAGGGTGCCTGAATCTAGGCTATACAATTTTATTTTATTTGCTTAAGTTGTTGCCCCACCCATCACTCTGATAAAGGTACAACAGCTATAAAGTGCAACAGCTATAAAGTGCAGCATAAATCAATTTGTTTAAGAAACAAAAATATGTCTTAGTTTTGTTAAAGAAACAAGGAAAGTAAGAATAACCTAACTTGATCACTATACATTCTTAATTCATAGTCACTGCTGCTGGACTCTGTACTATCTCATAATGCAGCTCCACATTGCTCCTCCCACCTCCTGGCTGATACAGTGGGTTCACATTGCTCTTTCTTGCACCACCACCACTTGTCAACTTCCCTCTTTGTCGGTATACACAGTAGATCATGGCCGGTATGTTGATAGCCACTGAGATAAGCAGCAGTACAGCTAATCCACACGCTATACCCACCAGAATACCTGCAATGTAGTAGTCACATTTGATTAGGCAGTGTAGTGTATGCAATCTCATGCTCAGTTGGTAAGTTCCCTCAGGAAAATAGCCACCATACTCTTGCCTCTCTCTCACAAGATCTGTTACCATCATCATTATACATGCATGATCATTTATGAGGGTTCAGTCTCACCATCATATGTACAGACACATTCTTCTTGTGGTGGATCTCCTATATTGTGGATGAAACACCAAAATCATTATTTGGTGCTAATTCATTACAACATCATAGCCACATTACCACAACTACATGTATGTATATACATTACACATAACTTTATACAAAGGGAAACAGTACAGTCACTCTTAACTGCGTCCACATTATTGTTTGATACATGGACTCATTGATTTTTTTGTGTATATTGCATGTTAAGGGTGCTGTATACAGACAAAGGCAAGGATATATGGCATGAGACCAAGGTGCAGTATGGAAGCAAAGGCAGATGATAATGACATCCAACAATAATACGATGCATAACCCCTCCCTACATCTTTTACGCATGTTATTATTGTTGGATATCATTATCCTCTGCCTTTGCTCCATACTGCACCTTGTTTCTCATGCCATATATCCCTACCTTTGTCTCCATTTTTTCTATATTTTTGAGGGCTCACCATCATATGTACAGACACATTCTTCTTTTGGTAAATCTCCTATATTGTGGAAGAAACACATACAATCATTAATTAGTGCTAATTCTTTATATTATCATGGCCACATGAACATGAGTACATGCAATCACACATCACTTTATACACACAAACAATCAATGAGTCCAGGCCCGAATAATAATGTGGACCACTTTGAATACTATTTACCAACTCTAAGAGCAACTGTGGTACTGTTTCCCTGCCAGAAGCATGTGTAGTCTCCTGAATCATTTACAGTAACATTGGTAATAGTGAGTCGAGACACAACCCTCACAGTAGTGGATATACTGTTACCACTCAGGAGACCAGCATCGGTCACAGTAGTAGTGTATCTACCATTGTGTAGTTCATCTGATCCATGAGTCCACACAGGAGGAGATGAGTCACGAGGATAGCCATAGACCTCACATTCCAATACAGCCTCTGTACTCTCTCCAGTGAATACTGTCACTGGAGACTCAGCTTCAATGACCACTGTATGAGGAGTGTTTGTATAGGGAAAAAACTACAAGGGATGATACGTTACAGAGCCCATAGGAGTTATCCATAAATGGATAATATACCTGGGAGATTGAGTGTGATCCTTCCAGTAACTGGAGTAGCTTCTCTGCAGTCCACTCCATCAGGACACATTGCATACTGCACTCTACACATGTACTCTCCCTCATCAGAATATTGTAGACCAGATATCTGTAGACTACTGGACTGAGTGTTAGTGGTGTGTGTGATAGTGAGTCGATTATCATTGTTCAGGTGTGTCCCATTCTTCCACCACTGCCACTGGTATTGGTAGTCATCAGTAGGAGGACTGGCCACAGAGCAAGTGAGACTGACAGAGTCAGGTTGGCTGAGGTCAGGGGTCACTGTGGCTCCACTGGGTGGGGGGTAGGAGAGTGGTGCACTACACAAGATGGAAGATGGAGGAGTTCCCTCACACAGTTGTATCTCACTGATGAATAGCCAGTCAATGTCTGAAATGGAAAAGTGTAAACTGATGAATAGCCGGGAAACATTAGTCAGTGACACAGTGTAAGTTTTCCTGGATAATGTATTAGTACTGGAGGAGAAAGAGCAGCTCTGTGTGTTGACATTACTAGTAGTAGTTCCAGGTGAGCCTATTCCAGCTGAAGGTATATTCAGTGTGTAGATATCAATGTAGGACACATTGAATGGTAAATTATCTTTAAAGAACTCCAGTCTCACTGTGCCATTGTCTCGATGCCACGCAAAGAACCTGTAGACCTGGTCTGGATCACTCACATTCACTGAGTGTGTAGGTCCAATGTCTCCATCATTCAACACTGACCCTACTTGACACAGTAGAACAGTACCACTAATAACACGACAGTTACTTGTATTGGGCTCAATGCCATTGTAAGCTACTGGAGCTCCAGTATTATCAATTCCACGGTATCCTTTGAGAACTGTATGAAAATGAGATTACTATATGATACAAGTGCTACATTATGCTCATATATATAGCTACCTCTTTGGCACTGCTGCCTGCTGTGAGGTAGTCTAATGACTAGTAGCAGTAACAGAAAGAGGAGTTTCATAGCAAACATGACTTCTGTAACAGTAGAGTAGCCAATAACTAAGATTCTAGCCTTCCCTCTTTTTAGTCCCACGCACCCATCACTCTATCATGTGATACAGTCATAGCAGTCTGTATTATACTAGTGCTGTAGTGAAATCAATTTGTTTAAGAAACAAAAATGTTATTTATAATAAAAATAACACTTGTTTTATGTCGGACCATTTGTTAAATGCACATTTTATGTCAGGCCATTTCTACAACGAAGTTCACCTCCAAGTCCCCCCCCTCTCTCTGCATGCACCCTCTAGGAAAATAAGAGGACAAAGGGGGCACGATAGTCATCATACTGAATGACATAACAGAGGGTGTACACATATTTTATATATTAATCAATGAATGCACTAAAGTGCAGAACCCTCGGCGTACGCGCATGCGCGAATCCTTGAAATGTTAGTATACGGCAAAAGACGGAGGCTGAACAGAAAGAAGCTTGCTACCTTACATCGAGTCGTATTCCAGGTAGAGTTTAGCATATTGTTAGCTTCACGTGTGCTTGGAGATGGACGGGGAGCTTTCAACATTGACAGGCATTACCAGCTGGCTTACTTGATTTACACATGTTATTGCTGTATCAGCAGTTTGTGACAAGCTGAAAAAGACGCGCTATGCAGGTTTTGTAATGGCTTAGCCCGGAAAAGAACGCATAACTCATTCTACTTTGAACAAAGCATTTGTTTTTTGATTGCCATTCATGCTATGTGTATCTCAATGAGTACCCAGAAGAGAGCCCTTCGGAAGTACTGCCTTCGGAGAAGAGAGGCCAGTACACCAGCTTAAGGGATGTGGGTAACTATATACTGGTAAGAAGCCTGGTCATTTATTAAAAATTATACTTTACTCAAGTTACATATACAGACTGAGCTAAGAGGTGCTGGATCACTCCTAGGTTACCGTCCAATGCACCAAAGGCTTAGAAGATGATATGGTGTAAGAATTCCAAGGTACCATATTGCATCCTGAGAAGCACACTATTAAGTACGAATTTCATTAGGGAAGTTGTCAGGACCGTGTTGTTAGCAGTGAGAGAGAGTCACTGAAGCAGCAGTAACAAATTTGGAGTCAGCTCACCTGAAGAAGTGAGATCCAGGACTTGGAACAAAGTCAAATCTAGTCTTGACACTGCCATTCTCTAACTGTTGGAAGCTGGTCTCTGCACAGATCCCATTGGAGTAGAGCTAAGATGTCGACAGTGACTTGTGAGGAGGAACTACTGGTTGAAAGTATAGCATTTACAGATTCATAGTGAAGTAGCCATTATACCATTACCTATAGAGCCCAAACTACTGCTGGCACATGGATGGCATGGACAAGTTGAAAACAGAATGTATGGATGCATTGATGGGTGTGTGGAATTTTTAATTTGCTGGTTTATGTCTAAATAATATATGTTAACATACTTAGCTTCTCAAGGAAAATTATATGGTTAGAAGTATCCTCAAGTAACAATAGTTCATCTGTTATTGCTGAGTATTACTTGGATGCTGTGGAGAAGTATGGTATGTATATGTATTTAGTTTGACCCATCAATATAGCAACAGTTTTTTACTCCAGGATGCCCCAGAATCATTCTTGCAGATAGAGGGACTGAGAATGCTAGGGTTGCCTATTTGCAACCATTTCTACGTCGCCATGGACGAAATGCAGATAGCAGTTTCCAGTATGGGAGGTCTGCAAGTAATCAGGTTTGGTATACACTGTGTCACACTTCAGAAAAAGAACATCTTATATTTAACTCTTGTGTTAGAAAATGCTGTATATGATCCATTATGCTTTCATTTCAGCGTATATAGAAGCCTGGTGGAGTCAGTTGCGAAGATGGTTTACGGATTGGTGGATAGATTTTTCCAAGTACATAATCTGCCATTTACAGTGTGTCACTATAATATTATGTAGCCTGTGCTGTGTGTCCATATGTGTAGCTTTTGTGCCAGTTAGTATGGGTCATAAGTATAAAGGAAAGCGCATGAAATGAAAGCCTCATCTCTCATCTTTTGAATGTCTCAATTTTAATCAATTGAAAGGAAATTGATGAAACAAACCCGATTCATTTGTAAGTGTATATACTTGTCTACTGATTTGTGAATTCCTATATTCATCCTTATAGGGATTGTATTCGCTTTGCATTCATGGATGTACTGCAAGAGGAACTTAATAACATTTGTGATATGTGGAATGTCCACAGGATAAGGGCTGACAGGGCACATAGAGTCAGTGGTATCCCTGATGAACTTTTCTACCTTCCTGAATTGAGAGGTGTATGTCTGGTTATTGTGGCCACTAGCTGTAGCATGTACCTTATTACATTAAAGAGCCTACATGCTGTGAGATTAAGTCAGCATAAATTTTTGGACAACTGCTGCTACATCATTAATTTTGACATCTGCTGTGTGCAATTATGTAGTTAGAATTATTGATATTGACAGGTTATCGCCCTTGTACATGTGCAGCAGACAATTGTGACATTCAATTTTGCAAACAATACACAGCAGAGAAACTCGTACCTGTGCCACTGGAATTCCTTGATGTAGCGGAAATTTTGTTGAGGGAGAATGGATGGTCTCTTCCTGAGAACTGTGATGGTGCATTGGAACTCTACATGGATCTTGTGAACATCCTTAGGTATAGTTGCACTTCACCGTTTCATGGAAGTTATATACTATAGCTAGCATTGTCTCGTACTATAATAATATACTCGTGTATAATGTCATGAATGGACAAAGAGCAACTCGTATAAGTGAATCATGAGCTCAATGGTACATGTATAGAGAAGTCAATGATACATGTATAGAGAACTGTATAATGATATTATTAACCACACGTTTAAATACACTGCCATAGCAGATCGTACAAATATGACACCTATGTAATAGTAGGTAGGGTGTTTTACCTAATCATGCGCCTGTACTGCAAATTTTAGACGTGTTTGTGTACTGTATTTACAGACCTGCCAACCAGTTTTTTTAAGTTGCTTGGAATGGGCAATGAAATTAGGTGAAAATGCTTGGAAAAAGGGTACAATGCTTGGAAAAATAATATAACTAGGTAGCAAGTTAATTTTTCCGTTTGAGTACTCTATATTGTTACTTTCTTGTTCTACTTCTCTGCTTGGTTCACAACTCAATCAATCACCATCATTGTTTATTTGACATAATATTATAGTTTTAAATCCACGCTCCCACGAAAATAATGGCAATGCTAATCAATTCGTGGACTTTCAGCCAGGCGTGCGTGGATGCGTGGGTACGTACGTCCATTCGTGGATTTCCATGCTCAATGCGTGATGGTTGGCAGGTCTGGAAATATAGTGTACGTGCAGGGCCTTGCAACTGTGTATTTGTAGCATTGCAACATTCCAGTAAATCGCATTCAGCTATTATATTAAAGTAAAGTGCATGGAAAGAAAGGTAGGTGGAAATCGGAAGTCGTGTAGAGTGGAAGTCGGTGACCCTTCTGGGCTTCCGTAGTTTACACATGAGACTGCAAGATCTATGAAAAACGCTGTAGTTACGTAATATGAAGTATTGACATCATCCCTTAGCTAGCTCCATAGGACCAGTTGTATATTAATGTTACTTTGTTCATCAGTATGTCTAGCTTGAAGCTAGCCTCGTACCCAGGCGCTCAGTGGGAGGGGAAAACGGAACGCGTGGTAACTACTATTTGCGCATGCGTGTAATTAAGCGGCTATTAGACATTTTCCGGCCAGAAGACCCAATAGTCCACACAGAAACACAAAAAAGAGACTAGAACAGATACAACGCAGATACAGTTGTATAATTATATAATAACTTCTTTCTTCTATGATAAAATGCTGCCTTTACATATCTTGCTAGTAGATAGAGAAGAGTAGGGTGTGTTGAGGACATTATAAAAACAAACTTTTGTCTAATGGAAAAATACTTGGAGGAGGACCATAATTGTTCATAGTGTAATAATAGCTGCTGTCTTTCATCCATTCTTGCATATTCTGAGCACTCTAACAAAAAATGCAATTCAGTTTCCAGTGGCGGATCTAGGAATTTGCAAAGGGGGTTGCATGTCGCGTGTGAGTTTTAAAACCACACCCAGTTAATAATAATAATAATACTTTTAATGACTATAGAGGCCAGAAGGCCCATTTGTCATACAAACAGTAACAACAACAACAACAACAAAAAAAAAAACGGAAAACAGAGAATATATTATCTACTCTTAAAAGCAACATGTATAAGTTTAGCTAAACTGAATATTACATTGTAATTAGGACAAGACATAACTGTTTTAAACTTTGTATCTGTGGAGAGCATATTATAGCTTTGTATTTCCCTTTCACAGGTACTTAAAAAGTGCTTGTATTCTGGCAATCTTTGTGTTGAAGAGCAGTTTAACAGAAAATGTTTTTCATCTTCCATGACTCCACATGTTTGACATACTCTTTCCTCTGGAAGGTGGCCTGGTATATCTTCCTGTTTCAATGGCTAATGAGTGGCAACTTATTCTGAACCTTCCAATTGCTGTACGCAGGTGGGATGGTAGAAGCAAATAAGGTTCCAGGTTGTAGTTAATCTTGAATAGTTGGTAGGTTCTCATTTTCCGAGAGTATGTTATATCCTGTCTCCACTTTTGCAAATATTGATCATATAACCGTTCTTTGACACTAAGTATTACCTCTGCTGGCTCTAGTCTGGACACTTCATCATAAATATAGGATAAACCACAATGATTCAATACCGACCGTATATGTGATAACCACAATGAATTGAACTCTTGGTGTTTTCTATAGCAGGCCCACAATATGGGAGATATATTGTGTGATGTTGAAAGACGTAGCCAATATTTAATTAGTAATATATTTCTTCTTATTTTCAGTGGAATCCTGCCCAATTCTCCATAAACGCTGATATTTGTAGCTGATGATGGTACATTCAAGATGAATTTACAGAATTTTCGATGTATAAGCTCAATTTCAGTATTGTTTGATGTCGTGTAGTCCCATATCTGGCAACCATATTCAAGTACAGGTGTGATCAATGCATCAAATAATTTAAGCAGCAGAAAGGGAGGTGGATAATCTAAGTATACAACTTTCTGCATTAATGAAAACAGAGCTTTTTTGGCTTGATTTGCTAGCGTTGCTACTGCAGGTTTCAATGAACCATTCGACTTCAATACCAATCCTAAATACTTTATTGATGTTACTATTTCAATTTCTTCCTCATTGATAAAAAATCGGTACTGAAGAGGTTGGGGAACTCTAGCATATATCATAACTTTTGATTTTTCTGCATTAATTTTTAACTTCCATGAGTTACAGTAGTCTTGGAATACTGCTAGGGATTGTTGCAGCCCCTCACTGGAGTCAGCAAGAAGTACTAAGTCATCAGCAAACATTATTACAGTGATCTCCTCTTGGTCAATTATGATTGTGCTGCTTGACTTTAGAGTATAGTCTAAGTCACTAATAAATAGACAGAACAAGAGTGGGCTAAGTGGACAGCCTTGTCGAACTCCTTTGGCACATCTGAATTCACTTGATGTATATCCGTCATACCTGACTACAGATGTTGCATTGCTATACATGTGTTTTAGTATTGACAGTAATTTTACACTTACTCCAAATGTAGATAGTTTGGCCCAAAGCAGGTCATGATTCACTGAATCAAAAGCTTTTGATAAATCTATGAATGCCAAGAACATAGGTTTCTTTTTCCTTACAGCAAATAAGGATATTGTGTGAATAATGAAAAGTGCATCAGTAGTTCTTCTATTCTTTCTGAAACCGAATTGTGAGTCATTGATCTTTTTATTGGACTCTGTCCATTCCCATAGCCGCTTATTCAAAATTGAAGTGAATAACTTTGCCATTATTGGCAGTAGAGTAATACCTCTATAATTACTAGGAAGTGATTCATCTCCTTTCTTATAAATTGGTTTGATGCATCCAATAGACCAGGGGGTTGGAAATATACCACTGTTATAGACTGAGTTAAAAATCCTTGTTAGAGTTTGGATCATATTATTGTTAAACAGTTTAAACAATTCTGGGTACAATCCATCTAGCCCAGGAGATTTATTTGTTTTTAATCTCTGTATTGCACATTGTACTTCCTCTTCAAAAATATCTTCATCTAGTTCTTCAACGTATGTTATTGTTAGTCTGCTGTTATGAGGGAAAAGATGAACTGTTGTATTTGTGTTTAACTCCTGAAAATGTGAGGCCATGTCAGTAATACTGATTGGAATTCTTTTCTGGTTAACCCCTGTAAGTTTAGAGACAATATTCCAAAATTCTCGTGGATGTGAGGTTTTAAGAGTAGATAACTGTAGATGTAAATCCTCTGCAGCTCTCCTTTTCTTTTGTTTGGTCAATTTTTTGTACACTTTCAATTGTAAGCACACGCGCGCGAATGCGGAGTTACGTCCGCGTGCGTACACGTAACCTTGTTTTCACCCCTGCTCAGTTTCAGTAAATCTCTTGAAGATCGATAATCGCTGGGTATGTAGGCGCTAGGCATCCGCAAATATTTATAGCGTGCTAGCGCTAACGCACGCTCGCGCGCGACGAACGCATGAAATCGACAGTAAGTCAGCTGCGCGTGTTCGTGAGATGTGAGCTAGTCGCAGCAAAAGGGGGTTTCAGTGGAAACCTCTGAAACCCCCCTAGATCCGCCACTGGTTTCTATGTATCCTGGGCCACAAAAAACACACATTCTCTCTTCCTCAGGTATCGCATGTGGGAGATGATATCTACCAACTTCAATTTGTAGTGTGTGTGCACTAACACGAAACTTACTCAATGGGATTCTCAGATGATATGGTAGGTGCAGGTATGGTTCTAGAATAAAATTATCCTTGAATGTCTTATATGTTCTCATTTTCCCTTCAGAACTGAATAATTGCTGACACCATTCTTGAACATGCTGATCCATTAAGCGCTGTTCAAGAGAAAGGCTTGATGTTCAACAGACTCTCAAAAGTAGTAAGTAAGATCAAATATTGAGTATGTCTACAAAAGAAGGTACCCCTTCCCCAGGGACATGTAAAGAAAGTGTCAAATTACAATGTGGTTCCAAAGAGGCAGAATTGTTTCTTTCAAAACTAAAGAAGCGGGTAAAAGTATCAATAAGTGTATAAAGTATGGGGGAAAGTGGGTAACTCCCAGTGAATTTGAGACACTTGCTGGCTCACATGCAAGAAAATGGAAACAGAATATAATACTATTAGATGTGAGGGTATCCAAATATTATTATGCAACACACTACGGCAGTGACCAATTTAATGGGTTGGGTTTCGGTAGTGACGTAAACATATAGCTCATTGACAGCTTGTACGGCGCCATCGATGGCCGGCGCTTCCAGTATTTGTGGCTTATTTCGAGATGTGGTAGCGTAGCAGGCATCTGGCAACACCCCTCGAGTGATATGGCGCGTATATACGCACGCGACGCCCGAGGGCGCGTATAGTGCCTGAGGGGGTTAATGGCATATATAAACTACGCGCCCATGCGCATAGGCACGGAGGATCCATGGGCGCTTACGGAACTAGCCAAGGCGGGGGGACCTGGGGGGGCGCAGCCCCCCAGCCTAGGGGGGGTTTGGGGGGGTACCCCCCATCTAGGTTATTTGCCTCTTCGTGCCTTGGTTTGTGACGGGGCCATTACGGGCTGGCTAGGGTATGGCTAGTTACGCATGCGTGATTATGGATCCAGTTTATAGATCTATATGCCATCTACCCCTGAGGGCGGAGTACGTAAATCTATATACCAGCCAGATCAGGTGTTATGAGTGATTATAGCCTGGCTTCAAGCGGTTTTTGGTACACAACCGAGCGCGGCAGAACGGTTGTTTCTGGTTGGGGAACAGTTGGACCGATTCCAGTGCCAGTGAGAGCAAGGTTCAGGCTGCTGCACTACTCGTAGATCTACCCCCGTGAAGTCACCTGTCTCGGTAAAAAAAAGCGGTTGTCTAAACTGCTCCCTCGTCTAGTGTGAGTGCCAGAGGTTTAGGCTGCTGCACTACTCGTACCCCCCAGCGGTGCACATATCTGACAATGCACGGCTGAGTGTGCTATAGCGCGGGCAACATCAAAGGGACCGCTTGAAGCCAGGCTATATTATATTATAATTATATGCCATAACTATATAGCTTCTCACAACAAAATACAACAACAGAAGTATTCCAAACACTCTAGAGTACAGTTCTGGTGGTAGGGGAGGAGCTGCTGCTGATCTCCCCGTAAGCCTCATTACGTTTCATAGCTACTGCTCTTGTGTGATGGTGCTTCTCATCCACTTGCTCATACGTTTGTTCCACATTGTCCCCATCACCTCCACTAACACAGTGGCACTGTGTCAACTTCCCTCTCAGTTGGTATACACAGTAGATCATGGCCAGTATGTTGATAGTCACTGACATAAACAGCAGAACAGACAATGCACTCACTCCACCTACCAGAGCTCCTGCAATGTAATGATCACATATTTTAATTACATGGGCAGTGTAGTGCAGCATATATTGCATGATGAACTTCCTCACAACCACTCCGTCTGTTATATACCATAATCCTTATGAACATGACAATCAATAAGGACTCACCACATGCTTCTTGTGGTGGATCTCCTATAGCTATCATGGAAGAATAACACACTCATTCAACAATAATATGGACTGTATTTGAATACTATTTACCAACTCTAAGAGTGACTGTGGTAGTGTTTCCCTGCCAGGAGCATGTGTAGTCTCCTGAATCACTTGGAGATATACAAAAGATTGTGAGTCGAGACACAACCTTCTCAGTAGTGGATATACTGTTACCACTCAGGAGACCAGCATTGGTCACAGTAGTAGTGTATCTACCATTGTGTAGTTCATCTGATCCATGAGTCCACACAGGAGGAGATGAGTCACGAGGATAGCCATAGACCTCACATTCCAATACAGCCTCTGTACTCTCTCCAGTGAATACTGTCACTGGAGACTCAGCTTCAATGACCACTGTATGAGGAGTGTTTGTATAGGGAAAAACCCACAAAGGATAATACGTTACACAGAGCCCATAGGAATTATCCATAAATGGAAAATATACCTGGGAGATTGAGTGTGATCCTTCCAGTAACTGGAGTAGCTTCTCTGCAGTCAACTCCATCACGACACATTACATATTGCACTCTACACATGTACTCTTCCTCATCAGAATATTGTAGACCAGATATCTGTAGACTACTGGACTGAGTGTTAGTGGTGTGTATGATAGTGAGTCGATTATCATTGTTCAGTTGTGTCCCATTCTTCCACCACTGCCACTGGTATTGGTAGTCATCAGTAGTAGGACTGGTCACAGAGCAAGTGAGACTGACAGAGTCAGGCTGGCTGAGGTCAGGGGTCACTGTGGCTCCACTGGGTGGCGGGTAGGAGAGAGGTTGTACACTACACAAGATGGAAGATGGAGGAGTTCCCTCACACAGTTGTATCTCACTGATGAATAGCCAGTTAATGTCTGCACTGGAAATGTGTAAACTGATGAATAGCTGGAGAACATTAGTCAATGAGACAGTGTAAGTATTCCTGGACAGTGTATTAGTACTGGAGGAGAAAGAGCAGCTCTGTGTGGTGACATTACTCACATCATTATTAGTACCAGGATGTGTCCTAGCAGTGAAAGTAGTAGTTTCAGGTGAGCCTATTCCAGCTGAAGGTACACTCAGTGTGTAAATATCAATGTAGGACACACTGAATGGTGAAGGTTTAATAGGGAAATTCAGTGTCACTGTGCCATTGTATCGATGCCACACAAAGAACCTGCGGACCTGGTCTGGATCACTCACATTCACTGAGTGTGTAGGTCCAATGTCTCCATCATTCAACACTGACCCTACTTGACAATGCAGAACAGTACCACTACCAACAGCACAGTTACTTTTGTTGGGCTCAATGCCATTGTAAGCTACTGGAGCTACTGTATTATCAATTCCACGGTATCCTTTGAGAACTGTATGAAAATGAGATTACTATATGATACAAGTGCTACATTATATGCTCATATATACCTGTTTGGCACTGCTGCCTACTCTGAGGTAGTCTAATAACTAGTAGCAGTAACAGAAAGAGGAGTTTTCTAGCAAACATGACTTCTGTAATAGTAGAGTAGCCAATAACTAAGATTCTAGCCTTGTCCCACTCACCCATCACTCTATCATGTGATACAGTCATAGCAGTGTGTATTATTACTAGTGCTGCAGTGAAATCAATTTGTTTAAGAAACAAAAATGTTATTTATAATAAAAATAACACTTGTTTTATGTCGGACCATTTGTTAAATGAACATTTTATGTCGGACCATTTGAACAAAGAAGTTGATCCCCAAGCCTCCCTTTCTCTCTGCATGCACTCTCTAGAACAATAAGAGGACATCACACAATAGTCATCATACATAACAGAGGGTGTACACATATTTTATATACTAATCGTTGATTTTGTGTAAGGAGGCTTTGGGGAGTACAAGCAATAGTTGTTGTAAGAGTGACCATGAGCTTCTATTATGACAAGTATATACTAGTCAAACTGCAGGTCCGGAAACCAGTACGGCAACTGAGAGTAGGTAGTGCGCATGCGTTAGCGCGCGAGCGAAAATTATTGCTGACCACGTCCACTTTTGCTTAGCCACGCCAAACTAAAAAGTTCTCAATGTACAATAGACAGATATGAAGAGTAAATAATAGAGAGGAAGACCGTGTTGAACACGCATTTGCGCCTAGTATTAGAGATCTAACGATCGGAAAGTAACTACGGCTTTATTAACCATGTGATGCATAGTTACAAGCCTTACAAGCCTTCCCCGTCACTATATATGTACTTATCAACAGCATCAGATGATAATGACCAGTACCAGCACTTGCCAGCGATGTCTGGTCCTTCTGAGCATGCGCTTTCACTCTTTCGCACTAGCAATCTCGCACCTATAATCTCGTTTTTCGCAGCTATATAATCTCATTTCGCACTATCAATCTCGCAGCAGCTGAGCTATACATCACGTGCGCTTTAGCGAAAGTCAAGTTACTTTCCGAGCAGTTAATGCTAGGCTCAAACGCGTTTTCGACACTCTCTTCCTCTCTGTTAGTTACTCTTCCAGACATATGTATATATACACACAAACTTCAATATACTAACTGAGCATGCGCAGTATGCAAGAGGCAAAAACCACATGGCCGTGCTGGCCGTGCTGCGTCCTACAGCCTTGCACTGGGAGAATACACCTCAAACTCCAACTTCCAGACAATAGCCCAACTCCCATTCCCTTTCTTAGAGTACTGTCAATGATCAAAATAACTTCACCAATTAATTCATGTCAACACAAATCAACTTTATTGTACATCACCAGTTCCCACATAAATTACTCTGATACCAAGTGCCTAGCATACATGCATAGTGTTCAGAACTGAACCATGACTAGAGAATTTGTTACAAGAAGCACCTATGTTCACTTTTTGTATCTAGCACAGATGAGATACAATCCAGGCTGAAGTGCTAATGCAGAGTACCTTGATATCATACACTACAGACTTACTAATAATTATTGCAATTCTAAGAGTGACTGTTGTACTGTTTCCCTGCCAGGAGCATGTATAGTCCCCTGAATCATTTGCAGTAACATTGAAAACCTTGTAGTGGACATACTGTTACCACTCAGGAGACCAGCATTGTTCACAGTAGTAGTGTATCTACCATTGTGTAGTTCATCTGATCTGAGAATCCCCACAGGAGGAGATGAGTTACAAGGATAGCCATAGACCTCACATTTCAATACATCTTCTGAACTTTCTCCAGTAATTATTTCAATTATCACTGTATACATGCAGTCAATATGCGTACAGAGTCATATATGCAACAATATTTCCATAAAATGTTAAAGTATGTAGGGATGAAAGTGCCAAAACCAAGTGCAGTATGTTTATATGCAGCAAGACCAAGGAAAATGGCATGCAACAATACACTTCACAGACATATAGAAAGAGGAAACTTGTAAGAACACTTTCCTAGGGCTATAAACATGCCTGTATCTACTGGTGTGTAATTTTGTGGTGGATTTAAATTCACCATTAGCATTTTACAGAAATATTTTTAGCCTTGAACTATTTATATTTCCTTGTTTTAGAATTATTTCCACTGCTACACAGACCTCCTAGGAGTTAGCTATCAGAAGACACCACTGGGAGATTGAGTGTGATCCTTCTAGTAACTGGAGTAGCTTCTCTGCAGTCCACTCCATCACTACATACTGCACTCTACACATGTACTCTCCCGGCTGGCTGAGGTCAGGGGTCACTGTGACTCCACTGGGTGGGGGATATGAGAGAGGTACACTACACAAGATGGAAGATGGAGGAGTTCCCTCACACAGTTGTATCTCACTGATGAATAGCCACTCAATGTCTGACATGTTGAATGGGATTTGGACAGTTATAGTAGTAATGTTAGTCAGTGATACAGTGTACGTACTCCTGGACAGTGTATTAGTACTGGAGGAGAAAGAGCAATTCTGTGTAGTGACATTACTCACAGGATCTGTATTAGCAGTGAAAGTAGTATTTCCAGGTGAGCCTATTCCATCTGAAGGTTCACTCAGTGTGTAGATATCAATGTAGGACACAATGAATAGTGAGGTATAATCTTCATGCATATATATAGGGAACTGCAGCGCCACCTCTACATTCCATATATAGAACTTGCAGACCTGGTGTGGATCACTTAAATTCACTGAGTGTGTAGGTCCAATGTCTCCATCATTCAACACTGTTCCTTCTTCATACTACACGGAACGTCTACATTGATTGTTAGCATTGCATTTACTCATGTTGGTTTTGATGCCATTGTAATCTAGTACGACTATTTTCTTGATATCCCTTGAGAACTGCATGTGTAGTAAAATATTACTGCTACATTATACCCTTTTCATAGTTTTATATACCTTTTTGGCACTGCTGCCTGTAGTCTGATGACTAGCAGTAGTAACAGAAAGAAAGGTTTAGCAGCAAACATGACTCTAACAGTATAGAGTAGCCAATAACACACACACACAAGACTCCCCTCCTGTGTTGTCTTTTACAGGAGAGGTCCAAGGCCTAGATCTGGGCTATATATACTGTGAATTCAAATAATGTGCTTGTTGCCCCACCCATCACTCTATATATCATGTGATACAGGTACAACAGCTATAAAGTGTATAGACATTGCAGCATAAATCAATTTGTTTAAGAAACAATAATTGTTAGTTAATATAAAAGTAATATGTCTTAGTGTTGTTAACGAAACAAGGGAAAGTAAGAATAACCTAACTTCATCCCCAGACTCCTCTCCCTATATATTCTTAATTCATAGCCACTGCTGCTGGACTCTGTACTATCTCATAATGTAGCTCCACATTGCCCTTCCCACATCCTGACTGATATAGTGGGTTCACATTGCTCTTTCTTGCACTTGTAGTAAACTTCCCTCTCTGTCGGTATACACAGTAGATCATGGCCAGTATGTTGATAGCCACTGAGATAAGCAGTAGTACAGCTAATCCACACACTATACCCACCAGAACACCTGCAATGTAGTAGTCACATTTGATTAGGCAGTGTATAGTGTATGTATTGTTGCAATCTCATGCTCAGTTGGTAAGTTCCCTCAGGAAAATAGCCACCATACTCTTGCCTCTCTCTCACTAGATCTGTTTCCATCATCCTTATACATGCATCATCATTTATGAGGGCTCAGCCTCACCTTCATATGTGCAGACACATTCTTCTTGTGGTGAATCTCCTATATTGTGGAAGAAACACATACAATTATTAATTAGTGCTCATTCATTACATTATCATGGCCACATTACCACGACTACATGTATGCATATGTGTCCACATTATTGTTTGAATTCAAAGTTAAGGGTGATATATGGCATGAGAAAAAAGGTACAGTACATAGCAAAGGCAGAGGATAATGGCATCCAACAATAATAACATGCGTAACCCCTCCCTACATCTTTTATGATAGGGTTACACATATTATTATTGCTGGATGCCATTATCCTCTGTCTTAGCTTCATGTTTCTCATGCCATATATCCTTACCTTTGTCTGCATACAGCACCCTTTTTTTCTATATTTTTGAGCACTTACCATCATATGTACAGACACATTCTTCTTGTGGTGAATCTCCTATATTGTGGAAGAAACACATACAATTATTACTTAGTGCTCATTCATTACATTATCATGACCACATGAACACGACTATGCAATCATACATCACTTTATACAAACAAAATGGGTCCAGGGCTCGAACAACCACTTTGAATACTATTTACCAACTATAAGAGCAACTGTGGTACTGCTTTCTTGCCAGGAACATGTGTAGTCTCCTGAATCATTTACAGTAACATTGGTAATAGTGAGTTGAGACACAACTCTCTCAGTAGTGGATATACTGCTACCACTCAGGAGACCAGCATTGGTCACAGTAGTAGTGTATCTACCATTGTGTAGTTCATCTGATCCATGAGTCCACACTGGAGGAGATGAGTCACGAGGATAGCCATAGACCATACATTCCAATACAGCCTCTGTACTCTCTCCAGTGAATACTGTCACTGGAGACTCAGCTTTAATGACCACTGTATGAGGAAGGAAAAACCCACAAAGGATAATACGTTACACAGAGCCCATAAAAGTTATCCATAAATGGATAATATACCTGGGAGATTGAGTGTGATCCTTCCAGTAACTGGAGTAGCTTCTCTGCAGTCAATTCCATCAGGACACATTACATACTGCACTCTACACATGTACTCTCCCTCATCAGAATATTGTACACCAGATATCTGTAGACTACTGGATTGAGTGTTAGTGGTGTGTGCGAGAGTGAATCGATTGTCATTGTTCAGTTGTGTCCCATTCTTCCACCACTGCCACTGGTATTGGTAGTCATCAGTAGGAGGACTGGCCACAGAGCAAGTGAGACTGACAGAGTCAGGCTGGCTGAGGTCAGGGGTCACTGAAGCTCCACTGGGTGGGGGGTAGGAGAGAGGTTGTACACTACACAAGATAGAAGATGGAGGAGTTCCTTCACACAGTTGTATCTCACTGATGAATAGCCAGTCAATGTCTGCACTGGAAATGTGTAAACTGATGAATAGCTTGAAAACATTAGTCAGTGAGATGTTGTAAGTATTCCTGGACAGTGTATTAGTATTGGAGGAGAAAGAGCAGCTCTGTGTGGTGACATCACTCACATCTTCATTATTAATACCATGACCTGTATATGTACGAGCATTTAAAGTAGTATTTCCAGGTGAGCCTATTCCAGCTGAAGGTATACTCAGTGTGTAGATATCAATGTAGGACACACTGAATGGTAAAAGGTAATTATTTTTAAAGAACTGCAGTGTCACTGTGCCATTGTCTTGATGCCACGCAAAGAACCTGTGGACCTGGTCTGGATCACTCACATTCACTGAGTGTGTAGGTCCAATGTCTCCATCATTCAACACTGACCCTACTTGACAATGCAGAACAGTAGCACTAGTAACAAAACAGTTACTTTTGTTGGGCTCAATGCCATTGTAAGCTACTGGAGCTCCAGTATTATCAATTTCACTGTATCTTGTGACAACTGTATGAAAATGAGATTACTATATGATACAAGTGCTACATTATGTTCATCAATACCTCTTTGGCACTGCTGCCTACTCTGAGTTAGTCTAATGACTAGTAGCAGTAACAGAAAGAGAAGTTTTATAGCAAACATGACTTCTGTAACAGTAGAGTAGCCAATAACTAGGATTCCAGCCTTCCCTCTTTTAATTTTAGTCCCACTCACCCATCACTCTATCATGTGATACAGTCATAGCAGTGTGTATTGTTGCCAGTGCTGTAGTGAAATCAATTTGTTTAAGAAACAAAAATGTTATTTATAATAAAAATAACACTTGTTTTATGTCGGACCATTTGTTAAATGAACATTCAATGCTATAATAAACAACGAAGTATATACATCCCCAAGCCTCCCTCTTTCTCTCTCTGCATGCACCCTCTAGAATAATAAAAGGACAGAGGACAAATTACACAATAGTCATCATACTGAATGACATAACAGAGGGTGTACACATATTTGGGAGTGCAAGCAATAGTTTACACATGAGAAGGGGAGCCTTTGGACAAGTCTAAGCATATTCTAAAGTGACCTGAGGATAGATACATGACAAGAGTTGTTGTAAGAGTGAATGTGAGCTTCTATTATGACAAATACTAGTCAAACTGCAGGCATGTAGGAAATCAGTACCCGCATGCGTGCGAGCGAAAATTACTTTTGCTTAGCCACGCCCATTTTGCTGCAACAAAACTATTGAATAGACAGATATCAAGAATACGCGTTTGCGCCTAGTATTAGAGATCACATTTACGAGAAGCTGAGCAGTATACTGGTATTTTTAGACCAACAATGGGGTTTTTTAGCTGGCAGATCCACAGCAGGAGCTATACTTTCAGCAGTGCAGGAATGGCACGGTCACTTGGATGGTGGTGCTGAAGTGCAACCTATATTCTTTGATCTCCAAAAAGCTTTTGGCACCGTTCCTTATGTGAAATTAATTACTAAGCTATCTTCTCTTGATATACGTACCTTCACACTTTGTTGCATGTATCTCAAGCTATCTCTACAGTAGATGCCAACAAGTTGCTGTTTCTGGTGCTGCATCATCCTTCGTTGGTATCACGTCAGGTGTACCTCAAGGGTCAGTATTAGGTCCTCTATTATTTTTGATTTATATTGATGGTCTTGCAGAGTTACCTCTTCACAGCAGTAAGTTGTCATGTAACTCAGATATGTTCAAGAGCTAAGTTGCAATTGTTTGCTGATGATGCGCTAATGTACAGAACTGTTCAGAATTCTTCTGATGCCCAGGATTTACAGACTGATATCAACTTATTCGTTCAATGGATAGCTAATAATAATCTGAATCTTAAACTTCTATTGTCTAGCAGGCATTTACCAAAGAGTGACTATATATTTGTGATCAATGGTCAACCTTTGGAAAGAGTACAGTCCTACAAATATCTGGGGGTTTACATCTATCTTTGGATGACCATATAACTTAATATGTTCAAGAGCTAAGAGACAAATGGGTGTGCTTTACCGTCGCTTTTAATGTGGTTGCTTACCTATCACATTGAAGCTATTCTACATTTCATTTGTGAGGCCTCTGTTGGAATATGCTGCTCCTGTATGGGATCCCTACCTTATGAAAACATATTGAAGCCATTGAATCTGTGCAGAAATTTGCTACTAAAGTATGTACAAAAATATGGCATAATCTATCTTATAGGGAATGTCTTCATATGCTAAACTTACCAACACTTTATTGAGGCTAGGCGTCAGGCCTTAAAGATGTGCTATTTATATAAGCTTATCCATGAGTTGGTATTTTTACCAAATTGTCCTATTCGTTACAGACAAAACTGTCAACACGATCTAGCACCCACACTATCCATGTTCCATTTGCTCATAGTAATCAATACTACTTCTCCTATTTATGTGATGCACCACTGCAATGGAACAATCTACCTGCAGAAGTTGTTTCATCCTCGACTTTTTCATCTTTAAAAGAGCATGTTATTCTACTTTACTTAATTAATTGTATTGTATATTTCTTTTAGGGTTTCTTATTTTGGGTACATGCATTGTATTAGTTATTAGCTATTAATGTATCCTATGTCTTGTACATGAATTATTATAGACAAAAAAAATCTAACAGCTCGGAAAGTAACGTGACTTCAGCTTTATTGCCCATGTGATGTAGTTACAAGCCTTCCCCGTCACTACACATGTACTTACCAACAGCATCAGATGATAATGACCAGTACCAGCACTTGCCAGCGATGCCTAGTATGCGCTCTTTAGTAATTTCGCAGTTATACATGTGCGCTTTAGCGAAAGTCACGTTACTTTCCGAGCAGTTAATGCTAGGCCCGTAGTACGGTGGCCGAGAAGGGCTTTTCGCTTTTGCCTTCGCGCGCAACGCAAATCGTGAGCTTCGCTCAACGAAAATTGCGTGCTTCGCTCAACGGAAATTGTGCGCTTCTCCCAACGCGCTTCGCTCAACGGAAAATGTGTACTTCGAATAGGCACGTTATTACAGCGCGCTGTTTGCACTAGTACCACTGGCTGCTTCGCGTAAATACGAATGGATTTTAGGCAGTGCTGTGGCTGATGGGCGTGGCAGTATGGCCGTAGAATATGCTAGCAACGTATTATCGGCTGAGCAAACCTGCTAGCAATCTCTTTCTGTTCTTTAGTGTTTTATATTGCGTTCCTTGTTTCCTTTGTATTAATTTTGCTAATTTCTTCTTACTTCTTGTTGTTATATTTTTTATATCCTCCTTCTTATCTTTGGTTCAACCTTTTGTACTCTCTATTAGATCCTCTCTTGCCCTTTGTTTTGACTCATTGTTTCCACATTCCATCAAAGCAACCAGTCTCTTAAGTACTGCATTCCACCAGCAACCATCTGTCACCACTTTCCTTGTGTATGATCACACTTGAGAAAGACTGTGAAGTCGAAACGTCGTGTGTTATACAAGTTTTTCTTCATGACTATCAATTAGACTATCAAATTGACAGCTAGCTAACTACTACTAGCAAGTCTTGCTTTTGTCTGCTTTGAAGACTACCAGCAGTAACAGAAAGGCAGTGCACATCACTCCACCACAGTAAATACACTATTGTAGTGCTAGGGGAGTCCTATATAAGGCCTGGATCCAGGCCATATATATAAAGAAAATAGCAAAGGGTTCAGGCCCTTGTCTTACTGTGGAAATTGAAGTACTGCATGTTGACCTAGGTTAACGAGAAAATATAGGGTGAGGGAAAGCACATGACTGATTGGTTGAGATTGTAGAGCAGCTGTGGTGTCAGTAGTCAAGTATGGGGCTGTTGGTTTATTTTACTTTTTGGATCTTCTCCACCCTTGCTGAGGTTTGATCAGACTGGACTGGGAGGGGTGGCCCACACTTTCCCTCATACATGCCCAGGCAGGTGTCCACTCCCTCAGTCAAGTCCTCAATGTTAGATGGTTCGGGAGTGGGGTCTCTCTTCTGTGCATAATAGTAGGTTGTTACAATTGCATTTTTGAGGGGTGAACTTTGATCTTTGATTACATTCTACACTATTTCTCATTTCTGGGTTTCAAAATTCTTGGCAAAGTTATTCAAGAAAGTGAGAATATCATGTCATTAAATGTCTTACATCACTTATCATTATAAATTATTTGAGCACCAGATGCCTAACACACATGCTCGGTATAGAAGTGGATGTGTGCAGTGTAGGAGTCCTTGAGGTGCTCCAATACTGCTAGTACCAGCTTTACAGACAAAGTAGAGCCGAGCAGCATACTGGACTATGTGACTCTCTGCCTCACCTCCATAGTAGTCAATGAACACACCTTTGTAAATGCATGGGAAGTATGTGTATACATAAATGAGACATAGTAAGAAGTGGTTGTTGTGGCTAACTGTCCATGAATGGGTTGGGCTGTATGTTGGCAGTCTTGATGTTACCATATGCATTACACACTCCACTACTAGTGTAATACTGCAAGGGATGGACAGACAAATATTAATATGCAGAAGACTCAAGGGAATTCAATAGGTGCCCAGCCCACCTATGTGACAGTTTGCATTATTCAACATGTAATTGGACCTATGAGCATGAAACTATACACCATTAATTTAGCTAAAGGGTATTTGTCTAGCTACTGTAATGATAATTGTACAGAAACAGTACATGTATACTGTAGTCACTATAAAGTACTAGCTTACCATATACATACTCTCTTCAAGTGCAGTGTGAATCAGATATATATTGTTTTATGTCATAGTTTCTGTTAAACAAAAGAAAGTGAATAATAACCTAGCTTCATTCCCAGATTCAGAGATTTATCTGAACATTAATTAGAGTTCAAATATTAAGTATTGCTGGATATATTACATTGAACCGTTACTTGCAGTATCACATTACCAGCATTCAACCTCAAAATGGATCAATACTCTTGCAAAAATGTTCTTCACTATAATAGCTACAATGTACTCAACATTACATGGATGTACATAAACCATGTGTGTATACTTTGACCGTAACTATATAGTTGCAACAAAGAATTGTTAGTACTTTACAGTAACAGATGTACAAACACTCTAGAGTCCAGTTGTGGAGGTAGGTGAGGAGCTGATGATTTGTAGCTGCCCATAAGCCTCATTACGTTTCATAGCTACTGCTCCTGTGTGATGCTGCTTCTCATCCACTTGCTCATACGTTTGGTCCACATTGTCCCCATCACCTCCACTAACACAGTGGCACTGTGTCAACAGTTGGCATACACAGTAGATCATGGCTAATATGTTGATAGCCACTGAGATAAACAGCAGAACAGCTAATCCACTCACTATACCCACCAGAACACCTGCAATGTAGTAGGCAGTGTAGTGTATATATTATTGTAATCTCATGCTCAGTTAGTAAGCTCCCTCAGGAAAATAGCCACCATACTATTGCATGCCTCTCTCTCACTAGATATGTAACTGTTTCCATCATCCTTATACATGATCATTATGAGGGCTCACCATCATATGTAGAGACACATTCTTCTTGTGGTGGATCTCCTATATTGTGGAAGAAACACATACAATCATTAATTAGTGCTCAATATCATAGCCACATGACCATGACTACATGTATGTATATACATCACACATCCCTTTATTCACACAAACAATCAATGAGTTAAGGTATCAAACAGTAATGTGGACACAGTTTACCAACTCTAAGAGTTACTGTGGCACTGTTTCCCTTTGCATTGCATGAAGTTAAGGGTATTGTATGCAGACAAAAACATCGCATGAGAAAAAAAGTGCAGTACAAAGCAATGGCAGAGGATAATGGCATCCAACAATCATAACCACTCCCTACATCTTTTATTATAGGGTTACGCATGTTATTATTGTTGGATGTCATTATCATCTGCCTTTGCTTCATACTGCACCTTGTTTCTTGTGCCACATATCCTTGCGTTTGTCTGCATACAGCACCCATTTTTCTATATTTTTGAAGGCTCACCATCATATGTACAGACACATTGTTCTTGTGGTGAATCTCCTATATTGTGGAAGAAACACATACAATTACTAATTAGTGCTCATTCATTACATTATCATGGCCACATAAACATGACTACATGCAATCACACATCACTTTATACACACAAATAATCAATGAGTCCAGGGCTCAAACAATAATGTGGACCACTTTGAATACTATTTACCAACTCTAAGAGCAACTGTGGTACTGTTTCCCTGCCAGGAGCATGTGTAGTCTCCTGAATCATTTACAGTAACATTTGTAATAGTGAGTTGAGACACAACCCTCTCAGTAGTGGATATACTGTTACCACTCAGGAGACCAGCATTGGTCACAGTAGTAGTGTATCTACCATTGTGTAGTTTATCTGATCCATGAGTCCACACAGGAGGAGATGAATCATGAGGATAGCCATAGACCTCACATTCCAATACAGCCTCTGTACTCTCTCCAGTGAATACTGTCACTGGAGACTCAGCTTCAATGACCACTGTATGAGGAATGTTTGTATAGGGAAAAACCCACAAAGGATAATACATTACACAGAGCCCATAGGTGTTATCCATAAATGGATAATATACCTGGGAGATTGAGTGTGATCCTTGCAGTAACTGGAGTAGCTACACTGCAGTCCACTCTAGTAGAACACATTGCATACTGCACTCTACACATGTACTCTCCCTTATCAGAATATTGTACACCAGATATCTGTAGATAACTGGACTGAGTTTCGGTGATGTGTGTGATAGTGAGTCGATTATCATTTTTCAGTAGTGTCCCATTCTTCCACCACTGCCACTGGTATTGGTAGTCATCAGTAGGAGGACTGGCCACAGAGCAAGTGAGATTGACAGAGTGAGGCCGGCTGAGGTCAGGGGTCACTGAGGTTCCACTGGGTGGGGGGTAGGGGAGAGATACACTACACAAGATGGAAGATGGAGGAGTTCCCTCACACAGTTGTATCTCACTGATGAATAGCCAGTCAATGGAAAAGTGTAAACTGATGAATAGCTGCGAAACATTAGTCAGTGAGACAGTGTAAGTATTCCTGGACAGTATATTAGTACTGGAGGAGAAAGAGCAGCTCTGTGTGATGACATCACTCACATCACCATTATTAGTACGGAAACTAGTAGTTTCAGGTGAGCCTATTCCAGCTGAAGGTACACTCAGTGTGTAGATATCAATGTAGGACACATTGAATGGTGAAAAGAAATATGTAGGGAACCGCAGTCTCACTGTGCCATTGTCTCGATGCCACACAAAGAACCTGCGGACCTGGTCTGGATCACTCACATTCACTGAGTGTGTAGGTCCAATGTCTCCATTATTCAACACTGACCCTACTTGACACTGCAGAACAGTATCACTACCAACAGCACAGTTACTTATGTTGGGCTCAATGCCATTGTAAGCTACTGGAGCTACTGTATTATTAATTCCTCGGTATCCTTTGAGAACTGTATGAAAATGAGATTACTATATGATACAAGTGCTACATTATGTTCATATATACCTCTTTGGCACTGCTGCCTACTCTGAGTTAGTCTAATGACTAGTAGCAGTAACAGAAAGAGAAGTTTTATAGCAAACATGACTTCTGTAACAGTAGAGTAGCCAATAACTAGGATTCCAGCCTTCCCTCTTTTTAGTCCCACTCACCCATCACTCTATCATGTGATACAGTCATAGCAGTGTGTATTATTACTATTAGAATAAAAATAATATTTGTTTTATGTCGGACCAAATAAACATCTTATGTTGGAACACTTATAATCCATTTGTTTAAGAAACAAAAATTGTTATTTATAATAAAAATAACACTCACTGACCTTTTGTTATAATAACCAAAGAAGTTCATCCCCAAGCCTCCCTCTCTCTATGAATGCACCCTCTATAGAACAATAAGAGGACAAATTACACAATACTGAATGACATAACAGAGGGTGTATGCATATTTTATACAGTGGAACACATCATGTGATTATGTGTAAGGAGGCAATAGTTTACATATGTTAAGGGGAGCCTGTGGACAAGGCTAAGCATATTTTAAGGTGACGTGATGATAGACACAAGAGTGTTATTAAAGAGTGAATGTGAGCTTCAATTAGGAGTTAAACTAGTCAAACTGGCAATACACCAATCATAAACTCCAACTTCTACATCAATTGTTTGTTGTGTTCCCACATATATTCAGCACCAGGTGCCTATAGCATACATGCTCAGTGTGTAGAGGTAGATGCTTAGGAACCCTTGAGGTGTGCTCCAATACCGGACTTTCCTGACAGGCATTGGATGTACGTGTGTTTCGTTGCTGAGCAGCGCGCGCCGCGAACATACCGACTATTTTCCTGCGCACGTATTGCGCTTTCCGCTCGCCCATAATTCATAATTACAATGACCAAATCGGATATCGTAGAAATATACGTACCTTTCACCCTTACAAGGTAATGCAGAACGGAGATTATCATATACAACAATGTTAGGTAAGTACCGTGGCTCCATAGAAGCTCAGACTCTTGGTTGTTAAACATATTGACACATTCCCTTAGAATTCATCTATGTCCATAAGACTAGTTGTATATTAATGTTTCTATGTGATTTGTTCATGCATGATCCAGTCTAGCTTGTGCTAAATCACTAGTGAATAATGTTCCCTAGGACAATATTCACTGGTGAATATTGTCCCCCTTGGTGAATAATGTCCCCCATAAAATTCTTTGTTAGGCAACTGTAGTTCATCTCCTACGGCATTTCTGATGGAGGGACATTATTCACCGGTACCTAGCTGACCGATAGCCTCGTACCAGGCCGCGTGGGGGAGGGGACGAGACTGTAGCGGCTCACAGAGGTATGTAAACTCTAACCACTAGCCCTAAAGTGAGCATAGCTCTGCTTTTTAGGGCTAGTGATTAGAGTGTAGTAGTTTAAGTTGACTACTAACGATCGTTTGGAAGATTATTAACTCGCTGCTATAGATGGTTGAATAGATGGATGATAATGAATATTACATGGACAGAGCATGCACTTATATACTATCCTATGCATGGTGATATAAAACTCAAGAAATGTAAAGGATATCACACCAACAGAATGCTGAATAGAAATAGTAAAGATGTAGGAGGAATATGGGTGATAACAAGAAGTGGGTGAGCATAGCACAGGAAAAGTATGAAACATGCACTAATATAGTAATGGCTAAGTTATAAGGGCTGTCCATGAGTTCCTAAATTAATGAGGTCACTACATCACTCCCCCCCAGTGTCTTACATGTTATGAGAGAGATAAGGTGGGAAGTGAACATGACGACCAGACCGAGTGCGAGTTGTAGCGGTTGGAGTGGTCGGTGTGGCAGGGGTTTGGGATGGTTGTGGGGCTGGCCGAGTGTTTGAAGGAAGCAGTGTTGAAGGTGGTTGCAACTGTGGAGGTGGGTGGGTGTGATCTATGTGCGCGGGTTTGAGGCGGTCAATAGAAACTGTGTCGTTTCTGCCGTTGATATTGAGGGTGAAGTGTTTGTCAGTGCGTTTAATGACAAGGTAAGGGCCATCGTAGGGAGGTTGCAATGGTTTCCTAACCGCATCATGGCGTACAAACACATGTGTGGCAGTAGACAGAGCGTGAGGAATAGAAGAGTGTGGCAGTTGCAAACGAGGTAAAATAGGTTGAAGAGTGCGAAAATGAGTTTTGAGTTGAGTGAGGAACTCGGATGTGTCAGAGAGGGATGTGCTGGAGGATGAGTGAATAAATTCTCCAGGTAGGCGAAGTGTTGTGCCATATACCATCTCTGCGGCAGTGGAGTTGATGTCTTGTTTGAGTGATGTCCTGATGCCAAGGAGAATGAGGGGAAGAGTATCCATCCAGGCATTAGGGTTGGGTTGAGCCTTAATGGCAGATTTGAGATGTCGATGAAAACGTTCAACCATGCCATTAGTTTGTGGGTGATAGGATGTTGTACGTGAACGTTTACATCCAATCATTGACAACAGATTGTTCCATAGTTGAGATTCAAACTGACGTCCACGGTCAGTAATGATGGTTGATGGAACACCAAAGCGTGAGATCCAACCACTGAGAAATGCTTGTGCAATGGCTTCTGTAGTGATTGAACTGAGTGGAATTGCTTCGGGCCAACGGGTGAAACGGTCCACACATGTGAGAAGATATGTGAAACCATGGGATGGTGGGAGGGGTCCAACGATGTCGATATGAATAATGTCAAAACGGGCATCAGGAGTAGAAAATGTGGAGGGTGGAGAATGGGAATGGCGCTGTATCTTAGCACGTTGACACTGTAGACATGAACGGGTCCAGCGACGAACATCTGAGTTAATTCCTGGCCAAACAAAACGAGAAGTGATGAGTTTTTGAGTGGCACGAATACCAGGATGGGACAGTCCATGTAGTGAGTCAAATACAGTGCGACGCCAAGAGAGGGGAACAATGGGTCGTTGATTCCCAGTGGAAGTATCGCAGTAGAGAGGGTGAGTGGAGTTTGCGAGTGGGATAGCTTCCACAACCAGAGTAGTTGATGATGAGGATTGTAGAGATCGAATGTGTGAATCAGTGGATTGTGTTGCAGCCATTGCAGCAAAGTCTACAATTGGTGGTTTTCCAGTGAGTAGAGCATTACTTTCTATGCGTGAGAGTGCGTCAGCTACAACGTTGTCCATACCGTGTACGTGACGAATGATGGATGTGAATTGAGAAATGTAGTCGAGTTGACGGGCTTGTCTAGGTGAGTGGCGATCGGAACGAGAGTTCAGAGCATATGTGAGGGGTTTGTGGTCAGTGAGAACGTGGAATTGTCGTCCCTCGAGGTGATGTCTGAAATGTCTTATCGCGAGGTAGACAGCTAGCAATTCACGGTCGAACGTACTGTAGCGGTTTTCGGCTGGAGATAGCTTCCGGGAGAAAAATGAAATTGGTCTCCAAGAACCACGGGTGTATTGTTGCAGGACTGCTCCGACAGCTGTGTCTGATGCATCTGTCATCAGGCAGATGGGAGCGTCTGGTGTAGGATATGCTAAGAGGGAGGCGTTGGCTAATGCTTCTTTAGTAGCATTGAAGGAGGCAGTGGCTTCATCAGTCCAAGTGAGTGACACGGATTTGCCTTTGAGAAGTGAATGAAGAGGTTGCATGAGATTAGCGCAGTGAGGAAGAAAACGATGGTAAAAGTTCACTAGTCCGATGAATCGGCGTAGTTGACGCTGCGATTGCGGTAGTGGAAAGTCACGAACTGTTTGAACTTTGTGTGGGAGAGGGGTGATGCCATGGCGATTGACATTATGTCCCAGGAATTCCAGCTCAGTGATACCGAAGAGACATTTGTTGGGATTGACAACAATGCCGTATGAGGCTAGTCGCTCGAAGACGAGACGAAGGTGTTTGAGGTGTTCTTCGGGAGTGGAACTTGCGATGAGGACGTCGTCGATGTATGCGTAGGCGAAGGGTAGACCACGGAGAACTTGGTCCATGAAACGTTGAAATGTTTGTGCTGCGTTACGAAGTCCGAATGGCATTTTGACAAACTCAAACAGACCAAATGGAGTGGTAACTGCAGTCTTGGGAATGTCCTCAGGGGCCACTGGTATCTGATGGTAGGCACGAACCAGATCCAACTTGGTGAATACTGTGGCACCCTGTAAGGAAGTAGAAAAGTCATGGATGTGAGGTACAGGATACCTGTCTGGGACTGTGTTGCGGTTGAGAGCGCGGTAGTCTCCACAAGGTCTCCAGTCTCCAGGAGTTTTCTTGGGCACCATGTGTAGAGGAGAGGACCAGGCACTTGAGGAAGGACGTATGATTCCCAGGTTGAGCATATGTTCAAATTCCCGTTTGGCTGCTTTGAGTCTATCAGGAGCAAGTCGACGAGGGCGAGCAGAAACAGGAGGGCCTGTGGTCTCAATGTGGTGTAGGATATTGTGTTGAACCGGTGCATCAGAGGTGGTGACCTGAGTCAGTGAGGGGAACTCAGACAACAGAGTGAGGTAGGGGTTGGAGGTATCCTTTGAGTAGAGGGTAGGACGAAGAGAAGTGTCCAGAGAGGCAATACACTGTACTTGTAAGTGCGTGTTAGTGTCTATGAGTTTGTGTTTGTGCATGTCAACCATTAGACTGTAGTGGCGGAGAAAGTCTGCACCGAGGATGGGCTTCTTGACATCAGCAATGATGAATATCCAGGGTAGAGATCTCCGGAGTCCTAGGTCGAGGGTGAGGGAGCGCTGACCATAGGTGCGGATGGATGTGTTGTTGACTGCAGCGAGTGTGAGCGGGTCTGGTGAACGTCGGCGGTCAGCAGGGGTGGGAGGTATGACGCTCACTTCAGAACCTGTGTCTACGAGAAAGTTGGTATGGGTGTGTGCATCTCGTATAAAAAATAGGCGACTAGACATAGGGCCGGGAGCACCTGTCGCCGCTAGTGTCCGGCCCCGGCGTTTCCCCAACTGCAGGGTTGCTGGCATTTCTTTGCAGATTCGCCAAACTTATTGTGATACCAGCAGAGGACGTCACTGGGTTGCGGAGAATCAGTGGGGGCGGGGCTGCTGCGGGGACGGTCCCTTGACCGGCTGCGGCTTCTCTGGCGGGGGCGGGTGGTGAGGGAAGCCACCAGCTCTGCGAGGCGGGTCACTTCCGCTCGCAATTGTTGAAGTTGTGGGTCAGGGCTGGCCGGCTGGGTAAGTGAAGAGACCGATGGAGTCGCCACCTCGATGACTTTATCGGCCATGTCGGCGAGTGTCGCGAGGTCCATGGAGTCGGCGGTAGAAGCGAGAACCATCCTGACGTTGGATGGGAGGCGTTGGAGAAACAGTTCTCGCAGAAACGTGGTGTTGGCCTCAGCTGTGTGGTCCCCGAGGAGTTGCTGCATACGGCGAAGGAGTTGAGTGGGCTTTCTGTCACCGAGCTCTTCACCGCTGATTAGTTGTTGGAGCTTGCGTTGCTCCGAGGCGGCCGTACGTTTGATGAGTTCGGCCTTGAGGGTGTCGTAGGGGTCGTCGGCGGAAGGTTTTAGCAATAGGTCGCGAACCTCCGTCGCTATTTCGGGGCTGAGGGAGCTGACGACGTAGTCGAACATCGTCTTTTGTGCAGTGATGCCCCTAGTGGTGAATTGGGCCTCGACCTGTGCGAACCAGACCTCGGGGTCGGCTGGCCAGAAGGGAGGTAGTTTGACGCTGACGGCAGCGAGAGTATGGGGGGCAGCGGGGAGGGCCGGAGTGGGTTCTGCTGCTGCTGGCTCAGACATCGTCGTGGTCACCAATGTAGTAGTTTAAGTTGACTACTAACGATCGTTTGGAAGATTATTAACTCGCTGCTATAGATGGTTGAATAGATGGATGATAATGAATATTACATGGACAGAGCATGCACTTATATACTATCCTATGCATGGTGATATAAAACTCAAGAAATGTAAAGGATATCACACCAACAGAATGCTGAATAGAAATAGTAAAGATGTAGGAGGAATATGGGTGATAACAAGAAGTGGGTGAGCATAGCACAGGAAAAGTATGAAACATGCACTAATATAGTAATGGCTAAGTTATAAGGGCTGTCCATGAGTTCCTAAATTAATGAGGTCACTACAAGAGTTTACATACCTCGGTCAGCTACGTGGCCTCGCCTACTCCTCCACGCGGCCTGGGTACGAGGTAGCAGTTGGATTTCTAAGTGCCTTACCTTTGCCTTTAATTTTAGATGACTTTGTGTTGTTATACACACCGAGAGAGAGAGAATGCAATAATACGCTGTTGCGATTCGCCATAAGTGCTAGCGCGATATAGTTACGTAACTTCTGGGAGGGGACAGTATTCGCTAGTGAATATTGTTGATATCTTCGAAGGCTTTCAGAGTTTTCTACGATGGGGAACATTATTCACTGTGAATGTCATAGATAATATAGACACGTAACTCACTATATTATCTATGACAATGTCCGGGGGGGGGACAATATTCACTAGTGAATAATGTCGTGGGGGACAGTATTTCACGGGGGAACAGTATTCACTCCGACACCGGCAGACCCGGCAGTTGCCGGACCAAAAAGTTCCTTACCCCCAGTGTTAGGGATACATATGCATACACAAGAGGGGGAATTACAATCACACAGTACGGTAGTACTGTGTATATAGGGATTGCTATGGTCTATCCCCATTGAAAACCATATATAAGGATATTGTTCATTTTCACTTTCAATTTCAAGTTGATTTCACTTTTAATGATATCAGGGTAGAGAGCGTGTGAAAAACAACCGGTATACAAAAATTGGTAGTAATGTGATGTGAGATACACATAATATCTGAAAAAATGATTTCCACATTTTGTCCATGTTCTTCATCTTCTTCTTCTTCTTCTTCTTCTTCTTCTTCTTCTTCTTCTTCTTCTTCTTCTTCTTCTTCTTCTTCTTCTTCTTCTTCTTCTTCTTCTTCTTCTTCTTCTTCTTCTTCTTCTTCTTCTTCTTCTTCTTCTTCTTCTTCTTCTTCTTCTTCTTCTTCTTCTTCTTCTTCTTCTCCTTGAAGAAGCGTACCTCAATAACCATAAAATCAATGAACTTGAATCTTTGCATGTGGAAATATATCATTACGTACTGGGGAATAGAGGTATAATATTAGTTCTTGTACTACTGATCGTTATCTCTCCCAGCAATGTATTATGAATGAGGATAACTAATGAGCAAAACTCAGCAACCATGGTAACCATCAACCTGAAAGTCAGCATGTGTAGAGATATCATTGCTAATAGCAACATAACAAAAGCATATGTTGTTAACCCTTGTGATTCTTGTAATACTGATGTAAACACTCCTCTCAATGCAATACATGTATACATGTGTATAGTGATTACGTAATATCATATTGAATGTACGTGCAGAGTACATACACTTGTACGCATATAAAAGCATGCGTCATATAATAAACCGATTACGTAATGACGGAGTACTCGTTAATGACGTCCTTACATCTGCCGCGCATGCGCAAACGCTTAGTAACTAGCGCGTAGCAACTAATAGGTGCAGTGAACTGGCTGCTTGATAATAGAGAAATGTGTTGACGATTGGTTTAGCAACTAGCGCTTAGTACTACATAACAAAAGACAGAAGTGTTGACGATTCTTGTGCTACTTCAACTGTCAGAATACTGCATACGCGTACGTACAGTGTGTTGCTTCTGCCAGGCACTACTCTACGTATGTACCGGCTGCTGGAGTAGCGGCACGCTCAGTACCAAGCCAAAGAGCTGGTGACCGACAGTACGTTACTAGCATGTTTGCTCAGCCAATAGTACGTTGCTAGCAGGTTTGCTCAGCCGATAGTACGTTGCTAGCAGGTTTGCTCAGAGTTCGTGTACGCAGCTGCTTGTAGCCACTCCCTACTATTAAATCATACATCTCAGAGTGTGATTATTAGGGCCTCTAGCAATAATGGGCCAGATGTTTTAGGGATATGGTGAGCATGTGCTAATGGGAATTATTGCTTACAATTGTAAAAAAATGATTAGAGACAAGTAAAAAAAAAATTTAAGAAATTTGAAGTGTATATAGGGATTGCATAAAAATGAACAGAGACAAGATTTGGACACAGACATGCTATATACATCAATGTACTAAAAGGTATGTTGATGTACATAGCATGTCTGTGTCCAAATCTTGTCTCTGTTCATTTTTATGCAATCCCTATATACACTTCAAATTTCTTAAATTTTTTATTTACTTGTATAGTTTAATATCATACACAATGAAAAGACATGATGACAGGTTCTGAGTCTTGTGAGCGGAGGTCAGCGAGCCGCATAGAGCCGTGAGGCCTGGACGTCGACAGTCTCCACGAATGTATCCATAGCACTGGCAGAGGGCAAGACTTACAGATGGGGAGATGATGAGGTGGGACGGCGAGGTAGAGGTAAGTGTAAGTTAGCGCGGGTAGAGATAGTAAGACCTTGATGATTTAATACACGGGCGACTCACATACGTACATGTAGAGGTCGCCATTTCACCACGACTTTCACCACCACCAGCTCACCACAACCACCACCAGCTCACCGTCGACCAAAGGGTACTATTAATAATAATAATAATATTCATAGCAGTGACCCAGAGGGCATATGCAATTAGGACGCGCGCGCATGCGTGTACAAGCGTCGCACCTGGCTCCGCCCTCTTTGTAGAACCTACGCGCGATTTTGCCTGACCAATCAAAAACTTGCTTCAGCCGCTCCCCTGCATCAACCGCTCCAGTTTTAGGACCGAACGATAGATTGAAACCATAGTCTACAGGCTTGCTCTTTGCGCTCAATCTACAGCCCCGAGTAGTGCTAGAATTATATACCTTTTTGGCACTGCTGCCTGCTCCGCGGCGGTAACAGAAAGAGGAGTTTAGCAGCAAACATGACCCTAGCAGAGTAGCAAATAACACACATTCAAGGCTTCTCTCCTGTGATGTCTTTTGCAGGGTGCCTGAATCTAGGCTTAACAATTTTATTTTATTTGCTTGTTGCCGCACCCATCACTCTGATAAAGGTAAAACAGCTATAAAGTGCAACAGCTATAAAGTGCAGCATAAATCAATTTGTTTAAGAAACAAAAATTGTTAGTTAATATAATTATAATATGTCTTAGTTTTGTTAAAGAAACAAGGGAAAGTAATAATAACCTAACTTCATCCCCAGACTCCTCTCCCTATATATTCTTAATTCATAGCCACTGCTGCTGGACTCTGTACTATCTCATAATGTAGCTCCACATTGCCCCTCCTACCTCCCGGCTGATACAGTGGGTTCACATTGCTTTTTCTTGCACCACCACCACTTGTAAACTTCCCTCTCTGTCGGTATACACAGTAGATCATGGCCAGTATGTTGATAGCCACTGAGATAAGCAGTAGTACAGCTAATCCACACACTATACCCACCAGAACACCTGAAATGTAGTAGTCACATTTGATTAGGCAGTGTAGTGTATGTATTATTGCAATCTCATGCTCAGTTGGTAAGTTCCCTCAGGAAAATAGCCACCATACTCTTGCCTCTCTCTCACTAGATCTGTTACCATCGTCCTAATACATGTATGATCATTTATGAGGGTTCAGTCTCACCATCATATGTGCAGACACATCCTTCGTGTGGTGGATCTCCTATATTGTGGATGAAACACATTAATTAGTGCTAATTCATTACAACATCATAGCCACATTACCATGAGTACATGCATGTATATACATCACACATAACTTTATACAAAGGGAAACAGTACCACAGTCACTCTTACAGTTGGTAAACATTATTGTTTGATACCTGGACTCATTGAATGTTTGTGTATATTGCATGTTAAGGTATGCAAACAAAGGCAAGGATATATGACAAGGTGCAGTATGAAGCAAAGGCAGGGGATGATGGCATCTAACAATGTAACCTCTCCCTACATCTTTTATTATAGGTTATTATTGTTGGATGCCATTATCCTCTGCCTTTGCTTCATACTGCACCTTGTTTCTCATGCCATATATCCTTACCTTTGTCTCCATACAGCACCCTTATTTTTGAGGGCTCACCATCATATGTGCAGACACATTCTTCTTTTGGTGAATCTCCTATATTGTGGAAGAAACACATACAATTATTAATTAGTGCTCGTTCATTACATTATCATGGCCATATGAACACAACTATGCAATCACACATCATTTTATACACACAAACAACCAATGAGTCCAGGGCTCGAACAATAATGTGGACCACTTTGATTTACCAACTCTAAGAGCAACTGTGGTACTGTTTCCCTGCCAGGAGCATGTGTAGTCTCCTGAATCATTTGCTGTAACATTGGTAATATTGAGTCGAGACACAACCCTTTCAATAGTAGATATACTGCTATCACTCAGGAGACCAGCATTGGTCACAGTAATAGTGTATCTACCATTGTGCCATTTATCTGATTCATGAGTCCACACAGGAGGAGATGAGTTACGAGGATAGCCATAGACCTCACATTCCAATACAGCCTCTGTACTCTCTCCAGTGAATACTGTCACTGGAGACTCAGCTTCAATGACCACTGTATGAAGAGTGTTTGTATAGGGAAACACCCACAAAGGATAAACACAGAGCCCATAGGAATTATCCATAAATGGATAATATACCTGGGAGATTGAGTGTGATCCTTGCAGTAACTGGAGTAGCTACACTGCAGTCCACTCTAGTAGAACACATTGCATACTGCACTCTACACATGTACTCTCCCTTATCAGAATATTGTACACCAGATATCTGTAGATTACTGGACTGAGTTTCGGTGATGTGTGTGATAGTGAGTCGATTATCATTTTTCAGTAGTGTCCCATTCTTCCACCACTGCCACTGGTATTGGTAGTCATCAGTAGGAGGACTGGCCACAGAGCAAGTGAGATTGACAGAGTGAGGCCGGCTGAGGTCAGGGGTCACTGAGGTTCCACTGGGTGGGGGGTAGGGGAGAGATACACTACACAAGATGGAAGATGGAGGAGTTCCCTCACACAGTTGTATCTCACTGATGAATAGCCAGTCAATGGAAAAGTGTAAACTGATGAATAGCTGCGAAACATTAGTCAGTGAGACAGTGTAAGTATTCCTGGACAGTATATTAGTACTGGAGGAGAAAGAGCAGCTCTGTGTGATGACATCACTCACATCACCATTATTAGTACGGAAACTAGTAGTTTCAGGTGAGCCTATTCCAGCTGAAGGTACACTCAGTGTGTAGATATCAATGTAGGACACATTGAATGGTGAAAAGAAATTTGTAGGGAACCGCAGTCTCACTGTGCCATTGTCTCGATGCCACACAAAGAACCTGCGGACCTG